>OY720152.1:18318257-18777543 GCA_963082725.1 Pedicia rivosa | reverse complement strand
GCATTGTCAGTAGAGAACTAAATTAATTTTCAATACAATCAGATGGTTAAACTTCAAAATTATCCACAACCGACTTTAAATTTTGTCAAAAATTTACAATAATTTTTTTCAATGAATTGAAATTTTGTCTAACACAAGACAAAATGTAAAAATAAAGAAATTTATTAAAATCACTTGGATAAGTACAACCATTATTTATTCTGATCGAAATAAAGCGGCGTTTTATTTTATTTATTTGCATAAGAAATCTGTAAGATGGAATTATTGATTAAATTTTTTCTTACAAAGAAATAAAACTAAAAGAATTTAATAATCAATCAAATGTAACTAAACTCAAAATCTTCTTAAATATATTGAAGGGTTTGTTTAAAAAAAATTTCGTTAACCCGTCTTTCTTATAATTCAATCAACCCCTCTTTTTTTTTGTAAAGAATCCTTTCTTATTCGGTAACTAATTATACTAATTAGGAAAATTAATTAACGTAAAAGTAAATAAAATATTTAGTTTTCAATTTATTAAACAAGCTTTAAAAAAAAAAAGTTAAAGTTGTCAACTTGGGAAATTAAGATAGAAGATTTCAAAGGTGAAATATAAATAAGAAATATATTTTTCATCTTCGTTAAAATCTAAAACAAAAAGACAACACTAACAACAACAACAACAATAACTGTATTTTATATTAAAAAATTATGTACAAATTTCTATTTGAATTAAATTTGAAGTCAGTGTGACATTGACTGTCTACTTACAGTTTGTCATTTGTTTATGTGTTTTTTTCTTTGTGCTAAAACTTTAGATAAGATTTTATTAAACGATCTTTTTCTATATGAATAAATCAAGGGAAAAAATAATAAAAATTATGTTAAGAAACAAAAAGTTGTCACTTGGGATTCATCTCTGAACAAGTGTATTTTCTTTAACAAGAAAATAAACCAGAAGAGTCCTTTGCAGCTGAGTAGATATACGATGTCATATTTTCAAATACAAAAAGATGAAAACTAAGATGTTAAAAAGAAAGAGAAAAAAAACACAAAGTACATTTAGTTAGGAAAGGGTGAAAGGCATGAATGGGTGAATAATATTGGGTGTGACTAGACTTTTAAATACACGACTTATTCTTGCTAAATAATATTTTGATTCTATTTTAAATAGTTTATGTTAAAGAAGATACCAAAAAAGTAACTAAAATTTAAATTAAATTCAATTAATAAACCAAAACATGAAACTGAATCAGATAAACGTAACAAAGAAGAAGATCAAATGAATTTTTTTTAAATTCGTAAATAAATTCAATGTTTACGCCGTTTGTTCGCAAAAAGGCTTTCAATGAAAAAAACCCTTTTGAAATTCAATTAAATAATAAAGTTCAATTTTGATTCCCTTAACTGTGGACAAATATATTTTGTGCTTTTTAACATTTATTGTAGAAATATTTGCTTATTCATTACCTGAGGTTTTATTGACTTTTACTATAAACTTCAAGGTTTTCTGTATTTTACTGACTTTCAGTTTCTATACGCTAGGATTTGACTTTTTCTATTCATAGTTGAATTTGTGATAAATTCTTTGCTATTTATCAGTATAACAAATTCCTTCACCGAACTTGTGTTCGCATTTAAATTTTATTTGAAAAAAATATTTTCATAATAAGTTTCATTGAACTCATCTAAGATTAAAATGAAAATTTTACATTATTCATTTACATTATTCACTTGAATTACTTTCAATATTAATATCCAAAATTAACATAAGTGGAAAATTTGAAATTTTGAAAATAAATTGATAAATTTTATTATTCATTTGTAAATATTTATAAATACGGAATTTTTCTTAAAAAACTTTATTTTAACGATTACATAAATTTTTGTTAACAAAAATAATTCAATGATTATAAATTTAAAAATAAATATAAAAGTTTATTCAATTTATCTTTTGTATCTTAATACACATATGATTATTGATTAGTTTCTTTACATTTACATTAACTAACTTTAAAATGATGTAGATTTAATCTGGGAGGAAAAAAGAAACAAAAGAAAAACTGTTAATTAAAATTGAAAATTAATATTAAGATTATTTTGTTTACTTAAGTTAAATGAGAATTTATAATCTTATTTAGGAATATTTTACCAGTTGGGAACTTATTATTGGGAACTTATTAAAATTTTCTTAATTAAAAAAAAAATAAATAAATTGTGCGTCACCTAATTTTTATAATTTCATTTTGTTTTAATTTGTTTTTTTTGGAATTTAATAACAAAATTTAATTGTTTTATTTATTTTTTATGTATAAGATTGACACCCATTTCCTAATTCTCTGACCAGAAAATCCATTAAAAAATTTTTTTAATCAAATTTCATCTATTTTTTTTTGACACGAAAAGATAATTTCTTTTTTTTTTTACTTTTCCTGAATATTTAAAAGAAGAAGTAGAAGAAGAAGAAGAAGAAGAAGAAGAAGTAGAAAAAAATCCAATTTCCTTTCATCAATTTAAAAATGGAATATATTTTCTTCGTTCCTTGTTTTTTTTTGTTGTCCTTTTAACACAATTTAAATGTCAGATTTTTTTTTGGCATTTTTTACTTTTAAATTAGAAAATAATGAAAAAAGACAATTAAATATTTAAAGGATATCAATAAGTAAGATGAACAATTGTTTTTCTCACCGTTACATAGTTAGAAGATTATATTGTCAACAAAATAATACAATTTATTAATTAATTCATTTGTTCATAGTCCAGTAAAATTTCTATGTTTTATATTGAATCATGAAATTTAATTTAAAAATAACATTTATTATCTTATCCTTATAATATTACTTATACCCTTAACCCTTAACTCATAACCCTTAACCCTTAACCCTCTTCAGATAGACTAGACATTCATATTTAATCATCATAACAATTATTATTGAATTTTCAGAATTTCTGTTATTGTTGATTTTGGAAATAATAAAAATTAAAATAATACATTGTTCTGTTGATGGTTGATGGTTTTGTCATATGATCAAGAATGTATTGACAAAATACATACGTTTGAAATTTTTTAATATGGGTACGTTGTATTTTTTTGTTATAAAAACAGAAATTATTGTAAGTATAAAGAAAATTAACAAATTTGGAACAAATTATCAAATTAAAAGAGAAAATATTTATTGTAGTTGGAATTAAAATAATAAATAAAAGGAAATTATTGTAATGGGAAACATGGCTAAAAATGTCTTTGTTTAATGTTTGTAAAAATTGTATTGTTAAAATTATTGTTTTCTTTCTGTCCTAATTATTTAAAGAATTATTAAATTTCTGAATGTATGACAATTAGACCGTTTTCTTTAAATTAACTAAAATTAATGAGGTTTATACAGACGTACATAAATTTTATAAATATAAACATTTGTGTAGGCGTTCAATTCTTTTAGTTAAGTTTATAAAATTTCTTTTGTTTGTTTTTTCCGTATATAACATTATCGTACAAAGCCTGTCACACATTTTAAATTAAACATAAAAAATGATAATGTATTTTGGGTGTAGTTAATGTTTACACAAAATTTATTGAAATTGATCAACATCATCTCTGTCATTTTTAAATTTGTTCAAACGAAAAAATCATTCAGTAAATGTAGACAATAATTTAGATATTTTGACTTTAAACTTAATTCTCTGAATTTTGCTCTATTTATCAAAGTCGAATTAAGGTCGAAAATTTCGAATCGAGATATCAATGCTGACAATAATATTCTATATGTCATCGGATTGGGAATATAAAATAATCAATGTTTCTACGGCTATAAAAAAATGTTGCTTGCTCATAACTGTAATTTCTATTATTAATTGTTATTTTTCAATTCCATATTAATATTGATTAATTAAAGGTATTCTAAAGGATATGATCGATTAGGCCATAAGTTCTCAATAATAAATAAGACATAATGAATTATCAAACGATTAATTGTTTATCAACTAATTGTTTTCATATCGATATTTTATTGATTCAATTTTATTCAGAAATTGATGTAATTTTGCAATAATCTTATGCTAAATAATATTGCCTTTATTTACAAAAAGAAAATTCATTTTAAACTTTAATGAAAGATTTTAAATGCGTAAATTCAAATTCAATTTATCTTTGAATATTTTATTATGAAGAAATATCGGAGTTTTCACCAAAAGAAAAAAAAATTGATTTAAAAAGAATGGATTATGCAATATTTAAATATGATTTTTAAAAAACAATTTCATTAAACGATATTATAAAATATCGAAGCTTTTTATCAGATTATTTAAGAGAATCGATTTCTTAGAATATTTCTCTGTTATTTAATTGGATTTTATTATAACGTTAACGTTAACACGCAGATTATCTGTTTATAAGAACCGTCAGATTTTTATTGAGTTTCATGTTCAATAATAAACATTCCCTAAAAAGTTTGTAAATAACAAAACAAAAACGGACGAAACACAAAAACTTAAAATATTCGAGTCTCATTCAAAATTCTTTAAAAATGTTGTTTTTGTCTTTTTTATGGGAAATTGTGAAAATACTTAAAGATTTTATAAAACTTCTATCAAATAAGATCTAATTTTCACCCTCTACAATATCAGAACTGGGTTACATTTAATACATTTTATCTTATGTCCAAAATAAAAAAAAAAACAAGCAAAAGAAAATTTTATTTTCTGATAATATTTCTTTAACCAAAAAAAATGAAAAATAAACAGAATATTGAATTTATACATAAACTTTTTTTTCTCTGTAGTATTTTTATCTTCTTATTTTATTTTGTAATAAAAAAACTCAAATATGTCAAGAGTTGGTTATAGGTCAAGTGTAGAAATAGACTAAAGACAATAATATTGGTTAGAGAAATTAATCATATAAATGTTATAATTATATCGACATTTATATTCTGATATATAAACTCGTAAAAGTCCACAAGGCAGAAAGTAATAAATATTATTTGATTATTTAGAAAAGAATAAACAAAAAATTATTATTACTTTTATAATAAATAAAAGTTCTTATTAATTATTATTGAAACGATGTCTTTTATTTTGTATCTTTCGATATGTTGATGGTTTCTTTTTCCCAATAATGTAATAAGGCAAATATTTCGGATTATAACGAAAAAAAAAATGTTTTCGGAATAAACAAAAAAATATAATCAACCATGATAATTGATAACGATATTATCATGTCAATCTTATTTTGTTGGTGTTGCACATTTTCGTATTCTTCGGAATACACAATTTGTGTCTTTATTTCAGTATAAAGTAAAATATACTGTCCTTGATTTATTTAATATTTGAGTCCTTTTTTTAAAATTTGTTCTTTCTAAAATTATTATTACATTGGATGATCGAATAGACAAACTTAATGTTTCTTGTTTGTAATTATTTTGGTCATCATTGTTTAGCTTTTATCTGTAAAAGAGAAAGTCAGAACGGTACTTATCATGTACCGTATCCACTTGTATTATCAACAAAAATAAAAGAGATCAGTTTAAATGTTATATTTATACACATAAAAAGTTTCCTTTAAAAAAATACAACCTTTTCACATATCACGTGCTAGAAATTAATTTAAATAATGATTAAGAATAAAAAAAAGGGATAATAAAAAGGACGATACACCTGTATTTAATGTATGTGAATGACATAGGTTACACGTTACAGGTCTAAGGTTTGTGTATTCTGAACCTAATTTGTTTACTTATTTAAAGATAATTGATTTTATTTCTTTTGTACTTTCCTTTTTTTCGATTCGGTAGATATGAAAAAAAAATGGTCATCTTTATGGTTTTACAATAAAGAAATTTGAAAAATTATGATGAGAATTTTAAGAAAATTTGTTTAAGAAAAGAAACGAAAAAATATTATTATTTTATTCAAAATTTATTCGAACCAATTAAATTATGTTTCATTTAGTATTTTTTTTTCTTTTGTTTATTGATTTAATAAAAAACAGAAAATGATTCTAATGTATACGATTATAAATTGTATCACATTGTTCCCCTCTAATCTTTTGGTATTCATTTTATTTAAAGTTTCCATAAAACTTTATTGATTTAATTAAGGCGTCAGAAAATCTGAACTAAAGTATTTTTTTTAAATGATTTTTATGGAATAAATATAAATTAATTTGTAATATTTTTTAAATCAATAAATGATTAATTTTAATCGGATTGTTGTCAACTCAATAAATTTCAATTATTTCTGTTTGTTACCAAAATTCTTGGGTTTTTTTTTTGATTTATAGAAAATATTTAAATTAAGTTCAAAAATTTAAATAAAGGTTAGGAATGTGTACAAAATTACTTTCGATTAATCTTTGAATTTGAAAATACTTATTTTATTAATCGTCATTGCCACGATAATCATGCGATAGTTATGGTTTTTTCAATTCACATTGAGGCTCAGGACCTGTGATTTCTGCTCCAATTATTACATTGTACCTAATTTAGGACAACACACAAAATATTCTATCGTTATATTCCACCAGAATTCGAACCCAGACCCCAAATGCTCATTGAGAGACTAGCACGCTAACCACTCTGTCGAAAAGATGAAAACAATTCATCAGAGACTAACACATTTTGTATTTATTATTCTAGTTCAAAATTACGCCTTAATTATTCTAAATTTCAAACGACAAAAATATAATTAAAAAAATTACAAATTTACCACATTACCTTTTTTGATGCTCGTTTTTTTTTGTAAATTTAATTAATTAAATTATCTAATTAAAATAAAAGTGGAATATTCTTTTTATTGTTTTGTCTTTTGTATAATAAAAATTTATTTTTTTAATGTTTTACATTTTTATAGAAGTTATAAATTTACAAACTTTATGTTAATGTTAACAATACCGGCACATATCATTATCATCATCATCGTATATGTCATTGACTATAAGTGTATTTGTGTTATGTGCGATTTAGTATGAAGACTTTTATATTTTTTATTGGTTCAATTTACATTAATTATTTATTAAAATTTATAGAATATGTGGAATTATCCTTTAAATCGCTAATAACAACTTGGTAAATTTTTGAAAATAGTTTCATATTTGAAAAGGATTGGATACATCAGTAAATCTTTTAATGTATCCTTCTAACAATATCAGTAATGTCAATCTCAATATAAATAGATTGTTCCTTTGGTAAATCTTTTATGTATTAAATTGTTGATATGGGTTGATTTTCTATACGTTTTATTCATTTGGGTTTGACAAATTTTTCTGTCTATATAGTTTATGTGAAATCCTTCAATATTAAAGTCTTCCTTAGAAAAATTGTACAAAAAAAAGTTCAACGATCTTTAACATATTTTTTTTACCAAATTTTTGTACTTTCGTTGTTTGTTTTTCTTAAATAATAAAAACCGAAATGATAATGTCATATTGATTAAATCCAAAATAATTCTTGCTATTCTGTAATATTTTATTTCCTAACAGAAACAATGTAAAAAAATGGAAAACACATTTAAATTGTCTCCAAAAAATATTTTCAATGTTATTTTGAACAAAAGTCACGTCATGAGTATCTTAAATTATTTTTGTTACACAAAAGAAAAGATGTAGATACGGAATTTATTCGTTGAATATTTATCAATTTTTTATGAAATTATGTCAATCAATTGTTCTACTTTATTTTCACCTTTACATATTGTTGAACTTTATTTTTAAAGAAAATCGAAATAAATTCAAAATTCTTCATGCATAGAACGATGTTTCTTTATTTCAAAAAGTAAAGCGTTCATTTTCTATCTAACAGAAGAATATTCTTCAGAAAAAAATTTCAACAAGAGGACAAATATGGGTCAAGTTTTTTTTTATAATGCTCTACCAAAATTATTAATTTTGTTAATTGTAGCTACCAACACAATTTTTGTAAATTTTATTGTTGTTATAAAAATGTTTCCACCTTTCAACAAATTTTCTTCTCTTTTATATATTTTTTTTTTATAGATTTTGGTTTCTTTACATTTTTATAACAAAATTATTTACAATATACAAGAATATTGATTATACGCAAAAGGTATAAAGGGTAGATATATGATTAGCCTGGGCTAAACATTTAATTTATGACGTTGATATACATTTAACTTTTGTGTGATGTGAAATCCTTCCTGATACTGACACGTGTTTATGTGCGTATTACCAGTAAAATGTGATCCCATGAGAAATTCTTATTCTTTATTTTTAAGTGATGTATATACGATATACGGATGAATGAATTTTCATAACATAAGTTAGTCAATGTTTATTTTATTTACAGTTATATGTTTTAATTTTTTTTTAGATGTGCTTTTATCTCCTTTTAAGGATTTGGTTCATAGTTTCCATATAAAGTTTTGTCAATTCAATTTGAAAATTAATCACTTGAGATTAGATGTTTTTTAATATCACATAAATTAAATTTCTAATAAAAAATGAATACATAAAAATTTTTACAATTTCGTATCATTACATTAATCACACATTTCAAATTATAGATAAAAAAAGAAACTGAATTCGGAATGGTCAATCCAATAAACGTTTTTTTTATCCCAAAAAAAAAAATATAAAAAAGGTGCATTATCCAATTCATTGATAATAAATTCTAAAGACAGAAACCAATTTTAAAAATGATTTCAAATAAAAATTAAAATACGTAAAATTTTATTTACAATAAATGTCAATTTTAAAATTGAAGCAATATATTTTAGGGGAAACATTAAATTATTTAAAAACATAAAAGTCGACTCTGTTGTATACATCTGGATTAATTTTTTAGATATACCAAAATTAAATTATAAATATTTCTGTTTTACATGCTGTCAAGTTAAATCAAATATTATTTGAAATAAAAACTGAAAAATAATTATACATGTAAAAAGCGAAATAAATGGATATTAATATTTATTTGTATGTGGGTTTCAGGTATGGGCTTCAGTGGATTATATTATGTGGGTGCGTTAAATTTTTGTACAAAAAATATAATTAAAAATAAAAAAAAATTTAAATTGATATTCTAACTAATTTAACGTAATTTTATTCTCTATGTTCACAATCTTTTTTTCGTATGTTAATAAATTTGGTAAATTTTTCAATAATAAATCTACTGAAATTGGTTTAAGCTTTTTTCTATATTGAACTTTCATCCTATAAGGAAAAAGTACTTGACCTCAATAGTTTATATAAATTTATACTGAAGGAGTGAAATTTATGGCTATTTGTGCAATTCTTTTGTAGTTTAAAATTTTTACATCCATTTTTTTATGCTCTTAGTTTTATGGTTTTTGCAATCATATAAATTTTTTTCACTTTTATTAAGAATTGTATTTCTTATTACTTAAAAGTTATTTGTTTATTGTGTAATTAAGGATAATGATCAACAAAATGTTTTGTTTGTCTGAAACATATTTGGCAACTTTATAAACAAACCAGATGTTTAAAAAGTTCAAAATACTGAAAATATTTCCCAAAAGTAATTTAAAATTATATTTTTCTTATTTTGTTTCTGTTCTATCTAATCTTCTGTTTGAAGTTATTGGCTTGCCAATTATTTTAAAAGAAAAAAGTCATTATATCAATAAATTCGTTTTTAGATTTTATGTAAACTTAAGGGAACTAACAAAATGGTACTAGAGTGTTTGTTAGAGACAATTGAACGACATAAATTAATTACATAAAATATAGAATTTATTTTCTATTGGTCAGTAAAGTCGTGAGAAGAAAAACTAAATTATAAAATAAAAATTATTTATTTATGTAAGTAAGGAATAGAATACGAAAAGATTCAGATTAATTTTGTTTTAAAATTCTCTTCAGAAAATAAAAACGTCACTTTAATTATCCTTTAATTTTATATTCTTTTCTCAAATTAATAAGACAAAATAAAAAAAAGGAAAAATTCAATCCAATTTCATAGTGCCAATGAATAAGAAAGATTCATTTTTATTACTTTTATCTTATTTTTCCCTATCCACAATTTGTTTATTTATTTATTTTTATCTCTTTCTTTATTGGCTTTAGATAAATTCAAAAAAAAAAAGAAGAAAATATTGAAGTATTTTTGTGGATTTACGAAAAAATAATAAGAAAAGTTAAATGGAGAATGGTTGATTAAAGGAAAATACTTTAAAGTTAAAATCCCCTTTTATATTTATTGGTTTTCAATTGGAGAATTCTTTATTGATTTTAGTTAGTTTTGTATTTTTTTTTGTTTATACAATTTTCTAATCGATATCATTGAATTTTCCCTTTTCATGTTATTGATTTTAGGTCCGATAAATTATAAACTAGATACTAGAAAACTATTGGTGATTTTATAAAGATTATTTTTTTAAATAAAACTTTAAATTAGTTTTCAGTTAAATTTGATTTCCTCAAGTTAATTTGTTCTCATTTTCTTAATTGAAAATTTTCATTAAAGTTTTCTTGTATATTGAAAATTTTAATGCAATTATTTTCAATTATTTCTCTAATTTTATTTAAAATTATTTTTTATTCAATTGTATATTAAATTTATGTTACATATTGAAATCGCTTAAATTTAAAGATTGTGTTTTGTTTGTAGGATTAACTTTTGTGTAAATTATTTTTCAATTTAATTTAATTAAAATTATAAACACAATAATTGTTAAACGGATTATAATTGCTTAAAGTTTAATATTTGCAATTCATCTTTTTCTCCATTTGACATTGACGGTGCGAAGGGTGATAAGGATGCAAATAAGTTTCTAAAATAGTTCTGTAAATTCCAGAATTCAAATTTAAATTACTTTCCATTTTCCCTAGCAAACAAGAAATTTTTGTAAATATTTTTGCAACAGCATCAAACAAAACAACTTTGTTATGACGAGTAAGAGAAATTTATTTCAACAATTCTTTGTTTTTTGTTTAAAATCAAATCATTTGTAATTTAAAATTAATTAATTTCGAGTTTCCATTTATTTCTTGTTCTACGTAATAATTATTTTCATTTTGATTGAATTTTTTGTCTCATATTTCTTATTTTTTTATTTTTATTGTTCAAAAGTTTCTTTTAATATTTTTTTTCCACGCTTTCATGATTTTATGTTGAAAGTTTTTCTTTTTTTTAAATCTTCTGGATAAAATAATTAAAATATATTATAGGGAATGCTACAGAATATAATAGACGAGACTTCACAAATACAACAAAATATAGAAACATAATTCTTGTTAGTGTTTTTTTTTTAAATTCTAATTATAATTTTTGTGTTTCACTACAAAGAAATTTAATGGGAAATTAAATTTATTAATGGTTTATGTAAATGTTATTAAAGGAACATCAAATAAACGAGAACAATTCAATTTTATACAATAAAATCATCTTTCCTTAATTGGAAAGATTTATCTTTTGACCCTTAATTAGATGGGCATTTAAATAACTCACCAGATCACTGTTTAAAATGTAATTTTAAATTCTTTTAAGAAAGGGATTTGTTATTTAGTCGCCTGCTAAAAAAAATGTAGGACTTTGTCTCCTTTTGGGTTTGTCTACAACGAATTACATTAATTTAAACTCTCACAGAGTTAAATGGATATATTTGCTAGCTAACTTCATATGATGTACCCAAAGAAATAATTTCACCCATACATATTCTAATAATTTTTTCTCAAAAGATATGTAATCAAATCACGTATGACAAAATATGAATAAATAAAATTTGAAAAAGAAAAAATAAAATAAATTATTCTTTATCATTTTTAAATAATTCCCTTTTTAATACGATACACAAAAAAAAAATCGTTGCTATTGGATATGATGAACGTTTTGCAATATTTATTGAGGCTTAAAAGATCAACGCATTTTGTTATTAAAATGAAAATAGATGGGATGTGTTGATTCTATCGATATTTCTATTCATTTTTGTAATAATTATTGTTTATATCATTTGACACGATACCACGATGGAGTCTCAAACGCCAATTATTTGTTATATTTGTTAGTTATTGTAATTTCTTCTTAACCAATTTTCAAAAATGTTTGTTGTATATTATTATTTAATTGAGTCATGAAAAGATAATAAATTATATTGTAGATGTGTCTTAATTATTTCAGAATTCACTTCATTTAGTGATAGAGTTATTTTTATCACAAAAAAGAGACATTTAAAAAAAAATACTATTCGTTATATGCTCACTAAAGGATGACTTGAAATTTGATCTTTTTCATTTTTATTTCTTTAACATGACTCTTATCTCAGTTAACTTTTTTCTTTTAATTTATGAATTGATATAATATAAGAAAAATAAAAGAGGGTGAATGTTTCATGAGAATAGAATTTTATGGTTGGCGACTCATGTAGAAAAGACATATTTCTTGTACTAAAGTGTTTACTTTTTATATGTGCAAACAATATCATAATATTTAGTTGTGCTTTTGTTTTTTTTTGTTATTTGTTCAGCAAAAACAAAATCTATAGAAAATATCTAGAAATGAGGTGAAAGGATAGAAATATCAAAAAAAATTGTATTTAATAACAATAATCAAAATGGAATCATAAAATTTAATCTTGTGAAATGTTTAACCATTTTATGAAATATGGTTAGAGGTCAACGAATTTCTATCGTCTTATAAAAAAAAGAAGGTCTCTTTAGTGTTAGTCTCATTTTTTTTTATTACAACGGACGGTCATTGTAAAGGTTATTCTAAAATAAAAGAGAAAGTTTTTTAACGTAACACAACTTTAAATAATCTGTTTTTAAGTCAAAATTAAATTATATTTATAAACTGTTCATGTCATGCTTTTATTAAGTTAAATTAAAAATCAACAATCGTGAGATTATGTAGTAAATTTCTCATCTATAAAAAAAAATCAGACGTTAGGTTGAATTAATTTTTACTAATTCTTGTTTTTTTAACCGACTAAAAGTTACGTGGATCAATATACCAATTTTGTTTCATAACAAAAAAATTATATAATTTATATTAATAAATTGGAAAGGTAGAAAAAAATTTCAAAATAATCCTTTATCAAAAATCTACAAAATCGTTCAGGTTTCTATAAAATTCAATTTGATTTAGTAAGTTTCAATTGTACTTTCTATGGAAAAAATAAACTTTATATAATGGATGAAGTACAAGTCAATTAATGATTTCATTAATTTTCCATAATTCATTCTTAATTTATTTCAAAAAATTTTTTATTTTATTTAACAGAATAAAAAAAGAAGCCCAAAACAAAATAAATATAATTAATCCCAATTAAATATAATTTTGAAATTATTAATTAATTGATTCAGTAAAAAAGCAATTTTTGAGTAATAATATATTTTCATTATTTATTTCAATGGAAAACGGAATTAAAAAAAAAAAAACAAAACATTTGTGTACAAATTTAATTTTATTTTAATTCAAATAAAATTTAATAATGCGTGAATCAAATGTTGTTTATTTTTGGTGATTTATTAAATGTATCAATTTATTAAAAAAAAAAAAAAAATGAAAAACACAAACAACATAAAAATTGGCTTTATTTTTTTTTTGTAAATTTAATAAAATAAATTATATTTCATAGAATTTTTCTTATTTTTATTAATCCACAATTTTTATTTTTTATTTTATATTCAAGATTATTTATTATAATTTACTCAAATATGTTTTGTGTGTTATATGCGGTGTACATGTTCGTTATATTTTATAATATTCAATAATCCATTCTTATATCCATTTCCGCTATTAAAAAGGAAACAGTACGTCACCTATATAAAAACGCGAAAATATTAAATGAATTGTTAAAGAATTTAGACGTCTTGGTGTTGTTATTGTTTTCCATTCTTTTCTTTATTAAATAAGCTCTTTTCATTGAGCTGAGTGAAAGCTTTAGATTTATTAGATGAAAATTGAATAAACTCAGTGGAAGAAAAATGGTTTGTAAAAGAAAAACAAAATAAAATTTATGATAAGGGAGCTCACATTAAAATAATGTTGGATACAGAATTTACGCGGAAGTAAATTATACGCCACTTGAATTGCTAAAACTTTGCTTTCATATTGAAAACGAAGTCAAATTTTATATATCCAAAGATCTTTAAAGTATCATAATTTAGATTTCAATCAATTTTATTCATTTGCTCTGACCTTTTCATTTTGATATTTGAACTCTTTCCATTCTCAAATAATTTATATCTACATTTGCCTATGTAGTTTATGGGTTAACATTTTCTGACTAGACTTTTGAAATATTGGTAGAAGCAATCTATGTTAAATTTTCTATATCAAATTTATTCTGAATTTTAATTATATGTAATTCACAATATACAAGAAAATGGAAAATGCAATTCAGCAATTATGACTTAATTAAAGTACAATGATTGGTAACTTTCATTACATGTTATTAAGTACAATGTTGAAATATATACGATCTTGCAAGTTTCGTTATATTATATTAATTTATCTATACATTGTGGTCCATACTACAATTCCAATGATTGCAAAATTTTGATCTTGAACTCAAGTCAAATTTAATTTATTGTTATTAATTGTTTTCTTTTCTATGAACATTATTTCTTTATTGCAGAATTTAAAATATCTTTTATTCTGTTCATTATTATTATTTAAGAATTAACAAATTTGTAATTAACAGAATACAAAAGAAAATCTGTATCTGTATTATTTTTTATGGGTTTCTTCAGGATATTATAAATTTCTATTAAATCAGCAAATTTTTATATTTTACTGCATCAAATTAAGATTTTCTATTTTTGCTCTTTTGTTTTCTATCTGATGATAAAAGTAGAAGTTGTATAGCGATATAATTCTTTCTGTTAAGTAAATAAAAAGACTGAATTGATGATACATTTATCTTATACTTATTACATTATTCTGATTCACCTTTGAACACAATTGAACGAATAAAATATGGATTGATTTCTATATATGTGAACTAAATATCAGATACAAAATTTACTTTACTAATTTAATTCGATTCTTTCATTTGTTACTTTAAATTTGTATAAAATTTCATTCTTGAAAAATAAAAGCATTTTTTATTTTATCAAATATATGGAAGAAAAAAAAATCAGTACAATCATGGGGAATGAAGTAGAAAATTTAATATTATAAAGTGAAAAATATATTTAAGCAAAAAAAAAAAATTTTGGGGAAATATTTCTTAACAAAATGTTTCTAAATAAAATTTGATTGAAAGCATTTCGCTTTTTTTTTCTTCTTTTTCTTTAAGGGATGATAGAAAATGAGAGTGCTTAACGTGGTAAATTATTCAGATTTATGATGATGTTGTTGTTGTTGTTGTGGTGTTTTTTATGATTCACGTAAATATAGAAAATAAAAATAAATTGAATTTTTAAATATTGTTGTTGTAAAGTTAAGTTGATTTTTGAGTTTTAAGCTACGCTTTCACAAAGTGCATTGACAATTTTGTTAACAATAAATATGGTAACACTTTTCTATTTTGTTATATTTCATAAATTATTAGTTGAAGGAAATTTTCGCCGTAAAACTAAATAAAAACTTTAATAGAATTTGGCGAGTTAGTGAATAAATATGTAAAATTTTTAGTTAAAATTTTAAAATTATTCTTCGCCAGTTAAAACAATAAATAATTCATTGCATTGTTTCATTTTATTTAATTAATCGAGAATTTTAAATTTTGTTTCTGTTGTTATTTTATTTCGTTCCGCCTAAAATTCAGTTTCCGTCAATATGATATAAATTAAATCCCATGAATTTGATATTTAACCTTACGAACTTTATCAGAGAAATAAATTTTATTATGAAAAGAAAATAGAAAAAAAATTTCAGCTGATTCAACGCTAAAAACTTTCACCAAATAAATAATTTTCATTTACGTTTTTTTTTTATCATGAAACGAAATCTTTTGTTAAATTTTCTTAAATATCAGCTGAATATTGATTAATGGTAAAAACCTCTTACGCCAACCAATACAATACAGAATAATCAGAATGGAACATTATTTCAGTGAGCTTTTGTTCAATTTTAAATTTAAATTTAATTATGTTTTTGGTAGAAAATCTTTTCTTCCATATGGTAATTTTTGTACTTAATTGTATGGTTTTCTATTCTGGAATATTTTACATGATGTTGTTGTGTTACTGTATTTAATGTTGTCAATTTAATTGAGATACTTTCTAATGTAGCTAAGTAGAAAAGGGCTAAAGAGCTAATAAACAAAGTCAATAAAACGTTGTTTTTGTTGTATGTTTCAACATAATTACATAAAATTTAGTGAAAATATTTCAATAAAATGTTAACGTGATGTTCTCTGTATCATTTGATTAGCGCATGTTTAATTTTGTTTAATAAAAAATTCATTAAAATAAAGCAAGATAATAGTAAAATATACGTTTTATAATTAAAGAATCCCTTTTTTTTTGTCTTATCTAGTTAGTACCTGGAATTTTGTGGTAATCTTTAGAATGACAAATATATATTTTACTCCATGTTAAAAGTCCTAAGGCATTTTATATTTTTTTAAAAAAATATTCATTCGGATTAGAATGAATTAAAGTTGAATTAAACGAGTGTCTTAATTTAAATTAATTTAGTCATTCATTAAATATTCGTAAATTTATAAAAGTTTTTCTAAAGAAAATGATTGTAGGTTTGACTTTATTTATTTCATATTTGATAAGAATCTCCATTATAACAGTAAGAAAAAAATACAATATAAATCAACGAAGACATTAACATTCGTATTTATAAGAACTACCGGCACTTTTCCATTCTTATTGCGTGTTTTGATAAGAAATAATAAAGAAAAAATTGAAAATTTGTTACAGAAATTACATAGTGAATGAAATCAAAGATTAGAAGAAAAGGAAACAAAAAACTATTTGCATATAAAAATTCTGTTTATTCAATTACATTTAATTTTATTTGTTTTTACATTACGATGTAATTGTCACGCTATTCTGAAATTTTGAAATTCATCATTAAAAGTTCTTTTTATTTGTTAAATGAATTGTTGTAAAATTTGTAAATTTTGGTCAGTTGACATTGAAAATTTGTAAAACAAACTTTTAGCAATTAATCGTTGTACTAAAATTTATTGAGGTATAGACAATTTCTATATAAAAATTATATATTCTTCAATATTCTTCTATTAAACTATTTGTTTACCTGATTTGGTATTTTTTTTGTATTCTTCTTGTACCTTTCTTGTACCCCTTTGTGTTAAAATTAAATTTTTACAAGGAATTTTAATAATTTCTTTCTTATTATTTCGAGAAATATTATCGAAGGAATTCTATCCGTGAATGTTTGAAAAAAGGGTTAAAATCAAAATCAATATTGGTAAAATGTATGAGTTATAAAATTCTTCATTAGAAAAGAAAATGAAGAACAATTGTGATTTTGTGTACAAAATATTGAACATCTGGGATTGTAAGCATTCTGCTTCTTTTTTTTAGGGTGCTGGGAACTAGTACACTAAAAATTAAAACGATTTGCTATAAAATCTCTAAATTAAATATAACGTAATTGTTGCTTAATAATTGAGATGAACGTGAAATTATAGCATTCTCAAAAAGAGCTGAGCTCTTCTATCTAAAATTTCCTTAAAACTTTTACAAATATTTATTATAAGAAAAGATAAACAGCCAACTTTACCTAAATTACTTTCATCAACACTTTCTGTTGATCTTACCTTAAACCTCTACAGTCTACACAACATCAGCATCATTATAAATCGAAAGTATTATTTTATGATTTTGATTAGTCAGTAATTTGTAATAATAAATAATTCTTCTGTAAAAATAATAGGAAAATTATTGTGTGATTTCAATCTAAAATTTTTGTCAAACTTTTCCATTTCCTTTTGTTTATCTTTGATTGTTTAACATTAGTATACATATTTCCAGCAATGTTTGAAGTCAAAACCTAATAATTCATCAGTGTTGAAATCGGTATGAAATAAAGTTTTTCTTGTTAACAAAACAATAAAAAAAAAACAGAAAACAAATTACAATTTTTCTTTTCCTGTTGTGAGTTTCCTATCCAACAATTCGATTAAACAAAAAAAAAACTTTTGTTTTAACGAAAGTAAATCAATAAAATAATTTTCTACCAATTACATTGCTGTAATAGTAACAAGAGAAAATATTGTTTAAGTATTATAAGAGGATTTATATTGTTGGTCATTCATTTGTAATGAATTGTGTTGTGTAATATCATGTGTTTCTTTTCACACAAGGTGGGGTCCGATATTGGTCAGATACACGATATAATATTTTTTCTATATTATTTATTCCTCGTACATTGTATAAATAATAATTCACATGCTAATTGTATTAATTTTAAAATAAACACTAAAATTACTCTTCCAATTTTTATAACCACTTAACCTCTGATCTCTCTAATACAATTCATCTAAAAGTTCATATTTAAGGTATAAAATATAATACTAACTGTATGATAATTTAATTACAAGCATTGTTGCTTTTTGTTATATCAACAACCAAATGATTAAAGCTCTAATTTTGGGGTTTGTTAGGTTTCTTTCATGTTTACGTCTGTTAGTTAAAAAATAACGAATAACGTGTAATTCTTTTCGACATTTTCTCATCTTCATTTTAGAAAGATTCTTAATATTTCCTTTAAGTGTTTGTATATTTTTCGAATTGTTTTTTTTTCTCTTTGAGGAATACCAGAATTATTGCCTTTTCTTTAATGAACACTTTTTATTGCTGAATTTTTCTTCTTTAATCACTTGTTCATGATGCCTTACGGCATTTTGATTTTTGACCACAAACTCCGTTTTATATAATATTTCATGTTTATTGAAAGATTTTTGCTTGGTAGAAATTTCTCCTTATTTCATATTTTATTGAAAAATTTATCTTCCAAATAATGATTTTTATATAAATTATTTCCAATAATATTTTAGACTGATCTAATAATAGGATTAAGTTCAATAGCCTACGTATAAGTTAATACGGTTCCTATTGTCACAAATAATTGTTTCTCTTGCATTCATATTTTAAAAATGGATTTTCTTTTGTGATTTTGTTTCAGTAAAGAAAAAGTTAAAGAAAAAAAATGAATTATTTTGCTTTGAGAAAAAATATTAAAAAAAAATCTAAAATTGGATTCATTCAATTTTTCTTCGTTTTTTATTTCTTTTGATTCTTTGAGACGAGAACGATATACGCAAAAACATTTTTAAAAAATGATTTCACTCAGCAGGTAATTAATTAGAATTCATGAAAGAATAAAAATAAAATGTTGCAAACGAATACCGACAGACTGGAATTAAATGCTTGCCAGACTTTATGTTTGTGACAAAAAAAAACAAATCTTTTGTCCTCCTTTCTTTTTTTATATAAACTTTGAAGTAAAATTTTTTCAACAAAATCAAATTTCAAAATTTGATTTATTTTGTCTCGGCGTAGAATTTATTTATAGTTTTATTTTTGTTGGAAAAATGAATTGCGGTATTATAAAGTATTATTTACTGCAATAGAATGCTTTTTATTACCGGTAATCGATTTCCCATGGAATGCGTCGAATAACGGAATAATTTGAATTTTCAAATAGGCAGAAATTATTTTAACTTCTAATAAGCAATTTAGTTGGATGGAATTTATATTGAAATTCTAGTTTATTTTTATTAAAACTGACGTTCTGACTCGTTAAACACAATATCATAATTTTTCAACTATTAGATTGTTTGTATTTAAAGTCGACATATTTATATATAAATTTAAAATTGTGCGTATAATAAAATTAAGTATTAACATAATTTTTCCTTTTTATTTTCAGCAATGAAAGCGGCCATTTTAATACAAAGATGGTATCGTCGTTATTTAGCCAGAATGGAAGTCAGAAGACGTTATACTTGGACTATATTTCAAAGTATAGAATATGCTGGAGAACAGGACCAAGTTCGCGTATGTTATTTTATCAAATGCTTTTGGAAATTTTTAAAACTTTGCATACATTAGATTAAAATCAAATTTGTTAAATTTCAAATTTAATAATTCCGTTAAACAATAGTTTAGAGAGAGAGAAAAAACATAAAATGGAATAATAAATGTGACAATTTAAGTTATCTTTATTTAATAAAGTTTCAAACATTTGTTTCTCTATGTAGAAAAGTTTTTCTGTGTTTATTTAATGCAACAATTATAACTTTTATAATAAATTAATTGAAAATTTTTGTTCTAAAATAAATGATATTTTTTTGTATTTTTTCCCTCATTTTCTATATACAAACCTTTAACCTTTTATAATGTTTTTATAACACGTGAGAATTTTATTCTTGGTAAAGATTATTATAATCCGAATAAAACAACATATTTAATGAATTTTTTTTTTGTTCTTTTAATTAAGATTTTCTGAGAAAATATATTCATTTATTTGTTTTTGTCTCCGTGCTCTTAATATTACAGTAAGACATAACATTCTATGTTTAAACATACGTTGTACAAAAACGATTTAATAAATTTAGTATGTCTTTTGTTTTTCTATATCTACGGAAATGTTTTGAATAAAAATAAGGAGAGCCTTGAAATATATTCAACGCAATGAAATCCTTATAAAATAATTATGTAATTGAGATTCTTATTTCATAATCTTTGACTTGCTTAAAATCAGATTAATATGATTAAATTTAAATTGAAACATGAATTAATTGGTGCCTTGAAAACAGATTTCTTTTCTAGTGAAATGTCACGTTGTTCTAAGTAAAGTATTTATTTCAGAATAAGATTTTAAGTTTTCCTAAAACTGTCAATAAAAAAAATTCCTTGTAATAATGAACAAAAAAAATGAAGTGACAATTAGAGTAACTTCACACATGAGTGTCATTCATTTTTGGTTTCCTTTTTCTTTTTGATATTGAGCATTATAATTTAGAAAAGTATTTCTATTACTAAGAATGAATTTTCTCACATTACATTGTTATATAAATGAATATTACTTATATTATTTTCTTTCTTTATAAAAATGTATCAGTTATTATATATATACTTTTATTGTCAATTTCACCCATTAGTTTTCATTCTCTATTTCTTATTTATTGTTGAGTGATCTTTTCTTTTTAAGTTCTATTGTTTAACTTTTCTTTTATATATAAGATAAAGATAATATAACTATCACTTCAAATTATTAGCTCTGAATATATACAGTGTTTTATCTTCAATTTTCATTTGAAAGCTTTAATAGTAATAGATCGAAACACCTGCCAATTTTCTCCGTTGTTTAAATTTTTTTAGTTTTTATTTGAAATATAAAAAGTAATATATGTTTTATGGGATGGTAAATGGATTAATTTTTATAGTAGATCTAAAATTATATAAATCAAAAATAATTATTCTGAGTGCATACCATTTCATTGTCAATTTGTAAATTTTTTTAAATAAGTAACTGTTGGCGTTTTTTGCTATTTAATGAATGTTTGAAAAATATAAAGGAAAATTTCTAACTAAGAGCAAGTAAGCTTAATATTGCTTTTACATTGAAAAAAATAAACATTGGCTCATGACGGGTTCGAACCGTCGACCTTCGCGTTATTAGCACGACGCTCTACCGACTAAGCTAATGAGCCGATATTTGTTAAATGTTTGCCACAATATCCATTATTATTTTCTGAATTATATATCCATGAAAAGAAGAATTAAAGAAGTTACACAAAAGTTGCTTTAAATTAATTCCATTTATGAATAAATAATCAAAACGTAAGACTTATCACAAGATTTAATAATAAGAAGAATATTGCATTTTTATTACGTGATATTTATGCTTCTTTACTGGACATGAATTTTTGTAAATTAAAAAATATTGAAGAGATAAAAAATTTTGTATATTTTGTTTGGCTTGTTGACCTTGCTTAACAAAATAAAATTGTTTTTTTTTTTTAGTTTTTAGTCAATACAAAATCTAAAGTTCTCTGTAAAATCTTAAATTCTAGTGAAGGAGAAGACTTCTGAGAAAATATCTATTCAGAATAATTGTTTTTGATTGCAAATTGCACTTACAATTCTGAATTATTTTACGACCGTATGGGTTTTGTTCTTCATCAATATCCTTATTTTCATTTAATATATAAACTAGCATTTAGACAAGATATAGTTAATATCAGTTTAATAGCAAAACATAAAATCACTGAATGTTGAGTTTATTTCTAACAAAGAAAAGAAAGATAAATTCATATAATGAATGAAAATGATTTTAAAAAGAATCATAAAATTTATATTATGCGCTGTTTTATTAAACTGAAGGAAGAAGTTAGTTGAATTGTATGAAGGAAATGAGATAAAATTTAAAATTAAATTTAAAATGTTTGTTTGACCTAAATTCAACGGATATCTAGCTAGTAACTAAATGAAGGATAACTAATTCTTAATTATGAAAGTGTTAATTAGAGGATTAAAGAATTTTCTATTTGTTAATGAAAGGGAATGAAATGACTGATTAATAAAGATCCACAAAGTGTGAATATTAAAGGTTTTTTCTTGTCATATTTAATTGAGAATTTCAATTGATTTTCTGTTAAAACATATTAGAGTTAATCCGTGTAACTTTCAAAGTCATCTCATTTTTTTTAAATTTTGTTCTTAAAAGATTTAAAAAATATTTACAAAAATCAATTTTATCAAAAGGAAAATGGAAAAAATAAATCATGTTTCCGATTTATTCAACCAAATTAAATTCAATAAAAGATAATTATATTCTTTTGTGACAAAATGGAATAAATTTACATTAATAAAATTTACCAATAAAACAAGAGGAATTTCTTCCTGTTTTTATTTAAAAAAAAATTCCTTTTTTTGCCCTTTACGAATTATTCATGCAGCAATTAAATAATTTTTTTCGCGATTGTTAATTTTCATTCATTATTGAGTTACATTCTTCAAAGCTTTTATTTCCTATAAATATTTTAAAAATATTTCCATTCTGTATGATGTATGCTGATGACGTCATGACTTGTAACAGTGAAACACAAAAATAGTTTATTGCAGTCATAATCATAAAATATTTATATTCTTCATTAATTGACAATTTTATTTTAAAGCGATTTTTTCCAAAAAATTTTTATTTCTAAAAGTGATCCAATTTTTAGCATAATAATTTGGATAATTTTTGTTCTAATAAAGGGAAATTTAAATTGATTTTATTAAAATTTTATTCTGAACGAATGAAATTTATAAAATAACATCGAATCTCATTTCCTTATTCGTTAAATAAGGAAGAACACCCATAAGGCATTCACATTAATTTATTTCCTTATTTGATTGTGTTTTTTTTTTTTTGCTTTCAAAACAATTTACTATTGACATAATAAAAAATTCCGGGAACAAACAAGAAAATAAAGGAATAAAGCTTATTGAAGGGAAAACACGTGAATGATATGAAAATTTTCAAACCATATTATCATATTATTAATTTAATCTGCTTCAAAAAATTTATGAAAGTATATTTTTTGTTTCTTTTCTCTATAACAAGATTATGGCTTATTCCTCTTGATTTTTTTTTTCTTTCTTTTATCTATATACTTCTGTATATTTCGAGAACTTTTCTATAATATTTTTCTAAAGATAAAGTTTTTGAAAAAAATATTCTTCTTCTTTTTGCTTTAAAGATTTTGCACATTATAGAAAAATCAATTTTCTTGTTGGGTTTTCAAGGATACGGTGTTTTCACGTTATTTCATGACTAAATTTATGGACGATGATGATGAAAAATATAAAGCGATGATGAGTAATATTGAAAAAGTTGTTCCGATTTTTTTCTACGTGTTGGCAGGAGACAGTATAAATTAGTGGCGTCACAAAAATTAGAATAAACATAACTGAACAGAAAAATGTTTTAAGGTTTGAATTAAAAATTAATAGAATTGGAATTCAAAAATTTCTTTCAAAATGGAAATATTATCGAACGATTTATTATATGTCTTGCTCACAAGTTCGTCTTTCACAATAATATCAAGAGATGTTCAGCATCTTAGATTCTGTATAGAAAATGGGATGGATTAACAAATAATACAATATTAATTATTTAAGTTTATAAGATCAAAGTATTGATATTGATTGAAATTCTTACAGAATCTAAAGATAAATATAATCTTATCACGCAATCCAACAATTTAATTCTGGAATTTAATTAATGACTTACTTTAACAATATTGAGAAAATAAGATGTTAGAGAAATAAAAAAGAAATAATACTCTTAATAATGTTAATTACTAATTAATAACATATTTAAAGATATATTTTATATTCTATACCTTTTTTTATAAGACATTGTACGACTTGCGATATATTTTATTTCCTTTAATTAACACAAAATTATATAAAATAAAAACATAATAATAATTCTTCTATAATAAATTTTATTATTTTGTCCTTGACATTATTAATATAATCAGTTTTTATTTAAATCTAAATCTATAAATACAAATTAAACAATTTATGACTGAAAAATATTTAAATCCTAAAGAAAAAATACCGGAAAATGATGGAAATTTCCGACAAACAAAACAAAGTCAAATAAAGAAAAGAAAATATTTTAGATTTGTATAATGTAGGTATATGATTATTTTTTCTTTCATGATGAATGGAAAACCGTTTGGACTTAAAATGAAAAATATTTTTTATTTGTTTGTGTTGGGGGAATATGAAGTTGAATCATAAATATGAAAAAAATTAATCAAATACAAGACAGAGAGTTAAATAAAACATTTTCTCTCGAGTTTATTTATTTTCACTATTTATAGAATAAATATGGTCACTTTGACATAAAGTAGAAATAAAATATTTTTTCTATTTCTATTGTTAAAATTTGATAATCAGAACGCCATTTTTGTTTATGTTTTTGTGATTGCAGAAAAAATATTATGTAATTATTTTTGGGGCATTAAATTAAGATCATCATTTGGGTGTCTGAAAGTTAGTTATCAAATTTTGTTTTCTTTTAAAATAATAATATCTGACTATCGTCTCCTTTTTATTCTTGAAATCTTCTTTTCTCTTAACAAATACCTTTGTTTTATCTTATTGAATTAATTGACAAATTTTATTCCATGACTAATTTTTTATACAACATGCAACTGATGGGGGAAAATTCTTCTAATAATTTAACTTATATGCTAATAGTGCATTTCAATTATTGAAATAACATAAATAAATTTCTCACATGGAAAGAATGGAAATTTCTTGAATAAAATTCTACTTCAGTTAAAAATTTAATTAACGAATTTCAACAAAATTTTAATTGAATTGCATTCTTTTTGTATGGAAATTTATGATTGACTAAACAAATAATGAGATTTTTTGAAACTTTTTGTATCCACATTTAATTTTTCTTTTTTGAAATACAAAAATCAATTCGTATTTGTAAAATGTTAGATTTCAATTGAAGATTGATTTTATTAATAATATGAAAGCTTATTGTTATTTAAAGTATTTTTCTGCTTTTAGTTTGGAGGTTTAAGCTTAAAGAAATGCTTCCATCAATTTTTAATGTACTTTAATTTGATTGAACATTCTATTGGCGAAATATTGTATGAAAATATTGGCAATGCTTTGAACTTATTGATTTCCCACAGCTAGAATTTTCAGATAAACGTAATCCATTTTTAAAAGTACAAGTTCATTAACAATTAGAAAAAATCAGGAATTTTATAGTTGTATTGATTTCAAAATTTTTGTTTATGAATTTATAAAAAAACAGCAACAATTATTTCAATTGTTAAATTTCGTAAAAAACAAAATTGTAAATTTTTAAGGATTATACAAAAATTTCATTTTGTTCTTTCGGTGGTCTGTGGTATTATATTAAGCTAACAGATGATAATTCATACGCATGTATATTGAGAAAATTCTTGATTCCACCTCAGGATTTTTCTCTGCACACACTATACATGCCCTATGAGACTTCACTGTAGATTAGAGTGTGACGATTAAACTGGTTTTGGTTGTCAGTGTCGTCACAAAGACAATATGATACGGTTTCGACCACTTTTTTGCACTTTTATTATTTCATTACATTTGTTAATACAAACTTTCAAGAATCCTATTTTGATCTTTAAAACGTTAACTGTAAATGGTGGCTTACTGTGAGTTTGATTATTTCATTAATTTATTCCTGAATTTATGCAATATAATAATTTTTAAAATAATAAATGATAACAACAATAAATAATTTAATTCATAGAAATCGCTAAATTAAAAATAAATATTTTGTAAAATATATAGAAGAATAAACTAAGTTCTTTTGGGTGATCTGAGGCATCGTGTTAAGCTCAGTTGATGATCCATATAATCGTACATGAGATGAACATTTGAATAATGCTCCGTGTTCAGATGTTTCTCCTAATGACACATGTATGGTTGTATGGTGAGTCACTGTAGATTAGAGTTTATGAGGATACTAAACTAAACACCTCCTTAGTTAAGTATCATCATGACGTATCGTTAAGTTGATCAATGTGATGCGGTTTCGATTACCTTTTTTATTTTTTTTTTGTACTACGGAATTATTAGGAATATTTTATATTGTAATTATATTTTATAAATAATTCTAACAACAACAATTATTTAAATTTATGACGTTCAATTCAAAATTAATATTTTGTAAAATATATAGAAAAATAAATTATGTTATTTTGGGTGATCTAAGCCATCGTTAATTAAGCTCAGTTGATATGGATCATATAGTTGTACATGAGATGAACATTTGAATAATGCTCCGTGTTCAAATGTTTCTCCTAATGACACATGTATGGTTGTATGGTGAGTCACTATAGATTAGAGTTTATGAGGATACTAAACTAAAAACCTCCTTAGTTAAGTATCATCATAACGTATCGTTAAGTTGATCAATGTGATGCGGTTTCGAAAAACTTTTTGCTTTTTTTTTGTACTACTGATTTTAAATCTAACTTCATTTTATATTTTAATAATAAACTTCTCTTCTTATGGGTTTACGAGATTCTATTTTTTCTTTTCAGTTATATAATTTTTTCAATGCACTATTAACGCATATGCCAGATGCGGCTAACAAACCATTGGATTCACATGGAACATCAAGATCATCTTCAGTTGGTATGTATAGAAAAACACTAAAGAATGTAATAACATTAAAAATAAATATATTGAAATACTAAGGGACTCTTAATTTAGGTTTATTTTAAGTTATTTATTTGAAACTTAATTTGGGTATTTTGAAATGACCAAAATAAACTTTGAATTAATTATTTCATTTTTGATCATAAAATATAAGAATTTTTATTAATTCCAGATGCAATCGATCTAAAATTTTCTGATGAATCAGATGATTTAGCTGATGAAGGTATAACAGGACCAGAGCGTACATATCGTGGCCCACATATCAATTTTCCTTTACAGAAAAAAGACTTAGATATTTTAATTGATTTATTTAGAAAGAAAAAGGTAAACTGTTAATTTTATTTCAGATCATTTGAATAATTAATTTAATTAAAATATATTTTTTCAGTATAATAGGTTACATGCAAAATATGTTGCTGGTATTTTACGTGAAGCCTCAAATCGTTTAAAACGTTTGCCAAATTTAAATCAAGCTTCAACGGCCATCTCAAAACAGGTCACTATATGTGGTGATTTACATGGGAAATTAGATGATTTATTAGTTGTATTTCATAAGGTAAAGTAAAACATGATTAATTTAATTTTGAAAAATTATGGCAGACCATGCCATATAATAAAGCAAAAAGTTCATTGATCTTCCGCAGTAATGAGAAATGAATCATAAGTTTTAATTTCTTTAATAATTTGGATATTTTGTATTAAATATTTATCATTAATTTTAATAGAATGGACTTCCATCGCCAGAAAATCCATATGTGTTCAATGGTGACTTTGTTGATCGTGGAAAAAAAGGACTTGAAGTTTTATTATTACTATTATCATGTCTGTTAGTTTATCCAGGTGGTGTATTTTTAAATCGTGGTAATCATGAGGATACGGTTATGAATGCAAGGTAAAAAAATTAAATGAAAACAAAATTCTGTACTAGTAAATTTAATTTAAATTCTTTTTAAAACTAAAAATTAATTAATATTAATTGTTCGTTCAACCAATAATTAAATCTCTATTAAACTATTTAATGATAATTATTGTCTGGTTTACCGCAACCATTGAATTGCTTTCTCAAAGAAAAAAATAAAAACTTGACAAATTGTAAAATTATCTGTAATTGTTTTTCAAAAGATAATACACAAAAAACAATACTGTTGTTGAAAGAATCGAACTCACTTAAATCGAATCAATTTAAAATTTATTTCTTTTATCTTTTTACAATTTAGATACGGTTTTATACGTGAAGTGCAACAGAAATATAAGGTAAGATATAAAAACGAATTGTAAATAAAATCTAATAGAAAAATATTATCTTTAAAACGTTGTGATCACGGTTCTGGTTCTGTTAAGAAAGAATTTGATAAAACGTGATTGTGAATAAAAGTTACTTTGATATTCCCACATTTTTAATAAATTTACATAATTTATTGATACAAATAAAAAACTTATATTTTTTGAATTGAAATGATGTAAATATATTCTATGATTCTATTATTTAAAAATTTTTTAGTCTCATCTGATCCAATCTCTGTGAGGATTTTTAATCTCATTCACATAAATAATATTTGCTTTATATAATTGCAGAATAATGCTGAACGTCTGCTGAAATTAATTGAAGAAGTTTATCGATGGTTGCCATTAGGTACAATTGTTAATAATCGTGTTTTAGTTGTACACGGCGGCATATCAGATTCAACTGATTTGGATTTAATAAGAAGTTTAGATCGTGGAAAGGTAAGAACAAAGAGAGATTTAATTTTTTTTGTTTCAATTTATTAAATTTTAATTTCTTATATATTACAATCAAACCTTAATAATAATAATATTTTTTCAGAGAGAGACATAAATTTTGATTTAAGATACAATAAAATTTAAATAAAATGCAAAACATTTGAGTGCCATTTAACGAACTAATCCTTAAATCGTTATAATTATTTTAAATGAATCATAAATTAATTTTAGTTGCTGCTTTATAAACGTATTGTAAATTAATAAAGTTATTCCGTGAAAAATTATTTAAAAATATTACTCATAATTGAGTTGTGTTACAATTTTCCATTCTCCATAAACATAATACAAGGTAACATGAGGAAAATCCCATTAAAAATATGTGGAATAAAATAAAAATTTTATAATCGTAAAATATTGTACAAAATAGAAAGTTACATTTTCTCTATAATTATTGTAAATTTATTTTCTGATAATTTAATTTCATTCTCACTTTGTATATGGTGAAATAAATAATAATCATAATCAGAATAATAATAATAATGATTTAGTTTTCTATAAAGTATAAGGAAAATACAGCAAAGTGAATTGATTAAAATCTGGATAATTTTCGAAAATCTACTGACGTTATTTAGAATGGAACTCAAACACTTTTTGTGTCAATTTGTTTCTAAAGTCTTTTGATGTTGTAGTTGTAAACGTAAAAAATTATATGATTATTATCACTTGATTTTGGTAGAATAATTTAAATTTTTTGATTGTACCATTATACCTTAAACACGAGGTGATAGAAATAGATCTGATAAATAATACCATTATTAGTATAATTATGTATTATTTTTAATGTCACTTCCTATTGTATACTAAAAAATAGAATATTTGTATTTGTTGAATGTCTGACATAAAATAAAATGTTGTTTGTTTGACTTTCCTTTATTAATTCAAATATAAACACTTTTTGAATTTCTTTCAAATGAAATACGTAATTATCAATATATTTCTTTCTGTTTACTATTCAGTAATCAGTTAGTTGTGATTCCTTTTAATTCTTTACTCCTTTTTCATACCCAAAAATGGAAGAAAAAGAATTCAAAACGATTATTAAATTGATTGATTGATCTTTTGGTTTAACACTTCAATAAAATGGTCCGTTAAATCATAATCGATTATCTACTTTAAATAAGTGACAATAACAAATGATAAATCGTGACAGAACAATATAGACTATACAAAAAAAAAGGAGGGAATAATTTGCTCACGTTTACATGCTTACCCTTTTTCCGATCTAGATAAGAAAAAATAGTATGATGAGTTTTGTTCTCTTATAGAAGTTATACAGTTCACAATAAATACCTATAGAATTATCTTCCATTTCCAAAAATTATTAGCTCTTTTAAATTCAAATTGTATTCATCCGTATTATCTTTAAGTGAAATGATTCATGGTTTCCCGTTTTGGGATGTCTTCACTTAACAATTCAATAGAAAAATATAGACTCAAATAAAAGTCTTTTTTATGTTAAATTCATTTTAAAAACTTCCTATAAAAAAATGTTTGTATATAATTTTCATAAACAAAGTCGTATAATTTCATGTGATCTAATGAAATCAAATAAAATACAAAGAGATTTCTCAATTCAAAATTCACATAAAACTATTTTTCATGTGTTGAGTGTCTTAAAATTTTTTTTCTTAATTTTCGCACATTATGTGTAAAAATAACCAAAATATGTATTCAATAATAAATACAACATACGGACACTTATTTTGAAAGCGTCACTTAAAACGAGGAAGAGACAATGTAATCATTGAAAAATTTGTATTTTATTTCAGTTTAGTGAGAAAATAATATTCCGGAAATAAACTTTTTTTTTCCTTAATAAAAACACAAATTTAATAATGTAAGAAAAGTAACGAAAAAAAAAAGTTTAATTCCCTTTTGTATATCATTAATTTGCAGTATATTTCTCTATTGCGACCACCTATTACAGAAAGTTCAGCACCAGGGGCCGAAATCATCGATAAAGTTGAATGGAAACAGGTAAATCAATTTAAGAAACTTTTACACATAAGACATAAATTTGCCACTATTATGTTTTGATACGTACGTGTCTGTGTGTATTGTGTATAAATAAAAATATCAAAGATTATATTGAAATTCTCGAGAGAACGAAAACTAAAATATGTATTGACACGTATAAATAAATGCATTTGTGAATAGAATATGTGAATTAAGGATAGTTGATCATTCTTAGTTGAATTAACTGAAAACCATAAAACTTAATAGTAACAAATTTAAGTCCAAAAAGAAAATACCAGTGAAATTTATGTTTAGACTATTTTTGGAACATTATTTAATTCAAACGGAAATCACCAATAATTTTTTTCTTTCATAAATCTTTTGATTTATCGAAAACAAACAGCCTAAATAATGGCTGAAATGAACATCTATGTATCAGTTGACGGGTAACTATTTTTTAAATAAGAACAACATATCCATGAAATCTTAAATCTTGACACTATTGAATAATAGTTCTGCATAACAAAATCCAGTTCCTACTTCCCTATTATGACAGTTTACTAATGTTGTCTATCTTTATATACATTTATATTTAGACAGCAACAACTGTTATTTTTTTATTTTCTTTATTATCGGATTTATAACTTAATCTTGTTGTGAATAAAATTAATACGTTTTCATTTATATTCATTTCAAATATTTAACACGACAAGGTAACACTGCGCAAATATAAACTTGTCAAAAGGTTTTCATAAATTTTTATTTATTTTTATAAAATGAGAATGGAACACGCATAATACCGGATAAGGACAAAAAAAAAAGCACGATATAGAAATGGCATTACATTGCATGTTATTAGTTCATATAATATAAATATGTTTTATTTCTTATTATATTTAGTATTTTCTTCATTTATACTTCTTATTCTAATTTTTTATTAATTTCCTTTAAATTATGAAATTTGTACAGTAAACATTTTATATTTTATTTCAAGACATAAAACTTACAAATGTAATAAAAATGGGTCAACATCAACAGTTGTTGACAATCTTTAATGTTAAAGCTCTACTTAACTATTTTTGTCTGATTATAACGTATATTTAACAATTATTTTTGTATGATTGTTTTGGTTTCGTAACTCACTTGCAGAAGTATAAGGAAAAGTTTTATTGTGGTTTCATAGCATCCTTTTGACCAAACTTAAGTTATTTAGCTAAAATTAAAATATTCTGGTTTGGTTAAAGCTGCAATCAATAAACAATTTAATTAAATCTGTCCATAACAATAATGAATTATTTTAAAAATTGACCAAAAAAATAATTGTAAATTTATACACAAAATTATATGAACTGTCAAAAATTTCATTATCTATGGTTTTTGGTTAAACTTTTAAATTGATTTTAAAATTTAAGTGTACTTGAATCTGTTTAAGTCTATCAAAGTAAACCATAAAATCCATTTCAATATTATTCAGTTCATTTTAAAAAATGTAGCAAATTTTACCTAATAAATCGATATAAATTTAATTGGAAATCAGTGAACCTCATAAAATAATGTGTTGATTAAAATTCAATATCGATGAATCTAAATAAAATTAAAGAATTTTATTTTTTCTTCTAAAGGTTTTCGATATTCTATGGAGTGATCCACAACATAATGAAGGCTGTAAACCAAATGGCCTCCGTGGTGCTGGAACATATTTTGGTCCTGATGTAACCAAGAAATTTCTACAAAGAAACAAATTAGTATTTCTTGTTAGATCACATGAATGCAAACGTGATGGTTATGAAATAATGCATGATGGAAAGGTAAATGATTTAAGCTTTTAATATTTCATACAATTTTATAAACTTTTTGAAACTTTAAGATTTCTATTTAATTAAATTAATCAACAAAATCCTTGTCGGTTTATTCATTCTTTATATTTTTTTTTTCTATCAAATTTAGCTGATTACAATATTCTCAGCATCAAATTATTATGAAATTGGTTCCAACAAGGGTGCATATTTAAAGTTTGATCCACAATTGGATACACATTTTGTACAATATACAGCGGCAGCATCAAAAACAAGAAAATTAACATTTCGTCAAAGGGTTGGACTTGTCGAAAGTTCAGCAATAACAGAATTAGGTGCTCGATTACGTGATAAAAGAAATGAACTTGCACGTGAATTTAAAAGATTGGATCCCGATAATACGGGTAAGACATTTTTTATACAAATATTTACAATTCAAAAATTAGGAAAAATTGTGTCAATAAAATTACATCGTTCGTTTTTTCTGAGTAATTTTGCTACTTGAATAATGCTTCCGTAAATGCATCTTTCATAAAAAATATTTCTAGCATCAAAAACCTTATATTTTCTTTTCAGATTTTATTTAATTTTCCAAGAATGAACTTTCTTTATCCTTGTGTGTTTTTCCTTCTTTGACTTATACTTTATACTTTAAAATTCGTAAGGGGAATTCTGTTTACTTGAAATTTTATTTCAAATCTTGTCACTATTGTAGGGGAGGAATAATATTATATGTAACGAATGATAGAGAAAGTGAACAATTGAATATACAAAAGAAAATATTGAAAATAAAAGTGACACAATTGTATGAAAAATTTGCTTTTATCCATTTTACTTCAAGTTTTATTTATGGATCGCCTTAAATCTATTTATTCCAATTTCATTTTCATTTTAGTTTTTCTTATCTTTTATCCTTTTATCTTTTTATCTTTTTATTAAATGAAAATTTAATTTGAAAACAATAAAGAATAAAAAAAAATTGAGTTTATTCTTTTTATGTCATCAATTTTTTTTTTTTTTGATTTTATTTTCTTTGATTAAATGAATCGTGAAGATAAAAATTGAATTTTTTATTTATTTGATAGGAGTTTTAGTTTGATTTTATATAAAGTGAATTATTGTGTATTTGTCATTTAATATGACATGTCAAATGTCAAACGTTAGACCCACCGTCGAAAGTGGAAAATGATGTGTTACATACACACACACCGATCTATATTTCCAATGGATAAATGAATTTTGATATCAAATTTGTATTTGACATGTACAATAATGGATAGAACGATGAATTTAATTTATTTATGAAGAGTAAAACAGATATTCGGACATCCTGAGCCTCTTGGGAAATCGAAATATCAATAAGAGCTTTTAATGTTGGGGTTAAATATTTGATGATGAAACTTGGTCAGATTAGAAAGAAAAAAAAATTAATGACACAATTGAAATAATTAGTGATGAATAAGAGCACTTTAACAGAATGAAGAATTTTTGAGTTTTTCTCTACTTTAAATTTAATTGTCCAGTACATTTTCAACTTTGTGCATATTCTAGATCACAAGTGGAAAATATCTATCGGTTGCAGTATGATAACATATGCATACTCTATCCTTCTATTCATAATTATTTAACTCAACAATACTTCAAATCATTCTTGAGGATTCATATGCTTGAAGCAATAATTCATCATTTGTTTTTTCTTTTCAAAAAATTGTATAGGTTTCATCTCGAATTCAAATTGGTGTGAAGCAATGGAAGCTGCAACTGGTTTAGGATTACCATGGCGTCTTTTAAAAGAAAAATTAGCACCACCAGATCCTGATTATTTGGGCGTTGAAATAAAATACAGTAAAACGTTAGAACTATTGGATACAGATTGCATTGTAAGTATATTTGTAGTTAAACGCTCATTGTGATATTTTGTAATATTTTTCAATGAAGTTTTTAATGGAGATAGAATTTATTTTCAAACTTTTAAATATTTCCAACTGTCGGTGGCAATAAATTGATACAAAATAATAACTACAAAAAACGAAATAGATTCTCCCATGTATGTTTGGGCAACTTTTACTCAGAATAGTATTGGGCAATTCTTTAAAATTAAATCAAAAGTTTATTTATTATTTTGCTTGGAATGCAATAAAAATTGGGATCATGAGGTAGATAAAGGGCGGTCATATCGATTGAATTAAGACAATGAGATGAAAAATTAATACCCTTTAATTAATTAAAAATTAATACCCTTTTAGTTTTTAATCCTTTATTATTTATTTGTATTCTAAAAACTAACTTAAATCTTTCAATACTGTTTATTTCATTGAATTAATTTATGTTTCTTTTGCAGAAATCAGCACAAGCGGGAGCCACTTCAGTTGCAGATTCTCTTTATAAAAATAAGAGCAGTTTGGAAGCAATTTTCCGAATTTTGGATAAGGATAATTCGGGTAAATAATCCATCGTTTGTGTTTAAATGAATAGAAATTAAAATATTTTTAAAAAATAGATTACATTTCATTGGAGGAATTTAATGAAGCATGTGAGCTTCTTAGAAAACATTTACCAGAACACGATACAAAAGAACAACTAATGGAAATGTGTAAAATGATGGATATTAATAAGGATGGTCTTGTCGACTTAAATGAATTCCTCGAAACATTTAGACTTTGTGAACAAGGGCGTTTAGGTCTTAAAAATGATGATGGACCGAGTACTGCTTGTAATGGCAATAATAAAGATCAGCTAAGCCTTGCTGATGGACTTAAATCATTGTCAGTATCTGACAACTCAAATGCAAATAAAGCACGTGAATCAGATGAAGAGAGTGAAATTGATGTTGAAGATAATGATTTAGATGATGGAAAGAAGAAAAATCAAAAACGCCCTACTGATAAAAATGGGAAAGTTCCCAAAACACAAAATAATTCAAAGTCAAATAAAATAAATGATATGCATTTGTAAATTTTTTTATATTATTTTCGTCATCATTTTTTTATTTTGTCCATTTAAATTTTATTAAAAATTTTCTTGTCGTTCTTTCTCTTGTTGTTGTATTTTGTTTGTTTTTTTTTTTTTATTTAATAATAATTTAATTTTGAAAGCAATTAAGCTTTTTTACCGTCCAAAAATATTTACTTTTTTTTTGTAATCTAAATATAAAAAATTATACAATATCCTTCCTTATTAAAAATACCGATAAAAATGTACTTTTCATTTTTCTTTTTCATGCTAAATAATTTAAGAAGAAAAAACAATTTATAAAAGCCTTGATCATTATTGAATGGAATTTTTGTATGGCAAAAAATTTTAAAACGGAGGTCGAAGGCAAAAGCCACAATAGAATTTTATTTTAATATAGGATAGATCGATTAAAGTCTTCCTTTTTATCCTTTTCCTTTATAAAGATTAAGAAGACTGTAAACAAAAAAAAAAGGAATAAAATATATTTATTAAATCATCCAAAATGGGAACAAATTTATTTAAATTAAATTAAGTTAATTATTTATTAATTACACTAAATATAAAATGTTAAATTAAACAATTTATATAATTTATTTAAATGTAACTTGATCAAAATACTAAATATAATAATTAAATAAATTTAATTTTAAAATATAAAAACCAAAAAATAAATAATTTCTTTTTGTAAAACATAAAAATAATAAATTAAATAAAAAAATATTAAATTAAAAATTAAAGAAAAATTGTCGTTTTTTAATTCAATTCATTTTCATTTTTCTGTTTAATGAAATAAAATTCAAATCAAAATCAAAACAACTAGTCTGTTTCTTCTTTTTTTATGAAAATATTTTATTTCCTCGAGACACAATTGTTTGGGTAAGTATTAATGTGCTAATATCATATTTCTCAACATTCACAGACACATTTGTCGAAATAAAGTAAACGTAAGATGACGAGTAGAATTTTATTAGGAAAATCATCTTGAAATTATTTTTAACATCAATTGTAGCATTAATTTTAAACTAAAGGAAACATGTTAACATTTGGAATTTTTCAATGATGGAGTAAAATTTTCATTATTATAAATTCTAAACTAATTTAGAAAACAGAACTTTCTATTTTTACTACGAAAACTCACAAATATTCATGAATTACATTTTAATAATTTTATCTTGTTAATTTCAACTTTAATGACATTCAGAATGAAATAAAATTAACAAATGAAAACATCGAACAACAGAATTTAGCCATCAACATTATTATCGATTAAATAAAAATTTCCCTTTTTCATTTAAAACAGTAAAGTCCTTTCGTTAAGTTTTTTTTTTCAGTGTTGCCGAATGAATATATTTTGTTTCTTTGTTGTTGCAATTATTTAGCCGTTAGAATATTCTGAATTAATTTTATTTTCTATATTGAATTTGATCAAATGTAAATTATTTTAGATTCATGTCAGAGACAAAGAGAATAATTATTTCAATCAAAATTCATATTATAAAAAAATGTTATCCCAAAGCATTTTTTAATTTCATTGAATCTTATGGAAAATAAACTCGTTGAAGATACGAGGAAAATGCTTGTCCGTGTCAATCGTTGCGGGAACATCATTTTTTTATAATAATGAAAATTTTCAATAATATAGATAATAAAAATATTTTAAGATTAATGATTTACATAATCCACCGATTATCCAATTTCCACTTAGTCCAAACTAAATTAATTTCCGTCATCACAGAACACAGAACCATATGAAATTATAAAGTTCAAACTTTATTATGAATAAAAGTTATAAAAATAAATTTCTTTTGAGTAAAATTTATACAAAGTTTCCCCTTTCTGTATAGAATTTGTGTTGTTGTTTACCCCAATAGAAAAAGAAAAAATGAAAACAGAGAGGAAAGTAAATAACCTTTGACATTGAAATTTTTATACTTTCTCCTTTTCTCTTTGGAATAATTCAAATTCCCAATAAATTTAACAGTGTAATGGAAATTCTATAAGAAAATTATTTTAATGTTGTCGTAGTTTTGCGCATGTTAACAATTTACGTATAACAACAACAATAACGAAATATATATTTTTTTGGTTCATATGATTTTGTAACAAATAAAAAATACGTTCAGTTACAATTTGTGATTCATCTCGTATCGTACTAAAAGAAAAAAAAGTTAAACGTATTTAAGGAAAAAAAAATGTTTCCGCTAGTTTTAATTTAAAATGTTCTAAATTTTTTTTTTTTCTTAAATTGGAAGAAAAAAAAATTAAATCTTTTACAGTAAAAGGAAAAAAAAGAAAACGAATTTATACGGTTTTCTTTTGTTTTTGGTGTTTAGATATAAATTTTTGTATTTATATTTTTTATTTTCTATTTGATTATGAAAAAATTGTGGAAAATGTGAAAGAAATTAAAAAAAAAAAAAAAAATTAAAGGTGAAAAATCTTTGGTAATTTTTTAAAATTTTGTGTCTTTTAAAAAGAAGCAAAATCTTTTTTTGTGAAATTGAAATTTTTTTCTTTTAAGTTTTGTTGTTGTTGTCATTGTTGTAATTTTGCCGTAAATGGAAATAGTAACATCAATTAAATATAATATATAGGTAATGAAAAAAATGTAAATTCAAAGGAAAATAATGAAAAGTCTTAAAAAACTAAGTTAATTAACAATTTTTGGAGATAATAAAAATGACAAAAGAAAAAAAATAAAATTAATATTCCAATAATTGATCTAACTGATTTGTAGAAATTTTTTCTTAAAGTTCTGTTAGTTAGATTGGAAAAAATGCAAACCAATTTTTATATTGATTTGTTATTTGTGTTTGTGAAAAGATTCTGTTAGAGGAAATGAAATGTTAGATTTTGGTGATTTTTTTTTTGATTCAATTAAACTTGACTAAAGATTGTAAAAGAAAAACACGATAGGATTTAATAAGATTAGTGATTGTGATTAGAAATTACTGACACTCAACAATAAAAAAAAAGGTGAAAGGTTAAAGGTTGAAAACATAATTGAGTATATTATAGAGTTCAATGTACGGATTTAAATTATTTTCTTCATTAAAAGAAAGGAACAGAAAAATAATAAATTTTGACTTTTTGTAAATAATGAGAAAATCACACAATAAAAAATTTATCTAACAGAAAATAATGTAATTAGAACTCCATTAAAACACACGTACAAAAAATAAACTATAATTAAGATCCAGATACACACACACACACACATACAATCTGTATGCATTTATAATAGATAATTCTTCTTAATGCAATAAATAATTTATCTTTAATGTTTTATGAAATTTTTATTACATTTTAATGTTGGTTGACTGACTGGATTGTTTTATTATTGAACATTTAAATTTTATTTACCTTTTATTTTATAAAGATAAAAAATTTAATTGTCGTTTCAAAAATACCACAAAAATTTTAGAAAAAAAAAATTTCAAATTCTCGAATGGAAAATATTTTATTTGACTTTTTTATTTTTTTTTTTGTAAAAAAACCCTCGTTAATATGAACATTTTTTTATGTTTATCCTTTGGTACTATTTAATTTTACTTTTAACTAAATAGTCAAAATAATTATTTAATTTAACGTGTGTGTGTATGTGCGGTTTTCTTTTAGATTTTTTTTTAATTGTTTGAAAAAAGAAAATTTCAATAAAATGAGTTTAATAGGAAAATGCATTTATTTTTAGTGATGATGAGTCGCATATCATGTAATTAGTTTGTATATTATTTATAATTAGTTGAATTTAATTAGCACCTTTTATTTATTTAAAATATTAGTCACTCATTCACTCAATTTAATTTTAAGTTAATGTTGATTCAAGTGAAGTAAACGTGTCGTTTGCATAGTATTTTTTAAAGGATTATGATTGATCAGATTTTTAAGTAAAAATCTGGTATTTTAATTTTATATGAAATTTTTTTTTATAAATAATATTTGTGCTCCAATATTGTCCATAAATTTGGGATAAAAATTTATCTTAAGAGCTTGATTTATTTGTGAAAAAAATAGAAAAGCGGAAACGGAAATATTAAGTTAAAATAATATAAAATAAAACAAAGAAGAAAATTTTAAGTTAGGATTAACTTTTTTTGTGTTTGAGTGGATTGAAGGTATAAAATTTTTTAGAATAAAAATTGATTTGAGTTTTTCCGGTAATTCAAAGAACAATTTGAATTTTCTTTTTTATTTTGATTTATCAAATATTATAAAGATGATGAGTTTAATAAAGAATTTGTGGTACAGATACACTTAATTAATTATTCACATTTATCTTTTTCGCTCACGCTATTAAACTTTTCCAACATTTTTTTGTTGAATTTCTTTGCGATCAATCTAATAAAGACAGCTGCGCTGAATTTAAAATTTAAATTTTGAGCTAAAATGTTTTTCAGTTTTTTTTCTGTTTATGAAAAATGACAAAATTAAGTTTTAAGTTTTAAGAAGAATGAATTTTTCTGTATTTTCTTTTATTTATTTCCTTACATTTTCTTCTTCTTTTTCTTCTTCTTTTTCTTTTTATTCTCAGGATTTGTTATATAAACAAATAAATAAAATCAATCCATTAATTAATTAGTGGAAAGTAAATATCGATAAAATTTTACTATTTTATTGGATTTACAATTGAAGTCAACTTTTTTTTGTTAGGTTAAAACAAAACGGAAAAATTTGAAAAAGAATTATTTGTTGATTGATTCAATTAATTGTTAAATTATTTAATTAAAATAAATTTCTGTTTAAAAATTGATAGACTCTAATTAATAAATGTGGTGACAGTAAATTATGCAAGACAGGAGTGCACAACAAAGAATCACATTTTCTGACTCATCGCCGGATAAGACAGAATTGTTATGTCTATTTAATTTTATTTCGTTAATTATTTATGTTTTTGTAGTAACCACTAACTATTCTGTATTCTATTTTTTATGAAATACGTTTTGATCAAATAAAGTAAAAAAAAAGAGTTTTAATATTTAAATTAATTTCTTCTTTATCTTTGAATAATCATCAGCTCATTAATTCTACATTTGGATTTTAATTTTAAAATAATGAGAAAAATTTATCTACAAAAAATAATAATTACAATGATAATTTAGTATAAGAAATTAAAAATGAAATTAAAGTTAAAGAAGTACGTACACACACAAATAACATAAAATAAAATAACAAAAATTGTTCAAATGATTTGGCAAACTGTCAAAAAATTGTGAAAAGAAATTTATTTATTTGTTCTTTTTCTCTTTGAAAAAAAAAATGAAGAAGAACTTTTGAATTTTGAATTAAAATGTGAAAATGAATTTAACACAACAAATAAAGAAGAAATTATTTTGAGCTAAATAAAAAAAAAAGAAGAATGAGTAAATAAAATTGGAACGTGAAAACTTTTGATTTCATTTTTCTCAGCTGAAGAACAAAAAAAAAAAAAATTGACATTGACATTGGAAATTTACGATGAAAATTTTTGGTGAAAATGTAGAATTTATATCCTCGCACAAATCAATAGAATAATATTAAAATTCTTGACTTATTTTACAGCAATTTCATTCTAAACAGTTTTAATTTACATTTGATACAATTTAACCCTGAAATTAGAAAACAATTTTATTAAAATTTTTCATGTATGGAAATTTTATGAAAATTTATTTAAATTTTATGAAAATAAAAATGTAAACAAGGAAAATTTATAGTGTCAAATAATTTACGTCCAGAATTTAATGAAATGAAAATTATAATATGTGCGTAAAAACACAAGACACGTTAAAAAATTATATTCTTAATCTTTAACTAAATTTTCTCATAAATAATTTTATTAAAAGTTAAAAAGAAAAATCTTCAATTAACAACGGATATTGTGTGCATTTTTTAAAGACTAACATTATTTGTTTATAGTGAAAAAAAAAACATTAATAATTCATTTAGTAGACTAATTAAGTTGAATAAATATTTACTTAATTATTATGTACATGATTTTATTGACCAATACCACACTTTTGGGACGCAATTGATTTAATCAAATGTAATTTAGATTTCCAATTTAAAAATTTTGTTTAGTCTCATTTATTCATAGTTTTGCAACAAAATTCTGAATCACCAATATTATTCTGGTGGAATGATGCATTGAAGAATAAAAAGTGCTAAAAAATCAATACAATAAACGACTAAAACTTTTAAAATAATCAAGAGACAAAAAATGAACAATAATTGCTTCCAGAAATTTCAACAAAAAATATTTATTAACCTGTCTTAAGAGAATATGCAGCCCGTCTTCTTTTTTTCCATATTTCATTTTTTTTTTTTTTATTTTTGTCTTGTTTTTATTTTCCATTTACGCAAATAAATATATTATGAAGTGAAGGAAGAAAATAAACCCTTTTTCACGTCAAATTTGATTTAATTTTTTTTGGCTTGAATATTTTTCCCATTTTTTATTCATTTGTTTTATATTCATTTTTTTTATCCCGTGTCAAAGATGACACAAATAAATATTTATATTTTTTATATTAAAGGTTAAAGGTTTTTGACTAAATTAAATACTTTTTATTTTATCGTATTTTACGTTTGAATCTGTTTTCTTTTTTCCTTCTGTTAAATTTTAAATCAATAATTAATTGATATAAATTCTCTGAAACTTTTTAACTTTATAATTTTCAGTAAAAAATAAAAAAAAAACACATAAAAGTTAAGAAGAAAAAAGGAGAATCATAAGGATTTCTATCATTTACAATTAAATTAAATTTCAATGAAAAATTTCTCCTCCTTTTTTTTGTAAAATATTTTTTTTCTGTTTTTTTTATTTAATAAATTTAATTAATTAACATATTTTTGTTTGTTAGTTGTGTTTTTTTTTTGTTGGTTTGGTACGGTTGTTGAGTATTGTGTTTTTTTTTACTGTTGAACTAAAAAAAAAATTATGAAAGCAAATTTAATTATACTAAAATACTAAATGGATTGCAGTCTTTGAACTGAATAACCTAAACAGAACCAGAGAAAGTAGGCGGAAAATTTTCAAACGATTAAATGGAATTTTTTTTTGTTGTTTAGATTAAAAGTTTAGTTACATTTTGTTGTTGTTGTTGTTTTTTTTTGTGTTTTAAGAATTTTTATGATAATGGAGATTTTCTCATTAACTAAAGGGAAATTTTGTATGGGTTTTTTTCTTCTTTCTAAAAATTCTTTAAAATATTCATGTGGATTATTTTAGTTTCTTTATCGGTTTTTTTTTGCTCAAATAAAGGTTCATAATTGATGATTATTATTTTTTAAGCAGCTATACTTAAAATGTAATTTTTTACAAAGTTTTCTCTGCAAATATTAACTATAAAGAAAGGAAAGTGGGTGGTCGTTATGTCTTTATAATAATTAGAGTATGTATACCTCTAGTGATTGCTCTGAGCAATACTTAAAGTATTGAAAATAATTTATTTAAATTATATAAAACTGAGAAAAAAACAAATGAGAACACAATCTCAATAATTTGATTTTAATGACAATAAGTAATCGAAAATATTTAAAGAAATAATAAACTAATATTCGATGTTTCCAAATTGTGATAAAGACAACAAAATATATAATGCAATTGTGTCGCATCTACTGGAAATAATCATTTTTATTTATAATAACCTGGGTTTGGCAATTGTACTGATCAATTTTCATTCTGTTTATTTTCAGGTCGAAATTAACAGAAAGTGATATTTTTCCATGTGATGAAGTTTTTTTTTATCAAAAATAAATTATAGTGAAAAAAAAAATGTCTAGACTCTTTAATTGATTAAATTTCTAGATATTAAATAAAAGTGATTAAACCTAAATCCTGTATTCCATCTTATTACTAATCAATTTTTAAAATATTAAAGTGAAAATAATAAATGCCCGAAATGTTATGCAGTTGTGGTTGTATTAAACGTAAACGTCGTAGTTCAAGTTTTGAGGATTCATCATCGTGTCGTTCATCGGAAATTGAACGTGGTGGTGATATAACGCCAAATGGTGGAAGTTTATTAAAATTATTTACATCAAGAGGATGGTGTAGACATTGGGGGAAAACGGGACGTGGAATGAGTATGACAAAGATTGAAAGAAGTAAGTACCTCTTGATTATGAAAATATTGAATTGTGAATTTTCGTTTCTAATTTTTTTTTTCCTGTTTTACGTTCATTCGATCATAAAAAATGGAAATTTTTTTTGGCTTGAATAAATGTTATTCTTTATTTTTTTTAACGTTTTCTTAACGTTAACTTAATATTTTGTATGTTTTTTTTTGTTTATTTTATTGGCAAAAATTTCGTGGTTTGATCTTTATTTGGTTGATTTATTTTTTTTTTTTATATTTTACTGTCTAATGCCAAACACACTTTCCTGATATTCTCTTACTTTTTTTTTTTTGCAAGTTTATTTCATGTGCTTTATATGCTTATATTATTTTCCACAAATACAGAACATATAATTCAGTAGAATTTTTTGGATAACCTAAAAGTAACATAAATATTTTTCAATCATAACAAAAAAAATAAGTAAAGGGAAAATATTCTGATTAATTTTAAGGGTAAAAAGACCTTTTTTTTCCCTCTACATCTTTTTTTTTTGAGAAAAAGAAAATTTATAAAATAAAATTTTTAAAATATCCAACGCACGCTTGACGTCATTTTAAAGTGGTTCTTTATCCATAATCTTTTGGAAGAAAGTGTTTCCGGTAGAATCGAACCAAAAATAAAAAAAATTAAAGGAAAATATAAAAAATAAACAACTGAAAATGAGTAAATAAAAACAATAGAAGACGAAGAAAAAAGAAAAGATTGTGTGAAAATAAATAAAAATAATTATGAAGGCAAAATGCGATATAAAACTTTAGAACGTGTCGAATAAAATAAAAGAAAACTCGCATAACTTCACATTATTGTAATTTCTGATATTTTATTTCTTATTTTTGTACTAAATAAGGATTTTAAAGGATAAAATATTTAATAGACATAATAATATTTTAAAATATGAGTAGCATCAGCCGCTTTATGAATTGTCATATTTAAAAGGTCAATTTACTTTTATCAACATAATAACATTTTGACAAATAAAAAAAAAATGTAATTTAAAATGATCTTACCCTTTTTTTTAACTATCCAATTTAGTCCTTTTTTTATTTTGTATTGTGTTTTGGACATCTTTAATTTATTACGTCATAATACGAATAATATTACACATTTTTCCTCCTTTTATCTCTCTATTATGTAATAATCATAAAAACGAAGGATAATAATTTCCAATATTTCCTTATATCCATTCTTGTATATCCTTATATTCATATTAATCGTATCGCTGGAAAGCTTTTGTATCAGAATGAAAGTCTGTTAAATATTTTCCTATATAGGAATTTATCTTTTTTCTTTTATTATTTACTTTTATTATATTTTCATTTCATAATTCAAATTTGAAGAAAATAAAATTTCTAAGGAATTCTATTTGGGAGAAAAATTTTATAAAACCAAATATGTATCATTTCATTCGATTAAAAATGTTGTGGAAAATGGGTTCACTTGATAATAAAAAATAAATAGTAAGTAACAAATGATTTTCCACTAAAATATTTATATGAATTTCACATTATTCTGTTGTTTCTGTATCTTTTAAATTTGTTCCAAATTATCGTTTTTGCATTTATTGCCAACAAACAATATATCTTATTTATTAAAATATTGTTCATATAAAAAAATCTAAAGAATTAAATATTAAAAGCCAAAAATTGCTAAAGAATTTTTGTTGTAATAACAGCAGTTTTCAAAGTCTGACTCATACTAAAAGGGAACTTTATCCGGTTCATATTATATATTTTATATACGAGTTGGCAAACAACTGAGTCGCCTTTTTCATTTAATCAAATTTGAACAAATGGAACAACATTCTTTTTGATACAATTTCTTGTTTTGTCATTTCTTATCAAATATTTACTTACAATAAACGTTGAGGAAATGGAGTAAAATACATATAACTGTTACGAGTTTGTTTCATGTAGAATTTTGAAGGAGTGCAGATGATTTTAGTAGCACAAGAAATATAATTTGGTCTGATAGAAAAATTTTTTAAGAAAAAAATATTGAACGGTTGGAAAATTTTTTCTAATGATTTTAAGTCATAATTGTTCGAAAATGAACAAATGAATTTATCCTTAGTAGACAAACACCAACAAACAATTTACTACTTTACTTTATTATATGAAATTTAATCAAGAATAATAAAAGATGAAATGAGGTAGGGGAGAATCAATCGTAAAATTATAAAGAAAGTGAATGAGGTCATTGGTCTATTTTTACATTTATTTTTATATTTTTGTGTTATTTGTTAAAAGTTTATCGATTTCTTTTATCAGGTATTTTTTACATATTTGTTTAAAGGTTGGTCCCAAAACTCTAAAAGTTAGGATAAAATTACGACTTATTATTATCGCCGATTTTTTTTGTTTTATTGTGTTTGAAAAGTAAGTCACGACAATTTTCTATTGCGTAATAAATTCTTATTACCAAAAAATTCACTCCATTTTCATAAATTTATTTACTTTAATTTTGTTGAATTAGAGAAAGTCGTAAATAATAAAATATTTATATTAAAGGTCGTAAATTATTGTACTGATTTTGCAATATGTACCTAATTATTAGTAATTTATTGAGTAAACAATAAGGCCATTTATTTTAATTAGTTTTAATTAACATTTGAAAAATTTTATCAGCTGAAATAATTTCTGTTAAATAATGAACTAAATTTATTGTGAATTAAATTTACAAAGATTTTTACATTTACAAAATAAATTTTTTGATTTTTGTCAAATTATTTCTGACGAGATTTGGTCAATACTCCATTTAAGGAAGATTTTGTGTTCCTGGTGTTTGCATTTCTCACCATTACCCATGAACCATGATTATAAGTTAAATAACTAAATGCACAACTAAAAAGCAGTTTGCTTAACAATTGAAGACAAATTAAAAGTTTTTTTTTGATGATTACACATTTACAAACTTTTTAAATTGTTTTGAAATTACAATAAAACTTACTTACAAAACGTATAAGTTCCAATCATTAAATATGAATATTCCTAACTCGTAACAATTACTGGTATAATTATTTATACAAAAGAACGAATGAATAGAATCTTTAGTGAGTTGACTTTCTATATTGTATCTTTGTCGTATAATAGAAATTTAATTAAAGATCAATAATGAACAGCATTGATTTAATCGAATTTCTATAGAAAAAACCCTGAAACGTGACGAAAATGTATAAACTCTGAAGCTGTTGTTTTTTCTTAGTTGCATATTATATAAATTTTACTCTATTTTTTTTAAACTTCATTTTGTGTTTTATATCTGTAGATTCTAAGGATTGAGTAAATCGCGTTTTTGATTGAATAAAATGATAAAGAATAAATTAAAAAAAGAAGACAGAAAATGGATAGACAATATTTTAATAGTCATGAGAGAGTATAATGCCCTTGTTTCCGGTATAATCAATCACTTCGATTTATACATTAAATTCAGATTAATATTGGTTTTGTTGTATGTGTGAAAGTGGGTTGAATGGTATTGACTATATTCTCTAATATTGGATGTACCCATTATTTTTGTAAATGTAATGAAGATAAGATGAAAAAGAAAAAAATGGTAACGATCGAACACTAAAAATAGAGGATGGTAAAATTTAAAACGTACCAGGCGTCTCCACATAAAATAATATTTCCAGCTAAGTTTGAGAAACCCGTTTTCGTTGAAAATGAAAACAGCTACAAAAATTCCTATAAAATATTAATAAAACGATTAAAATTTTCCAGTTTCAATTTGGGGGAAAAATGTTAAGAATTGAATCCGTTTAATTATGTTTTTTCTTGAACAGAAACTATTGAAGATGGTTTCTCTAAATTAAAATCTATATTTGTGTTTCTGTTGTTAATTAAGTGGAAATGGTTAGGTTATTATATGTTGCACACTACTTTATATTTTTATTTCATTTTCACTTTATTGATTTAAGATGAAGAAAAATATTTGCAGAATAAGAAAACATTTTTAATTTCACATAAATGAAAATTCATAATAAATTTTATTTTTGATCTTCCAAGTAATAAACAAAAAAATCACATTCATTTATTAAAATAAAATCTTCCCCACAGGATACAATTTTCAAATGAAAATTTGATTTAGTGACACAAAATGTCTATAAAACGTTAATTTTTCCATCTACTTTATCCCACTTCGAATTTTGTTGTTATTACGAGTAATTTTCTTTTATTGATTTTTCTTCTCATTTTTCTTCATTATTTGTTTATGTTTTGAAAGGGTTTTTCTTTTTATATTTAATGTTATGGGTTGGAAAAGAGAATGAGAACACGAAGAGACAAAAAAAAAAGAAGGAAAGGGTAACAAAAAAAAAATCGTTTTCCTTTTATTGATGTTATTGGATAGGATCTAATAGCGGTAAATTCTTTTAAAGTATATGTGCGTTTGTATATGCGTTTGTACGCGTAACTATGTGACTATTTTGAAATATTCTGTAGAATTTCTGTATTACGAAAAAGTTAAAAAGGATTCTTATAAAATAAGTATGTGATAGAAGTAATTTGATTGATATATTTTTATCTGAAATAAATATAATCTATTTTTTAATGATTTGAAAATATTTTTCTGTCATATATCGTGATTGAGTCAATATCTAGTATTGAGAGAATAAATAAAGTAACGATCGAACTTTTAGCTTTTTGTATATTTTGTTAGTATTATTTTCTTTGTGATTTTTTATGATCTGAATTTGCAGATATTTAAAATAAGCTACATTGCCAAATTGCAATGGCAAACGTTAATACAAAGAAAATAAAAAATAACTTTGTTTATAGAAAATGGAGAAATAATTTATTGGTCCAAAGTTGGATCCAAAGTTCTTTTTTCTAGGTCAGAAGACGAAAAATGTTTTGAACTGTTATAGGAATTACTGTTCTGAGCCATTAAAATTCTCTTTCTATCCATGTTGAAATTGTTAACTCTATTTTATCCCTCTACTTGTTATTATTTTCAGAATGTCATAAAACATGAATTCAAAGGCAACAGAAAAAAAATTGAGAATTATAATTGTTCTTATGCAAAACGAAATTAAATTAACTGCCTATGTTGTATATGGAATAAAGACAAAAAAGATTACTTAGAAATATTGAAATTATAAATATTATTGAATAAAAAAATATAAAGTGGAAAGGACCAACCTATATCAAATTAATGCAAAAAGTAACACAAATATATTATATAAATTAAAATAATGAGTACCTTCGGAATTGTCTTAATTATTATCATATTCTGAAAGTGGTTAAAAGCAACATAAATAATTAATTCATAATTCAATATATACATATTTAAGTGTCAGTCAACTGTAGAAGGTTTTAACTACTTTTTATTTGTTATTGTTATTCCCACCAATCAATTATAAACACTTTATATTGACATTTCTGACATAATATTTATAGAAATACCGCGTAACAAATAATAATATTAGTTCTGATTATTTTATTAGGATTTTCTTCTAACTAAAAACCTCAAAAACATATAAAAACAAAAGGAGAATAAATATATAAAGACTTCCATTAATCATAAGAGATTATGAGACATATTTCTTCATAAACGACTATTTAATGATTAAAGTAAAAGAGAATCTTCAACGAAAAGAAAGCAAAAAAAAAAAGACGGGAAAAATGATGGAAACCTTTTTTATTATTCATTCATATATTTTTATTTATTCAATCTTATATTTTCACACTTTCTCTTCCTTCTTAACACATTTGGAACATCCTTGAGATAGTCATAAAAATAATAAAGTCATCTATAATGAATTTCAGAACTCAAATTGAAAAAAAAAGATTAGGCAAAAGACTGATCCAACATCCATGCTGTTCTTTTCTAGAGAAAGTTTTTGATTTTTATTTCAGTTTTTGATCAAACTTTTGGACATTTGTCTTCCTCTGCATTTTATGCTAATGAATAAATTTTTGCTTCATAATTTCTGATATTATTTGATATTGTTGTTCCAATATTTTGGGACATTTATTTCACCAAAGTGTACAAAAAAATATGCTCATAAATAAATATAGTAAAGTTGAACTAGAGCTTTAAATAAGAGGTACAAGTGATAAAAGGGAAAGAAGAAAATTATAGAAAAAATATAAACACAGTTGAATAGCTTCAAAATATACAAATACAATACAATTTATTTTTAGACGTGTTGTGAAAATATTATCATATTTAAATTTGAATTTGATTTTATTTATTTTTCCGCTTAAAAAAATATTATTTTAAATTTAAAATTTGATTAAAATGAAACAGAGAGAGAACAAATTTTGTCTTCAAGAAAAAGCTCGACTAGAATTTTATACAAATTTTTCTTCAATTATTTATGGAAGAGCTAAACAACTGGCAAAATATTGTCTGAACTTATGATGAGGCAATTTGTATATTGATTTCACCCAGCCACGTAATAGAAATTCAAATAAAAGAAATAAATTAGAAAATTACTGACCTTTAGATCCAGAATTGAAGTACTGATTAGATGGGATTTTTGAGATTAGTTTGCCTACTCAAATATTGAATTTGTGATAAAACATCTTTATACAAATCCGAAAAATTAGAAGAATAAATAAAACTGAGTATCTATGACTTCTTCAGACAGAAAATCAATAGTAAATTTGTCAAACTACAAATTACATTTATTTTTGATTGTCACGGTCACCTTTCTGTATGTTCATTGTATTGATTCTTCAAAAAAAATAAAGGAAATAAAATTCGTGTGAAACTCAAATTTTCACTTCGACCTTTAAATTTTAGATGTGACAAATACCTACCTACATTTATATAACTTTACGATATGTTATTATTATTAATTTGATGAAATTTCTAATTGAAATATGAGAGGCAAAAAATGGGTTTGTGTGAAATGAGAAATTAAATTTTAAAGTGAATTTAAAAAATAGAATTATGAGGGTTTCTTTATTAATTTTAATATGAAAATAAAGAATTGTGTGTGTGTGTGTGTCTCTGTTTAATATTAAAACTGTGAATTACCAATAAATAATAATAAATAATTCAAAATTAAAATTAGTATTCTTATCTGGTTTCTTAAAATTTTTTTTATCCGTTGTTGTTTACTTAAATTATTCATCATAGAATTAGTATAGGTCAATTGGGTTAAACTTTTTAAATCTTTGTAAAATTTTAGAATTCGAGAAATTACGTATTTCGATTTGTTGTTGTCTTCCAATGTTCATAATTAATTTTTTTTTTATTTATGATGCAAACGATGAAAATTTGTAAAGAAAAAATCTTATAAATAAAACCATGTTAAGGTTGGTTTTTTGAGTTGCTTAACGAATCTTTAATCTTTTATGAAATAAAAGTATTTTTCGACTTTAAAGTTTAACAAAAGAAAGTTAAAAGGGATACTTGAAAGCTGTTTTAATTTAATATAAATTTCAAATCATACCCAATTATTCTGTTCACTTTGAATTAAATTTCTCTAATTTTTAACTCAAATTTCTACAACAATACTTCAAAATCAATATAATTTAATTACTTAATTACAGAAATTGTGATGATAATTGAGAATTAGGGGATTTATAACATACAATCATAACATCGAATTAATTGAATGAAAAGACCTTTTTGTTAAATTCTTTTGACCACCCTCACTTTATGATCTATAATTTAAAGCTTTGATCACAATACTAATTCATTATAAATAGGAAATATCCAATTTATAATTTATTCAACTAAATTAAAATCTTCAATTTAAGTATCCAATCACATACATTATATATTTTTGTTTAAAAGTAGAATAGGTCGATTGTTTCTTCTAAATATCTAGATACGTGAATTTATCAAAATTTTATTAAGAATTACAAAAACAGACAATAATGAAGTGACTACTAAATACAAAACCATAAACATTCAATTGTAAATTGTGAAACTAATCTAAAAATCTACCCATAAGAATCATCGTTTTTGTTTTACGTCTACAGAAAACCATCAAAAATTTAAAGAGAAAACTTTACTTTCTGAAATTCGTGAATGATGTCCTTGCAATATTCTAGTAAACTTTTGAATTAATTTTTAATTTTTATTCATAAATTAGGAGTTCCTTAAAGTAATGAATTAATTTATTAATTTTAATATTTTAATAGATCAGATTAATATTTACAAAAGGTCAGTGAATGTACACAAAGTAAGACACAAAATATTCTGTTATGCAATATTTATTTTTGATTGAAATTTTTTAGAAATTATACCGTCAAAAAGTTTCTAATATTTTTACTGTTTCTAGCACAAACCTGTTTTTCTATACCTTTTGTCATATTCATTTCAAAAGGGATAGAGAACCAACCCTTAATTTGAGGTGTAATTAATTAATTTGAAATTGAAGATAATAATCTAACGAACCAAATATTTAGTAACAAAAATAAACATAATAATAATTAATATTAAAAGGTAAAATAAATAAGAGAAAATTGTACAAAAGAAGTATAAAGAAGTAGATTTAAAGCTTTTCAATATTAAAATGAATTTTGAAATGAATTTATTAAAAGTAATAATGAAAAATAATTTATATCCAAAATTATCAAGAAGGGAATTTGTATAGGAATACCGTCTATTGAAGTTTATTTATTATTGATGCATTGAGGCAATATTGTAAAACAATTTCTTTATAAATTTAATTTCTTAGAAGTTGTTGGATGAATTCTTTCAATCTATTTATTAGATTTACCAAAAAGTAAGACAATCAAAGTTTCTCTTTGTTATTTTAACTGTTCAGTGTTTGTTTTGTCTGCATTGTGTGTTTTTTTTCTTCCAAGAATATTTACTTCTTTTAAAATGAACTACAGTGATAAGTGTAGGTGTTGTTTGAAAAATTAGAATGGTATGATGAATATAATTAAGTTTATTTAACTTTTGTTTAATGATATTTGATCATTTATATTGTTTTTTTTTTGTAAATATTGATTAAAGACGTTCCCAGAATAATGATTTTCTCTCTTTGCTTTTTTTGCTTTAAACCATTAATTGTTTTTTGTTTTTCCTCATTATCATTTCTTGATACTTTTTTAAAGTGTATTTTTTTTATAATCAAAAGAAAATTTTATGGTAAAAGTAGAAAGAGGAAAAGATGAAGTCAGGACTAATTACAATTTTTCTTTTTTACTTTTTAAAGGTTAATCTTTTATTATATTGTATACACGTCTCTTCACGTTAACTTTTATATTTTATAATTTAAACAAAAATACGTAATCGTAATAATTCGTCATAACAAAGACATTCAGCCGTCGATGAACTCAATTATTAACGAAAAATTATCTTGTTTTTTTCTTTGTCGTGTGAACTTGTTGTCATTGGATATTTTCATAATTCTTGTAAATTCTTAAAAAATTTTTAATATTAATTTTTTATGTTTTAATATTAATATTTTTTAATATTAATTTCATGCTATTTAAAAATTAAAGCAAATAAATTCAAATTGGTAGAATAATTTCCTTAATTCATTTTCAAAAATTACATAAATTTTTTATGGAATTAAATGACCGTGGTCAAATCCATCAATTTGGAAATTTAATGGTTTTGATGAAATAATTTCTATAAAACAATTATTTCTTTAATGTCATGTTTTATTCATTTGTATTTCAGTTACAACAACAAAAAAAAATTCAATTAGAATAATTAGACTGTTTATTTATTGTTCAAACTCAAAGTAAAATTTAGAAAATTCAAGAGAAAAGGTTAAAGTTCGTTATTTATGTATTTTGAAGAAAAAATATTTAATATTTTATTAAAAGGGCAAAATGTGGGCGTTTCATTTTTCAATAATATTTTATGTAAGGATTTATATGAAGATAAAATGTTAAAAAATAAACTTCTGATCTACTTACATAAATTTTGTATTAGGATTTTCTTTATAAATTGTAATAAATAAAATGTGAAAAGAGAGGAAAAGAAAGAAATCTTAACTTTAAAAGAATAACAAATAAAAAAAAAACAAACAAACTTTTTATGTCATTCTGGAGAGATGTTAGTCGTGAGTGTTTCTTCTTATGTGAGTTTGTTATTTATAATATAAGATTGATTTTGGGTTTAATAGAATAAAAGAGGCACTTAAATTGGTATGGAAGATGGAACTTATATGTATGACTAAATTTTTTTTTGTTTTCTCTACTTCACTCTTAAATACAGGCTTTAAAATTGAAAGAAACAACAATAAATTATTCAATTCCTCTTTATAGTTTCATGGAAAAAAACAGAATTATTTCCCTTTTTCCTCTTCATTACCTGATTTTATTGATTTAGGGTTTGATGGATTTTATAATCAATTTCATTCAAGAATACAAATTAACATTCAAAAATTAATAAAAAAATAATAAAAAAATAATGGATTGTAAAAGTTCACTGATGGTAATGGAGAATTACCCGTTCAAATTTCAGTATAATTTATGGTCTACTTCAATATGTTATGCTGAGTAATTTTGACTTTAAGTGCTTCCTTCATCTTTTACATTAAAAATGCTAATATAAAAATAATTTTAAATTTCTATTTAATGTGATAACAATTTTATGCAATATTTTAGATTTTAGGAAATAGGAAACACTTTTTGATGGAAAAATGTTAACAAAGGAAACTTAAAAAAAACTATATCTTCGATTTTTTGAATTTCCCCTTCGTAGTCATTTTACAAATAAAATTTCAACTTGTTACTTTTCTAATTTGTTTCAAGAAACACATCAACAAAAAAGAATACAAAAAACAAATCATTACCGCGAATAATCACTTTGATTTCTTTTTGTATTTTTTAAAGTTGGTGGAAAAAGTACTTTATCAAAGAAAATCAGTAAATATTTTTCTTTCTTCTATTTTTTATATTTTTTTTATTTTGTTTATTTCAATATTTTTTGATTGATGATTTATAAATATTGTGAATCATTTTAGCATAATGATGTAAGTTATTCATAAATCCCCTATTTAAAGGACATGTTTTTTTTTTGTAGACATCAATTTTGATTCTATAATTGCTGTAATCCATCAGTCTGCGAATATCATAATTTTGATTATAAAAATTAATAATCAAGAATTATTCCTGGAAATATTTTTTATAATTATTGGAAGTGATTTTAAATTGAAGTGATGAAAAAAAAATTGATGGTTTTTTGAATTTTTCTTTGTCGTCTTATGTCTAAATTTGCGTTTATTTTGTTCATTTTTCTGACATTTAAGGGATGCTTTTTTTGCAGTCAATATATTGGTTGATCTTCCACATGTAACTATTTTTTTTGCCTTTGTTATATATAATCGCAAATGTGGTATCGAAAAAAAAGTGTCGATTGTAATAATTTGTAGAGGATTTATAGTTATAGTCTCCATTGAAACAATTAAATATTTAAAGTTGGTTCATTGATTATTGTAATTTAGTATTACTAAATCCAGTAAATTCGTCTTATCCGACTTTTATTAGATACATTTTTTATTGTCGAATATTTTAATATTTTTATCTTAAATTTGAAATTTATATTAAAGCTGAGAATCTTTAAGATTTTTATGTTTTAAAATAATGAAAGAAAGAAAAATGTTCACTAAAGCAAATGATATTCGAGAATCTTAGTAAATTGTAAAACAAAATTACACCAGACAAAAATCATCCACAGTTTACATTTTTATTCAATGTCAGGCTGTGACATTTTTCAATTTTTTCTTTTTATTAAAACACATTTTCTTATATCTCGTTTATCTTTAGGAAATTACCATCAAAATTTGCGTGCTAAGAGTGAGATGTTATCATATTTATTTTTATTTTCTTCTCAGTTTGATGATTTTTTAATACATTTTTTTTTTAAATGTTAAGAGAAGTGAAAGAAACGAAGAACATTAAATCGTATGTTCTTCTTTACATAAATAGTTTTACATCTTAATATTTCATCTTTTTAACTTAATATAACTGACATTTATTATGAGATCTTTTTTTCATTGTTTTTATGAGTCTTTGTACGTTAATGTTTTACATTTTTTTTTATCGTCTTGTAAAAGTTATCTTGGAAAGAGAAACTTAAGTGTCGTTGGTTTTTAAATTTTGTGTTATAAAAGTCGTGGTTAAAATGAAAATGGTTTTATTTCAGATTATTTAGATTTTCGCCATTAAAATAATGGTTCGTATTTTTAAAAGATTAAGGCCTTTTTTCATTAGACCCACCTAACATAACATTATGTTTAAAATTTTTTTTAATTGAAATATTTGTTGGTTTTAAAACATGTTTGCTTCTAAATTTCAATATTTTATTAATATAAAGTGAATTGCTAGTTGCGTGCAAATAAAGTTTTAATTGAATTTATAATTTTGTTGAACTCATAAAGGACTGATGAACCATCGTTCATCGTTAGTAAAGTTGGTAGTTAAAATTTGTGAGACCTCATACGAGTTATAACTTTATTTTAGTTTTATTATTCCTGTATAAAATATAATGACATCGTTGATTTGATGTAATTTGTACAATAACTTAAATAATTTGTAAACTTTCTAATTTTAACAGATAGCTTTAAGTTCATTAATTACCAGAGACGAATTACATTATTTTCCATCCCAGTAAATATGTTGTTGATATTGTTTTATATCAAAGGAACTTTAATTGGAACGTTTACATTTAAATTTGTGGATGTTACTGAATTAAAATAAATTTACTCCTAAATTTAAGTTAAATTCTTTTAACAACAACTGTTTTGAATTATTATAATTCGCTAGCAACAAAATGAATGATTCATAAAAGATATACAAAAATTTAATTGTATTCTTTCGGTGGTCTATGGTATCATATTAAGCTTACAGATGACAATCCATATGCATGTATATTGAGAAAAATCTTGATTCCACCTATCCCTCAGGATTTTTCTCTGCACACACTATACATGCCCTATGAGACTTCACTGTAGATTAGAGTGTGACGATTAAACTGGTTTTGGTTGTCAGTGTCGTCACAAGGACAATATGATACGGTTTCGACCACTTTTTTGCACTTTTATTATTTCATTGCATTTGTTAATACAAACTTTCAAGAATCCTATTTTGATCTTTAAAACGTTAACTGTAAATGGTGGCTTACTGTGAGTTTGATTATTTCATTAATAATTTATTCCTATTAATTTATTCCTGAATTTATGCAATGCAATATTTTTAAAATAATAAATAATAACAACAATAAATAATTTAATTCATAGAAATCGCTGAATTAAAAATAAATATTTTGTAAAATATATAGAAGAATAAATTATGTTCTTTTGGGTGATCTGAGGCATCGTGTTAAGCTCAGTTGATGATCCATATAATCGTACATGAGATGAACATTTGAATAATGCTCCGTGTTCAAATGTTTCTCCTAATGACACATGTATGGTTGTATGGTGACTCACTGTAGATTAGAGTGTATGAGGATGCTAAACTAAACACCTCCTTAGTTAAGTATCATCATAACGTATCGTTAAGTTGATCAATGTGATGCGGTTTCGATTACCTTTTTGCATTTGTTTTGTATTCTTCGTAGGTTAAAAAATCAACTAATAAATTATTAAGTTCTTCATATTTATCCTGATTACGCCAATAGTAAAGTGATTTGACTAAGATATTAACAGAACCATAAAAATTTTTGTTCTAATACGGATGTAACGATATCATCTGATTTTTTATCACAATGCTCAGAAAAATTTATTAACAACAAAAACTTGCTCAAAATCATTATTCCTGTTATTGGCGATTTTATGGCACTCGAACATAAAGTTGATTTTCTCTGGTGATGGTGCCAATTTATACAATAAAGCAATAAATTAAAAAATGTGTTAACAAAAAATTGGATAAAATCCAAAAAAAAAAGATAAATAAAATTTGGGATTTTGGAACTCATAAAACTGTAATTATTGTGTTAAATTATTTAAATCTTAATTTTGGTTCAACAAACTTATTGTCTTATTCAAATTTTCATACGAATTAATGATTTTTGGTAATCCTTTGAAAACCATATAGAGTTTTTTTATATTCGTAGAAAAAGTGATTTTTTTAACAGCAACAACAAACGTTAATTTCAATTAAAAATTGTGTACAATTTTAGAATTAAATTAAATTAAAGTTGAATTTTCGTTACTGAAACTTTAAACTACACAATTTTACTAAACGATCCTTTTTTTTATGAATAAATCACGAAAAGCAAGACAATAGAGAATAGAGGCAAAAGGTACCATCAGGGATTAATTCTTCTTTTTTTTTCTTTGCTGAATAATATTTTCTTCTTCTGTTAACAAGCAGACAAAGTCCTTTGCTCTTGACTATCTGTGATATTTACGTTCACAGAGAGAATAAGAAGAAATAAAGTTCAGTTTAGATAAGTAAGTGAAGATTCACCTTATTCTTCATTCGGGTGGATGTTATTGGGAGTGACTAGACTTTTAAAGTCATGATTTGTTCGTGCTAAACAATATTTTTATTCAATTTTAAAATTGTTAATAGTTGAAGATAATACGAAAAAGCAAATATTTTGACGATCATTAAATAAATCAAAGAAAGTGAATTGAATAAACAAAAGAAATTGAAGAAATAAATGAAATTCGTAAATTCAATGAAAAAAGAAAACAAAACAAAAAAATAAACTCATTTTCTCTACAAACAAGAAAAATCCCTTTTTTCCCAATTTAATAAAATCTATTAAGTTAATATTTTTCTTTCATTTTAAAAGAAAAAAAAATACTGTTTGTTCTTTTTCTTACAAAAGCAAACTAAAATTCTGAGTTTTTATTAATAAAAATAAATTAATTGAATTTAATTTTTTCCGAGGATAATAAACACAAAGGTGGATTTTGTAATTTTTCTTTTGTTGATAAAATTATTTTTTCTTATTAAAAAACTGATTGAGAATGAGAAAAACAAAAATTGATGTTTCTTAATTCAAGTAAAATTTTTTTTTTTATTAAAATTGAATATTTTTTTTTCTATTAAAAATGTACAAATTGATTTTATAAAACCTCTGAAACATTTTCTATTGTTGCTTTCAGTTTACTGTATGAAATATTACTAATTCTGATCCTATTAGGATTTAGTTAATGATATTACATGTATGGATTATCTCATCGACTAATAGTGATTCGATTAAAAATCATGGAAAAATATTGTTAGTGGTATCAATATCAGCATCAACATTAAATACAGAGACAATTAATGGTAGAAGTTTGTACTTAGAGGCAGTAACCAAAATTATTGAGGCAGATTATATAATGAGATGACGACAATAATTATATGGATTGTAATTCTATTATGAATTATGCGCGTTAGGGGGAAGATAATAAAATGATATATTATTTCTATTTAGAAAATAAGTTTGAATGGAATTTTATGGTTAACCAATAAATAGTAGAAAGTAACATGAAATTCTATGAATTTATTTTCATCCAAGTTGACTTTTGGTTATTTGTTTTCTTAGACCGAAATCATATTTTGTTTTTTTTTTTCTTGTTTAACGTGGATTTTTTTTTAATTTTCCTGCTGTTTTTTTATATTTGCAAAAATTTGGAGTATTTTTTTACTAGAGCAATGAACACATGTGATTGTAATTGTATTGAACAAGAAATTCGTCAAAAAGGAATAATTTTACAAGTTGATGAATTTGGATTTGTGGAAAATCCATTGACAGGTGAACATGAAATAATACAACGTTATACATGGAAAAATAGAAATAAAATGACAGTTCAAGTTATAACGTATGGTGCACGAGTTACTTCACTTAAAATTCCTGACAATAAAGGTAATGTTGAAGATGTTGTTCTTGGTTTTGATACAATTGAAGAGTATTTGAATAATTCTACTTTATATGCTGGTGCGACATTAGGACGTGTTGCAGGTGTGACTGTAAATTCAGAATTTTGTTTAAAAGGAAGGGAGTTTGATTTGTCTGAAAATTATTTGGGGAAACATCATTTTAATGGTGGTTTTATCGGTTTTGATAAAATAAATTGGACACCTCATGTTACAGGAAAAACTTTAATATTATGTCACTTGTCACCAGATGGTTTTGAGGGATATCCTGGAGATGTTATGATTCAGATAACTTTTAAAATATCTAAGGATAACTGTCTATGTATTACATATTCGGCAACTACATCTAAACCAACTCCCATAAATATAACCCACAAAAATTTTTTCAACCTAGCTGGACATGGTGCTGGTTGTGCGGAACTTTACAAACACATACTTATGTTAAATTCAAATAAACATACTGAAATTACAGAAGAAAATTTTCCAACTGGAAAATTTACAACCGTTGGCGGAACTCTATATGATTTAAGAATTCCAGTGGAGTTTGGTCCAGCTATGAGTCGAATGCCAATCTCCGGTTTTAATGATAACTTCTTTGTTAATTTAGACAAAAATCAAGAAGTTTCTTTTGTTGCACGGATTATTCATCCGACTTCTGGACGGGTCTTAGAAGTTTATTCGGATCAACCAGCCGTTGAATTTTACACATGTAATGATTGGCCTGATCCAGATGGAACTATTGATCCAGATCCTATAAAAAAAAATCTTCAACAATATGATGATGAATCGATTATTGAAGAGGAAAAAGAAAAGAATATAAATTTTCTCAAACACAAATCGATCATTAATGGTTCTGGTGATTCAATTACAATTCACGATTTAAACCCAGTAAATCCTGAAGATATGGATAAATGCCACTTTCCTAGTTTTCAAGGTGAAGAGGAAGAAGACGAAATAATTCAACCAATTTATGGTAAAAATGGAGCTGCTTATCTGAAACATTCTGCATTTTATCTACAAACTCAAAATTTTCATGACTGTGTTCATTTTCGTAATAGATTTCCTGAAGTGATTGTACATCCTGGTGACACATACAAACATACTTTATTATATAAATTTGGTTTACATGTTGGAGATGCTGTTCAATCAAGCAAAGATGCGGTTGCTCAAATAATACGGCAAATATGTAAAAATGTTATTCAATGTTTATAAATTTGTATTATTGAAAACATAATAAATTGTTATTCAAGTTTTTTAAGCAATAAATCTAATAACTAGGTAAGTGTCATAAATCATGGCTTTACATTTCTGTAAGCATTTGTCTTTACTCTTTAAGTAGGGGCCTATTTTAGTTGACATTATGGTACTTACACTTTGACATTTAAAAGTAAACAAATGAAACTTGTCACTTCTTTTATACAAATCTGATTATAAATGCCATTCAGGCTGACCAGATTTAACAACATTAATAATAAATATACAGAAATTGTTAATTAAATTACGATTGAATGAAAATTGATTTTCATCTGTAGGAATTTAGATTTTTTACTTCATTGTTTGCTAACGTTCTAAATATCTAAATGCATATTTATTTTTATAGAACTAAAAACAAAAAACATTCTTCTTACATGGATAATCATTATGGAAGAAAACGCTTAGGGATAAAACAGAATAATAAAATAGTAATGATGGTAAACGATACAATCATACCAATCTTATTGTATGTGGTTTGTCTTCTACATGATGTGTGAGCTTTATAATAATATTCTTTGTGTCTTTTGTTATGCGTAAAGGACTTAGATAAATGAGAATAAATAAAGTTAACTCACTTCTTCAGTCTTATCATTTTTTTTTATTCATAATTTTTTATCAGAATCAAATCAGGTCGTTTTATTCAAATGTATTAAATATATAATCGGGTCGTTATAGTGTCTGGAACTTTAGGCAGATGCTCGTATATATACTTTTTATTATGTTATTTTATTTCTTTTGTTGTTATTATTTTTGTGACAATTTTCTTATTGGTTTTATGTTCAAAACAAGAGAAAATAAGAAATGAATGATGTATAATCTTATCATGTAGGCAACCAAATAAAAAGCCAATCTGTGAAATTTCTAAAGTGAGTTAAAATTTGTTTTTATTGCTTCTTTCTAAAATAAAAAAAGGTTTTGTAAGAAAAAACAGAAATTATTAACAGCTCACGTGTATGCTATTAAATTAAGGAACGCTTAATATTAAAAAACTCTCTTACAGTTGTATATTTTTTTTGACTGTGTTGGACTACAATGTTGCTTTAGTTTCATAAACCAAGGTAAAATGCTAATTGGATATTTTCATACAATTTTTTTTCCAGCTTTCCATTACAAAGAAAAAATTACAAAAAATTCATTATGAAAATGAATCAGTCCGTTTAATTCAGAATATATTTTGTTATATATTTGTAATTGGATTTCACTGTGTGACAGGATATAAAACTATGAAGAAAAATGATTAATTGAATTATAATAATGTACATAGACTCGGAAAAAATTTATATTTCCATAATTATAACTTTCATTATATTTTATTGTTTAATTGGGTGATTAAAATGTGGGGTTTGTATTAAAATAGAACAATGATTGGAATACAGGATAGAAAAATAATTTCGGCTGATTTTTTTGTGATGACATTTCGTTACTGAAATTCGTTATTGAAATTAGAAATTCAATCAATCAATCTTTATAAATTACTAAATTCATAAATAGACGAAAAGTCTGCGATTGACTTTCAATTTTGTTTAACAAAGTTTTAATGTTGAGAATTGACATTATTATTTTTTTTTAAATTCTTTAATTTTTCTTGTTATAAATTAAATGAGAAAATTTGAATTATAAAATTAAATTTGAGTCTGATTACAATTCGGATTACAAATATGTCTTAAATGACCTTTCATTTTATTTCATAAAAAGTTCGATACATTTAAAAAAAAAGGTTTCGAACAATTTTTTGTCATTATAAACTTTTTATCTTCTCAAAAACAGCAACTGTTATTGGACAATTTTATTTCTGATTTTTTCAACATATAAATATAGTGAAGGAGAGAAAAAAAAAATGAAAAGTGTAACTTTATATTAAGATCGTAATTTTAAACAAAAAAAAATTGAGTCACGCATTTCAGAGTATTATTTTGTAAGAAATGAAGAATATTTATGGTTCAAAAGCTTAACAAATATTTGTAACATCTGTCAATCAGTCTAATTTTTTCTTTTGGTAAAATATTTTTGTGTAATGTCTAACATCAATAAAGAGGCTTTATAGATTTTTCATTATCGTTCTTTTAAAGAAAATTCAAAAATAAAATTTAAAGTTGTTTTTGTGTTGGTAAAAAGCTACTTTAATCTTTTTTTTTTGTTTTTCATCCCTAAGAAAAGTCATACATTTTCAAAAGAAAAACCATTGAGTTGATATTAAGGAGACCACGTTAACCGAAAAGGTAGAACGTGGGTGATTTTTGTTTGTACCTTTTTCATTTTTTTTTTTTAAATAAATTTTCAACATAATTAATTTTTACTCCCTTTTAATTTTTTGTTGTTGTTCCGGTATTGATTTGTATCCTTTTAATGGAAACTAATTATTATGTTTATTTCGTTATGAAAATGTAATTATATATTATCGATAAAGAAATCTGTCCACAAACTTTTTTTTCTTTTAATGATTTTTTTTTGTATTTTTAATTTTGACAGTATTTGTTCCCATTAAATTAAAAATTTAAAATTTAGATTTGTAAAGATATGATGGGAACGTAATTTAATTTATGGCGATGAAGGTTTTGGGATCAGATATACATATACGTTGACGTACATACACACTACACTGAGGAGGTATAACTCGTGGGGAATCTTTGAACAATCTTTTAAAATGTGCAATCTATTTTCTATGAATAAACTGCAGTAAAAGAGGAAAAAATAACACATTCATCAGTGATTACAATATCTTTCTAAACTGAAATACAAACGATTTACTAAAACAGATATTCTTTAATCAGACTTTCTGAATTGTGTAGAAAAAAATATAAAAGTCTTGCGATGAAAAATATTAAATAAATAAACTGAAATAAATACTCTGGTACAACAAAAACTATTTACATTCGAGACATTTCCTAATTATATATAATAACTCAAATTAAATTAGTAATGCTTATATTTTAATCCGCATAATAAAATGTTAATATGAAATGAGAAGCAATGAATTTTATAAAAACGACATTGTAACATTTATTCTTACAAAAACAAAATCCATTCAGCAGTGTTGTAGGTTTTTCCATCAAAGATCTCTAATGTTTTGTAATCATTTCTGTTTTAATGTTAGCTTATTTCTCAAAGTTAAATCAAAATAAATAACATTTTGAATCAAAAGAGAAGAAAAAATGTAAGGGATGTGAATATTTATTATGATTATGGTTATATATGTAGGATTTGGATTCATTGATAAGCAGATTTATAAATATGGAAAATAAAGGGTTATAACAATTAACATAAATAATTTGGATAAACAGAAAAATGAATAGAACTTTTTATCGTTTTTATTATACGTTTGTATTCATTAAAAACAAATTAAATATTTGCAACACTCAAAGATGCGATATTTGAAATTGCAAATTCACAAGTGAAATTTTAGTTGGGTTAACCTTTAATTTTGGTCAATTAAAATTTAAAATTCAATAAATGCTACAGTGAAACTTTAGAGAACAAAAAATTCCGCCATAATTGCACTTCATTGAAACTGAACATAATCTAGAATTTTGACCGAATTTATACACGATAGAAATACAGATCATGCAATAATAAAATCCAGCATAATTATTAAAATTTTGTTCAATATTTTTCTGTAATTCAATACAATTCTAACATGAAGCTCATGAATTAAATTTTAATTATATTTTAAATGTACGGAAATGGAAATTACAAAAAAATACAATAATTTAAGAACAATGCAATTAAAATAAAACATTTGAGATTTCTTTTCCTTTTTATTTCAATAAATAAATTTATACAATTATACTCAGTTATTCGTTGATTTGACGTATACAATTATATACAAAAATGTTTTCCCTGCTTTTCAATTTTCAATTTTTAACTAAAAATAATTTTTTCCAAATTATTTTTGTTTGTCCAAACAAAATTATTTTTAATAAATAATTCATTATTTTCCATTCTTGTCCTAACACAACGATTATTTCCTTTTTGATTGAATTTCTAAGTCTTCGCTTTTTTTAATTAAATTCTTCTTTCATATTTTTTTATTATGTTGATTTTTCTTGTTTTAAAAAAAAAATTAAAATTTTCTTTTTCATTTATTTTTCTTCTTTTTTAAAATAATTTTATAAACTGTTGTAGTAGAATCGGACACATCATTTCATTTCAAATGAAATTATACAATTAATTCAATTTTACTGTTGTCGTTGCACTTGTAAATATTTACATAAATATAGGATAGAATAATGAATTAAATCCGTGGCAGGATAAAATTCAATAGAAATAAAACAAGAGAATTTCTTATTCAAAATATTGCGATTTAAATTTATTTTTTGTCGTCTTATAATTAATCTTTTCTGTATTTTGTGAATTTTAATTACACAAATTTGAAAATTATAATAATATTTATAGTAATGTTTTATGGAGACGCTATAAAATACAAGGATAATGAGCGAAAGAAAGTAAAACCAAATGTTTTACTAGAAAATGTGAAATTCTCCTTCCAATATATTTTTAACCTTGATCCCTTTTTATACGCTTAATGAGGTGAATTCTCTTGCTTTTAAACAATTCCCAAATGACAGTTTAAAATTTAATGTTGTATCCTTTGGAGAATGAGATTTGTTATACGGTCATTTATTAAAAAAATAGGATTATTATTCTTCCTGTCTTTCTGGGGCAAGTTTTTGTGTTTTGGTTGGTCGGCGGTGAATTAAATTAAAATTTTGAACAATACAAATGACTCTCAATGTTTAAATGATGTATGTGTGTGTGTGTGTAAATAACATTAGATCCCTGATGTGTCAAAGAAATAATATTCCCTTACCCACACAAGAGCTTTATTTTGATGTAGATTTTTCTGAATTTTATATAAATGAAAAATGTGTCCAAAACATATTTATTCATAGTTATAAGGATTCATTTGTGAAATGTGAAGAAAAAAAAATATTGTGAAAAAATCAGTCATTCAGATAATAATTCTTGACAATTTTCTATTATAAAATATAAAAATTTGAACTCCTTTGCGTATATAAAATTACATATTGAAATTGTAAAATTATTTTAAACAAAACAATTGTTTTTGATTATAGCATATTACCAATCAATTTTGTTTATATTTGTTTGAATAAGCTTATGGTGTAAGTGATTATGGTGTAAGACAAATATTACTTATAACAAAAATTAGGGCACCATCAAAAAAAATCGATCAATTTATTTAGTTTATTGTATGTATTTGTTAATTGAAACGACAAAAAATAAATTGTTGTATTTTGTATTTAATCTGTATTGTTGAGGATTTACTATTGAATAGATTTAATTGTCGTGAGATTATTAGCATATGCTTTTATATTCATTAGCCATTCCAAAAGGAAATTTTATTTTGAAATTGGATCTATTTTCTTGTTTTTCTTTTTTTTAATACTAATTTATGTTTACGTTAATTATTGATGTATGTATTTAAGTATATTGTTAGCAAAGAAATCAATAATATCAAATATAGAAAATACAGAATAAAATTTACTTTAATGATATTCACGGTACTTTTAACAACAATTTTCTTAATACCAAATACATAAAGGAAACCTATCATTTTTTGATCATTCAATTATTTAAATAATTTAACTAAAATTAAAATAAAAAACACACATAAAATTGTGGCATAGAATCATGTAGCTTTAAAAATTAAATTACAAATTGAAAATTTCTTGTCTCAAAAATTGTTTATCATAGTTTTATGAAATTGAAATTTTATCTTATAAAAATCTCTTGAAATAACTTAGAATATAAATTATTTCAAAAAGTTTCTCTTCAAACGTTAAGAAAAGTTAACTGCGGTCTTTTTGCTGATGTCTAAAGTTTAATCGATAATATTATGAATTTTAATCCATTTTGATTGTTGATCAAACACACTCACATTTACATCAATTTTAACAAAAAAAAAAAAATCCAAATAATTGCATCAGTATAAAATAAATTTACAATAAAACATTAATGAATCAATCACAATAATAAATTTTTTTTTAGTTCATGCGGAAACATATAAAAAACATGAACATATAAAATAATTTCCAAAGAAGATATCAAATCAATGGGATGAATATATATTTGTCAAAGACAGAGAAATGGGACAAAACGACCTTTAAAAGATTATTATTAAATTTCCCTTGGTTGCAATATCATAAAATGGGATTTGGATCATAAAACATGTGTGTATATGTGATTGTTTGTATATGGGTTGTAGTTTGTCCAGACTAAATGTATTAAAGGCGATTTCAGAAAAAGGAAAAAAAAATATACTGTCATACCAATATTCTCTGGAGTTGGGGACAATAGGCCATTTGTATTGGAATGAAGAATATAACATAAATGTGTTTATATATCACTTGGGAATAGGAACGACAGATAAAATGTTAAGAAAATTTATTTTAAGGATTTCATCTTTTGAAATATATATTTTTTTTTTATTGAAAAATGTTGGATTAATATATAATAATGTAGTTTTCAAATTTTTTTTTCGATTTATTTCAATGTCCATCGAATTATTTGAAAATATTTTTCACAGGTTGTTGATGTCATAAACACCTATTTATTAATAATTTGAGAAAAAGCAGAAATGTTCAGATATTAAATTAGACGTCTTATTGTTGGTTGAATTAATCAATTGATTTCGTCTCTGTAGGTACTGAATGATTTTCACATACCAATTTTTGATTCAACATTCATATTTTCTTATGTGTTTCAACCTCGTGATTTATATTTCTAAGTTTCAATTAAAATAGAAACTTTAGTGCATGTCGGCTAATTAAAATTTGATTGTAACAAAAAATAATAATCAATATGGAATAACATTCGTTAGAATATTTTCAGAAAATAACAAAATTTGGTTTTACAATAGTTTCGTATATTAAAATATAAAAAAAATAATATACAATGTAATGTTGTGAACTGTGTTTATGTAACGTGATGTGTGATTTAACATAAATATGCGCTTTCTTCAATTTCAATTATTTAAACTTCTATACAACGCGATCAGACATTTATCAAACACGCTATAATATTTTTATATATTATATATACATGAAAATGAATAATATTTCCAAAAATAATAATAGTATTAATAATATTCCACTTCCCTTTAAATATATTTATAACATAACACTGATGACTTATAACACACCAATCATGTAAACTATATAGTAAAACATAAACTATTTATAAAATACACAGGTAATCGATTTAAAGTATATAGGTAATCGATTTATATTATATAAATAATTAATTCCAATTACATTTAAATTTCTATTTATGAATTTGTTTTGTTTCAATATTTATTGATCGGCTGAAATTTATTACATGCTATTTTTTTTTGAAGAACAAAACAATCTATTGCTGGTAAGACTTCAAATATTTTGATGCAAAATAAAATTATATAGAAGTAAAACAATATGAGATTTTATATTTTTAAAAAATTTCGATTAACTCTTTCAAGAATTAGTGTTTGGCAATCATTCTAGAACATCAACAATTCTATTTCAATGTATTTACTGTACTTTTAAATTTAATAATTAATCCATTGTTCGTTTTATAATTTTCAGCAATGAAAGCGGCTATTTTGATTCAAAGATGGTATCGTCGCTATTTAGCCAGAATGGAAGTTAGAAGACGTTATACATGGACCATATTTCAAAGTATAGAATATGCTGGAGAACAAGATCAAGTTCGGGTATGTTTTTTTTATATAGTTATACAGACAGATTTATTTTTGGCTTTTCTGAATTATAGATTTTGAAATCCATAGTTTAGGATCATAAATTTTTGAGCAAGTAGAAATGGTGACAATTTTATTTCTTTAATAAAATTTTAAAAAATTCGTTTCTCTCTTGGAAATTATTTTATTTTATTTTGTAAGAGGGCATCCCCTCGTGTTTTTTTTCATAAACCGGAACATGTAAGCTAAAACTAATTATCATTTAAATTATTTGTCAACTTTCACGATAATGTTAGGGACATTTAGGGAAAACAAAACACGAACAAAAACAAATTTATAATGTAGACAATTTAATTTCATCTTAAAACTATGGTGAACACCCAACATTCATCTTCTTGTATTTTAATAAACTTATAAAATTACTATTCTGTTAATTTAGGTCGAAGGTGTTTAGTTTAAATAGTTAAGGTTAAAAAGTTCTTTTTTAGCTACTAACATAGTTTAAGGTTATTAATTTATATTGGTAAAAAAACTGTCATTCCTTTTCATAAGGAGTAAATTTCGATTATGTTTTATGGGCAGTGTAGTAGGACCATAAAAAAATATTTTAATTATTTCTTCATAAGGAAAATAGTCAAGAGCAGACATATTCTTCGTTCTTATCTCTTTTAGATGAAATTTCTGTCAAATACACAAAAGATACTTAGTTAAGTTTTGAAATATGAAGTACAAAATATTTATCAAAGAGGTTATTGTTCTTTAAAATGGATAATAAATCGATATTAGTTTTGTTTTAAAAAATGATTTAAAATTTTGTATTCTGTTTTTGTCTTTTTGTAATGTATAAAACTGTAAAGTATATTTTACAGAAACAAAATATAGATTTATTATATTCAATGCACGTTTCCATTGAGTTATTCTTTGGATTATAATGCATTCTATAATCACGGTAAATCTGATGTGACATGATCAAACAAAATAGAATTTCTACTATAAGAAAAATATAATGCAACAAACTTTACAAGTTTTTTAAAGGAATATTAAAGGAATATTAAAGGCATTATATGTAAATTATTATATTCCATTAAATAAACATATAAAATCTATCAAAAACTTAATATTCTTTTGTAATACAATAACTTTGAATGCGAAAATAAAAGTTGTAACATTTTTAATTGAAAGTATTTTGAATGGAGAGCAGGTATTTGATACAAATCCATTTTATAATACCCAATAATGACGTAATAATTATAACAAATAAATAAATTAATAATAAATTAAATTATAAAACCTTTATCTGATTCCATTATTTGTAAACTTTTCAAAATTTGTTAAATTTGTGTTTGCTCTTTAATTTAATTTAAATTGAGATTTTTAACTTCAACGATTAATTCAATCATATAGGAAATTTACTATTAACCAAACAGGCGTAAAAGTTATTGAATAATCAGAACACAACATTTCAAGAGATTACTAAGGCTTTGTGCTTTTGAGTAATCTACAAATCGTAATAAATAAAATTCTTACAATTTCACAATTTGAATAAATTTTTGTTTTTTTTTTTATAATTTCAAGTTTTTCGTTTTTTCCTATTTATTTATTTCAGTACATAGAAATTTATAATAATAATCGTTAAAACAATAGTCTATCGTAAATTGCATAAATTGCTTCATAACGCAAACTTTTATATGAAAATAAAACAACCGAGGTTTATTAACCAAAAATTATTAATTTTATTTAAAAGTTTTTATGGAATACAATCCGAATGATAATTTTATTTGTTCAGTAAAAATTTATTTAATGATTTAATTACAAAATATAAAATATGAAATTTCAACTATATGTAGACTTTTTTTATTAACGATTTCAGATAAAGGTAAATATCACAATTTTTTTTTATTGTAATTATTACTTATTATTGCGATAAAATTAGCAAAATGTAATAAAAAGAAATAATAAGCTCGTAAACAATAATTATTTGTTCAAACGAAAAATACAACTTTTAATGAAAAGCACATAATAATATTGGTTACTAAGCAAAACCCTTAAACTTCCATTATGAAATGGATTATGGTTAATTTTGTATTGGTGTACCACAATTTGGATCATTTACGACCACCACCTATCAACACCCATATACAATTTTAAATAGAATTGAGAGGATTATGAAAGTGTGTAATACACAACATTATCCCCGATGTATGCTTTAAAGGCTCTTTATGAATCAACAAAAAGCTTCTATTATTTACATCTGAAAAAATATTTAATATTCTTTAACAAACAATTCCAAATGTTAAAATTAATATTTTCATAATACAAAATTAGTCATCCAGTCTTTCCTTCCTTAAGAAAATATCCATTGAATGTAGGTCAAACAAACATTGTGAATTTAGTTTGTTTCATTTTACTTCAGTTTAATAAAACAGCGTATAATATAAAATTTTATGATTCTTTTTTTTCCCTAAAAATCATTTTCATTCATTTTATGAATTTTTATGAATTTTCCTTCTTTTGTTGTAAAATTTTTTTCTAACTCAATATTCTGTGATTTTATGATTTACTATAAAAAAACTCTTCATTTGAAACTGATTTTTGTTTGTCTAAACGTTGTTCCATATTAAATGCAATTATACATTTATGAACTTTTTTAATGAAACACAAAATATTTAAAAATTTAAGTGCAATTTGTAATAAAAATTTTTATTCTCGTTGTATTTCTTTCTGAAGTGTCCTTTAGCATTTATATATCTAAATTTCACAAATTTGTAAACTATAGGGTTGTGGAAATTAAACAAGGGCTGTATGAAATTTAAATTCATGTAAATTGTTTCATTATTAAGAAAAGTCAAATTCTGTAATTTGCTCTAATTTATAAAAAACATGGGATTGTCAAGCCCTGCAAAATAATATGATGTTATTGGTTAATGTGTTATGATTTGTTACGACTAATGGAATTTAATTAACTTTGAGTTTAAAACAATTATTGTGCAATGTATTTAATCCAATTTATACAAAATCTATTTCAACTTTTTTTGTGCTTTTTTTTAGTTAATAGAAAAAAAAATAAAAATAGGCACATTAGCTTAGTCGGTAGAGCGTCGTGCTAATAACGCGAAGGTCGACGGTTCGATCCCGTCATGAGCAATTATTTTTTTGTGTTCTTGCAAAGAAAATTACAAGAAGTTTTTGCCTCTGTTTGCCCATTAAATGGAATTAATTTTGTTTTTATTGTTTCCTTTTATAAATTCGAAATTATTGAATGATTTCAATTGATAATGGTAGAAATAATTTTATTTTTAAACGCAACGTACGAGTAAAATATTGACATTCTTGTAAAATTTATTTTTCCTCATAAATTGAATTTATTCTGAATAATATTTCAAAATACTTTTTGGGGCAACACATAAATTTTACTGTTGTTACCGGTATTTGAATTAAAATAATAATATACATAAGGAATACTCAATCTGCTTTATGTAGATATAACATCCTAGAATTTTCCTGTTTATATTTTATTTCTTATAACAAATGTCTTCACTTATAAATTATTTAAATTTCCTTGTAAGTTAAATTATTTTTGATCTAAAAAGATTATAATAAATATACGAGAATAAGGACGTTTTGTCCTCGTTCTCGTTATACCAAAATTAAATTTATTATTGTGGTTATAAAGAAAAATTTGTTGTTAATTTTATTAAAAAGTTGAATGAGTTTTTTTTTATTCTGGTGTGTCGACCAGAAATTCTAAATAAAAAAAAATGAAAAATGCAAATGGACATGATTTATGATGCCGCAGGATTTTATTCTACTGAAAAAATACAAGAAATAAAAAAATAAATTATTATAAAATCACAATTTGTATGATTTAATAGGGCAAAATTATACATTTATTATACCAATATCAACTATGGAACAATTCCCCAAATATATATTCGGTTAAACATAAATTTTAACAAGACCACGTTTTATGGTTTCTTTTTTTCCGTATCATAGGTATTCGTACGTGTCTTAAATTTTAAATCAATCCTTCTCAAAGAAACTGAAATAAATTTATGCTAGAAATAAATGAAAAATTTAAATGTTCTTAAATATTCTCTCACTGGTTATTTATACAAACCATATTTTAGTGAGTTTATTTTTTGTAATTGATTGTTAAGAAAATAATAAAAATACTCATTGCACATTGTAGTGATGATTATTGATGATATGATAAATTGTAGCTAATTAACATAAATCTTGTATCAACTTCTAACGTCATGTAAGACACGGAATCTATACAATTATTAGGGAATTCAAACCATTACCATTACCATGCTGAGGTTTTAACCCAGTACCCTATTTATGAGAGAGTTGTATTGTTATGTTACAGCAATTCTCATTCCACAATAAAAATTTATCTTAAAATTTTTTTTTTACGTAATCCGATTATTAAAATATTTTGCAGTAGATTTTTAGTGTTTATATGTACTTTTTTTTATTCAATGAATAAAATCATTAAAGAATAAAATAAGCAACTTATTTTCTGTTATTATTTTATATTGTGTTTATATTTACTTTAAATGGGATCAAACATTTTTTGTGCAAAGAAAACACAGAAGAAATATATTTTCTTAAATGGATTTTTCAATATGATTTTACAATATGGTATTGGTTATCGTATAAAAATGTTTAACAACACCTAGATTGTTAAACATTTTTATTAATGTTTTCATTGGAGATTTTTATGATATATATATTTTTTTATTATTATTGTCGATACGAACGATGAAAGATAAAAAAATGGTGTAATAAAATAAACCTTACTAAATTTTAAATTCTTTAAGAATTATATTTACAAAAATTTCAACTTTAAAGAAAATTTAAAGATTTTCCTAAAATAGATAATTTTTGTATAATAAGAAAACCGCATTGATTTGAAACTAATTTAGTATAATATAGTCAGTATTACTAAAGTTTACCTCGATAAGAAAAGTAATTTATGGTAATTATTTGTAACTTAAATTTTGAATGAAGTTTTATTTTCATGAAAATTCAAACATTAACTTTAAGCTTTTCATATACCTAAACATTTATTTATTAAGTTTTAAACTAAACTATCATAATATTTATTTAGAAATTAAGTTTTTGAACCCACCGGCATATAATAATATTTATTTTTGGTTTTAGTTTTGTTTTATTTTGACTAGAAATATTTATACTAACAAAATATTTGTATTAAAATTGAAAGGAATTAAAATGAATCTTTCTCATAAAATGTTTTTATATTTTATAGAAAATAATTATTATTGAATTTAATTTATTCTTGTATTTGTTATTTTTCATCAAAAGTGTATAAAACAATCAACGTTGCAACTGAAGTTTTACTAAGAAAAAGGCAACAAAAAACTTTCGTTTGTTGTTGTTGATTTTTTAACGTGCCTGTCTAAACCAATTCTGTATACGCAAGCATAAAATGCACTTTTGTTTTAGGGTTATTCAACCGAATTTATTTATGTCACGCTAAGTTAATATTGGTGAAATTTTTAAAACACTTCAATCTCCTTTATTCATTTTATATTTATAATTTCTACTCGATACATATTCCTAACTATCTATTCTTGTTATTTACACCCGTTTCTCCATCAATCTAAACCAAATATGGAATAAAGACTTAGAAATTGGATAAATGGAAATGTAACCAATTTTTATTTTAAATATTCCTGGAATCAATTCTAAAAATACAATTTTAGCGTTGTGTGTCGTTTTATACTTATCTTTTATTCATTTCTTCCTTATCATCCCCGAGGAATGCCGTATATATTTCAATTTTTTTTTTGTACACGGGGAACAAATGATTTTCGACAACTTTTTTTTATTTTTAAACAAAATTCAATAAAAAAAATACATAAAAGACAATTTTATAAAATAACATAAAATTTGATTTCCATCAGTGTTAGAATTGGGAAGAATATCCCTTAAGGCATTCACATTTAATTTATTTCCTTATTTGATTATTGGAAATAATTTAAATATTACAATAAAAAAAATAAAATACCTGAAATAGAAAAGTCTATAAAAAAAATCGTATATATTCAAATGGAACGAATTATTTTGAAAATATCAAGTTATTTATTTAATCAACTTTAAAAATGTATAAAAGTGTATTTGCATTTCTTTTATAGAAAGATTATGGCTCTTGTTCTTCTTCTTCTTCTTCTTCTTCTTCTTGACTCTTTTTTTTTGCGTTTATCCCTATTATTTTTTATTCTTTGTGTATTTATTACAGTTAAAAAAACTTTTCGACAATAATTTCTCTAAAGAAAAAGTTTTCTCAAACAAAAACATATTTTTACTTTTCTATTTAAAGATATTCAGATTAGGAAAATAGAATTTTGTGAAACAATTCCTTGTTTCTTTTCGTTGTTTTACATTCGAAAATAATGAAATATTCTCAAATTATTGAAAACAAAAAGAAATAAAAGTGGTCAGGTATTTTCATTCAAAAATTTATTTAATTATTACGTAAATCAATTCATACATTGCGAAATCCGGATTATCAAGTTTTTCTTTAATAGTTCATCTAATTAAATCTGTATAAATGTTATTGATTTGATAACCGGTTCGGATTTTCAAGCTTTAAACATGGCAAGGATTTAGACATACATACTATTAGAATATTTCTGTAAATTCCCTCCATGAATTTCATGGAAGACAAAAATAATTAAAGTAGAATATTTATAGAGATATTGTTAAGATTTACGGAATCAAATTAGAGACATTGTCTTATCGCACGCTATTCCATAATTCAATTTCTCTTATATTCAATTCATGACTAAACGTGAATTTATTAAAAAAACATGTAAGTTAAAACGTAATGAATGATTTTTCCAAAAATATCTTTTAGACGACACTCAGCTAATTATATACCGAATGAATTATATGTTGAAACACTTTTATAATGAATGCGCGAATATTTTGTCCTTGACATTATCATCAACTCATTATCGAAGCAAAAAATCTAAACATAAACAAACAATTTTTGACTGAATAAATTTTAAGCGATAAAATAAAAAAGAAAAGAAGGAAAAAGAAAAACCGGAAAGGAAACAAAATCGGAAAATAAAAAAAAAGAAGAAGAATAATAAATGTAAAAAAAAAACGTAGAAAATAACAAAATAAAGAAAAAGAAAAACATTTCAGACGATGAATGGAAACGAATTTTGGAATTGGTATAAGGATGTTTGGGTTATAATATTTTTTTCTTCCTTTTGTTTTTTTTGGGGTGGAAAGAGTTGTTTCAAGAAGTAGATTGAATTAATTAAAAAGCAGAATGAGTAAAATTTTCACATTGTATCGTCGTTTTAGTATTTTCTGTGGTTGAAAAATATGAAAATTGAAAAGCTTTACGTAAATTTTGTATATTCAACTCAAATAGAAAGTTTTTTCTCTATAATATATATTTTTATTTGAGAATAAAACATTCTTTATAATTAAAACATTAATTGGGGATTACCTTTTGGTTATGTATGCTATTGTATGATTGTGTGTATGTATGTATATACGTCAATCTCTTAATTTTTATTACAATTTACAAACGTGCTCTGTTTTCAGAAATTTAAAAGTATTTTTTCCCCTTTTTCATAAAAATATTCTTGAAATAAATTTTCTTGACAAATGCGAATAATTCTTCATTTTGTTGTCTATTTTAAGATTATTTCTGTGGAAAAATAAGTTCAAAATAATTGACTGCGTATTTCCTATGACGTCTTTTATATTTATAAAGTCATTTATAAATGACGTCAGGAAATTCCTTTTAAGAATTCTTTAAATAATTTTTTAGAACTGGGTGAATAATTTCTGTAGATTAAACTTTAATTTTTCCATCATTTCATTGAGTTCTCCTCAACAGTTATTTATTTATGAGAAAATTGTTGATTTCTTGTTAAAGGGAAACCAAATTGAGTTTTGTTATGCTTTTATTGATTTTTAGTTTTATTATAGAATTAAACTTTGAATAATACAAATTGTGTGATGTATTACACAATGACATTCAATACAATAAAGTAAGGATAATATTTTACTTATCACATTCATTTATATAGTTTCTACTTATAGTTTTCTTTTTTGTAATATATTTTGTTGTTGTAGTTAAATACACCAAAAACTAATTTACGTAACATTAAGCTTCTACAAAGCTTTTAAACTTCAGTGGATGTGAAAAGAATTCAAAAGAAAAGCAACAAATGTATTTTATATAAAAACCATTGTTGAACTTTTAAAAGAAAAAAAACAGGAAGAAAAAAACTAAAAGTAAAAAAAAAAAGAAAGAGAAACACCATTTTAAAAAATTTCTTGGAAAACCCAACAACAATAATGAACAAATTATCGACTGTAAAGTGGTTGGATTTATAAAAACCGTAAATTTACCCCTTTTGGTAGATTTTTACCCGAACAAATGGAAAAGTTAATACCGAGCTTTGTGAACTTGAAAATTTCAAATAAGTTGACCTTTTTAAGTTTTACCATATTGTTGTTGTGATTCCCAATTTTTTGACGTGAAAAACAAAAGAAAACAGAAAGGTTTCTTCTTTTGTTCCATATACTCTTACTTTTCTTTCATATTTATTTTTTTCATATTTAATGTTGGTACATGTTTTTTTTTGTTGTGTAAATCTCTTTGTAATTTATGTTACGTTTATTAACCTTATTAGAATTTTGGGTTCTCTTTATTAAAAATTAAACAAAGATATTAGGTGTACCTGAAGTATTTGTGGTACAATTGATTTTATAATATTAAATTGATTTCAATAATGTAAAATATTTTACGTTTTTTTTTGCAGAATATTAACCGTAAAGCGGAAGGAAAAAATGTATTAGGGATTCATTTCAAATGATTTTCTGTTCCATTTTTTTTTATAAACGAGAATTTTGATTAATTGATTTAGGCAAATTTGTTTCTTTTTGTTGTATTTCTTTTTGCGAAATATTTCATGTGAAATTTGTCATCAAATACAATTTAATTTAGGTTTAAAATGTAACATCTTTCATTGAGACAAATAAATAAAAATATGGCGCCTTTAAATTTAAAATAAAAACAAAATAAATTTTTATAGTGTAAATTATTATAATCATTCTTTTGATTATTGTGCTATTTTTTTATATATTTTATAAAATGGGCAAAAAAAAAAGAAATACATTAAAAATAATAAATAACAAGAAGTAGGTTAGACTTGGTGCCAAACAAAAAAAGAAGATATGACACACTATTATTGATTAGACAAAAAAGAACAAAATTAAACTAAAATTAAACAATTCTTGTAAGATACTGATTTTTTGTAATACTTTTTTTTTGTGTAATGTTTTCAAAACTTCTGGAAAGTGAAGATTTCTTGATCAGTAGCAAAATGAGACATAATTTATATAGAATCTGAAAAAACAAACAGTAGAACAGAATACTTTCTTTGTTGAGTTACATCAATTACAAAAAAATAAATTTGATTTAACGAAATATTTAATATTTTTTAAATAATTTAAACAAAAACAATTAATTTAAATTCTAGAATATTCACTAAATTGAAAATTAATAATTGTTAAAAAACTAAAAAATCGTGCGTACAATCAAAAAATGATTGGCTCATGACGTGATTGAACCGTCGACCGTCGCGTTATTAGCACGACGGTTTACCGAATTACATAATTTAATATTTGTTTTAAAAAAATCCCATATTCTTAAAATACTTTAATTATAGCAGTTCATTTAATAAATAGTTTTTTAAAAAATCTCCATGATTTTCTATAGAGCAGGTAATGTACCAAAATCGAATTTTAAAATGCATGTGCAGATGCTAGGTGATCCACAACCTAAACAAAAAATAGTAGGTCTTCTACTACTATAACCTTAGTAATTAACCCATCTGATCATCCAACCGATATATAAAAATTCGTAAGCCTAGATTATCTAACTTATGTGATTAAAACACTAAATAGTAAAAAATAATACGGAAGTGACTCTAACTCAAATTATTTTATCAAGAAATGTCCCACCACCTTTATATATTTGCTAGTTATACTATGTAATAATTGTATAAATAACTCATATTTCCCTCAAGCAAGAAAAATCTCCCGTATTCTCCCAATTCCTAAAAAATCAAATGCAATAAAAGCAGTTGATTTCCGGCCTATTTCCTTATTATCCAATCTTGGTAAATTATTTGAGAGGGTCATCGTCGTGAGGCTAAATGAAATATGTTATGAATTAGACGAGAAATTGATTCCAAAGTGGCAATTTGGCTTCAGACCAAGACACTCGACGGTTGACGCATTAATTAAGCTTCATTCGGACGTTACCATACATCTGAACAAGGACATGGCAACAGCGGCCTGCCTTCTAGATGTTCAAAAGGCGTTTGATTCAGTATGGTGGAACGGGGTGATATATAAACGGATATATGTTCACAAACTTCCAACAGATTTATGTAAAATTTTATACAGCTTTTTAACCAATAGAACATTTTATATTGACGTCAGACAAATTTGGAATTTATTCAGGAGTTCCTCAGGGATCAATACTTGGGCCAATTCTATATAGCTTGTTCACCGCGGATCAGCCCGTAGACGATGATAGTACAACACTACTTTACGCAGACGACTCAATAACTTACAGCAGTAGAATTTGCTACAAGTAGTGAGGCTAAATGAAAGATGTTATGAATTAGATGAGAAATTGATTCCAAAGTGGCAATTTGGTTTCAGACGGTTGACGCATTAATTAAGCTTCATTCGGACGTTACTTTACATCTGAACAAGGACATGGCAACAGCAACCTGCCTTCTAGATGTTAAAAAGGCGTTTGATTCAGTATGGTGGAACGGGGTGATATATAAATTGATATATGTTCACAAACTTCCAATAGATTTATGTAAAATGTTATACAGCTTTTTAACCAATAAAACATTTTATATTGACGTCATGGACACATGCTCAGACAAATTTGGAATTTATTCAGGAGTTCCTCAGGGATCAATACTTGGGCCAATTCTCCTCGCCTCAATAACTTACAGCAGTAGTAGGTGTCCGGAATTTGCTACAAAAAAAATTACAGAAGCACATAGAGAAACTCGAACACTATTACAAGACTTGGGGTATTAATATTAACGAAAATAAAACAGAGTTCCGACCTACGAGGCTAAGAAATTACCGGGCCAAGAAATTAAGAACCATTGCGATTAAAATAAGAAGAAAGCTCATAAAACCCATAGAAAAAGTGAAGTATATTGGAGTGACTGTAACACAGCAGTTCGGATTTAGCAATCACGTAAGCCTGATTATTAAAAAGGTAAACACGGCATATAGTATGATCGGGTTAGTTATGCGCAGCAGGTTCCTGAAACGGAAAACGAAGCTGCTGCTATACAAACAGCTTATCAGGCCTATCATAATATAAGCCTTCCCGATCTGGTATACAGTCCCACCAAAATACTACACGAAACTAGGGATATTGGAACGGAAAATTCTTCGCAACATCACAGGTTTGTATAGAGAGATGCGATTAGGGATACCATACTCTTATAAAAACTCAAGGCTCTATGAGGAAACTGGTGTTGTACCGATCGCGGAGTATCTAGTCAGTACAGCGTCAAAGGTACTAGGGCGAGCCAGGGCACACTCAAATGATCTAGTACACCAGACTTTTGAGATTAAACCAGATGTGCTGAATAAATATCTCCACACATCATGTATTGTAAATAAAAAATTTGAAAATGAATTTACTGGGACCACGAATCTGTTCACCGTTAGAAGAAATAGCTCTCACTATAGAAAATAAGTTCTATGTTAAATCCTTAAATTTAAGCTTATACCCCACACCACCTACATCCCATCATATTCTCCAAAATCCAAATTCCCAAAATTAGTTGTTTAAGTATAATTATAATTTTAATTTTAATATAAAAAAAAAAACCAAAAAAAAAAAAAAACAAAAAAAAAAAACAAAAAAAAAAACAAAAACAAAAAAGAAAAACAAAAAAAAAAATATATATATATATATATATATATATATATATATATATATATATATATATATATACAACATTATATATATATATATTATAAAATAGATCCATTTATGAAATAGGTTTAAGTAATATTGTACAAAAAAAAAGACACCAATAAATGAATTGAATTAAATTGAATTGAATCTTAGTAATTGACGTACATAATAAAAAAATAAAAATACAATACAATATAAATGAACGGTTTGAAGAAAATCGATTAAATGAAATATGAAACATTAAGCTTAAAGTAAAATCTAATATTAAGATTACGAAAAGGAATTAAATTTGGAATAAATTTTGTAACTACATCAAAATAATAATATAAAAAGGTGAATAAGTTCTTGGTAAATTTTGAATTTAATTCAAACAAATATCTAAGTAAAGCAATGAGGCAATAAACTTCATTATTAAATGAAATTTATAAACTTAGTAAAAACTTTTGAAAAAAAGTTACCAATCTGCTAACAGTTCTGATCAAGTGCAATCATGTTTATAAGTGTTCGTAGTTCATTGATTTTGTTATTTATTTTTCAACGAAGTGTTGTTAGTGAATTATGTCCAAAAATAAAAGGAATTCCTTTAAATATCAACGAAATCATCTACTTCGATGCAACATTATGGAATTTTGAATATTTTATTACAACAAAAAGTAAAATTTTATCATTATTTTCGAATGAGCTAAAAGCTGATTTTCATCAAATTAAATCTTACTCTGATATTAAAGAAAATGATGTTGTGAATAATATAAAACTTACAATTATTTTGTCTTGTCACAAAATTGGAATACCAAGCTCTGCACAGATTGCCGATTTAATACTTAAAAATAATTCTACTGAATTATCATTTACAGTAATTTACAAAGATTCTGAAGAAAAGTGTACAAATTATCCTCAGATGACTGAGTATAAAATAATTGGTACAGACTATGAGAATTTTTTGATTTTATATGGTTGCCATGAGATTCAAAGAAATGTTCCATATGATTTTGGACTATGGATACTAAAAAGAACGGATAATTTCAATGAAACAACTGTAATAAAAATTTTAAATGAAAACCATATCCCTATTGAAAGATTAAAAAAGACTGAAACCATAGAGTGCAGCACAAATTTTAGGAATGGTTTTTATGAAAAGTCTTGTGAACTCCCAACTGATTCTGTTGTTTATATCATTTTGGTTGTAAGTCTCTTAATATTTATATTTTTAGGACTCATAATTCATAAAATTTATATAAAAAAAATTACACAAACTAACTTTCCAATAATTATGGTTGCTCCAGCTCAATTGGAATTATAATTCTAATCATCTAAATATTATGTCATTACAATGTAGTTTACTTTGAAGTAATAAAAATTAAATCAAATTTATTTTATGTTGTTTTAATCATTGGTTGCGGAATGTTTTTTTAAATTATCATTACTTTGTTGGATCATGTATTAAATAGTTTTTTAATTATCTAAAACTTTCGTCCAAGTTTTTTTTTGATTCAAAAAACAAACGAATTACATAAATTTTACACTATTTTTGGTCAATAAATAACAAACCAATAGTAACAATTAATTCGGTATGGATTGTATCCGTTAACATAATTGGGCTATGACAACTAAAAAAATGTAATATACAGATTCATTCATTCATTTAGATTCAATCAAGAATATAAATTTTTTTTTTATATTAAAAGAAACAGTTTTGCTAAAAGTACTGGGTTTAATCATGTTTAATTAATCTGTTGCAAAACAGAGTGTAAACTGACTTCGTGACTACCCATTGAAATACGTCACATATACGTTTGTGTAACTTTTCATTGAATCGTTTTCTTACTCTACAATTGTAAATCTTACTTTTGACAAAACAAAAGGCAAACTAGATATTTAAGAATCAAACTGAGATTTAAGTTTTGCGTTACAATTAATGCTGTATTCCTTTCGCTAATTTAGAGTAAAAAATGTTAAAAAGGTTTGAATCTTAGAGAAAATTATTTACCTTTCTTTACCCAAAATACTCTTGCTGTTTTGAAAAGGGTACATGTAGGTAAGATTTGACATATTTATTCCGCTTTGGCGCCACCTTGCACAAGAGTCACCATTCAAGATAATTGGAGGTAATTTTTTTAGCGTTTATCTTATTTTGACATTTGACAATATAAACAAAACAATACAGACAATTGTAATTAGTGTTCAAAGAAAACCTATGTTTTGAAATTTGTCTGTTCCATTGGTGATTTGAGTCTTAACTAAAAATTTACTCAGGAGTACTCTAAAATACCAAAGGAATACGGCATAAAAAACAACTGTCTCATGACGGGATTGAACCGTCCACCTTCGCGTTATTAGCACGACGCTCTACCGACTAAGCTAATGAGCCGATATCATACACATAAATTTGCATTTTTGAGAATCAAATAAAAATTACATGATTTAAAAAGAACTCCAGTTGTCTGGGCATAATCTAATTGTATTAAATAAGTTATTTGCATAAATAATATATAATATAACAATAAATAAGAAAGTTACATCATAAAGTTAAAGTAAGATTACACAATTGAATCAAATATGTTGAATAACATGAACAATGTTTTGTAACTCTATCAAAATATTGATTTAAGAGGGTGCCTATTATATTTAATTCTAATTATATCATGAAATATTATTTATTAAATTGGTTTCAATTTAATTCAATTACTAAGTAATGCAATGAAGCAACAAAATAAATAATAAAATGAAATTTTTCAGAAAAAATATATTGTACACTGGAAAAGTTAATACTAAGCTTTGTGAACTTGAAACTTTAATGCGGCTTTCAATTTATTGAGTTAATAAATTTTTCCATTAATTTATTTGTTATGATGGGGTACTAATTGCAATATTAATTTATATGTAATTTTGTAAATTGAAACCAACTGAAGGAATTTTATGAAATTTGAACAATTGTTTTCATTACTTTAGAAAAGTCGCAACTCTGCTAAAAGTTCTGATCAAGTGCAATCATGTTTATAAGTGTTTGTTATGCATTATTTTGGTTATTTATTATTCCACGAAGTGTTTCTGGTGAATTGTGTCCCAAAATAAAAGCAATCCCTTTGATTGTCAATGAAACGGTTGACTCAATAAAATGGAGTTTAGCATATTTTATTGCAACAAAAAGTAAAATTTTATCATTATTCTCAGATGAACTAAAAACTGAGTTTTATCGTGTTGAATTCTTCTATGACATTGAAGAATCTGATGCCACCGGTGTAAAATACAAAAATATTATAATTACACTTACTTTGGGCTGCGTCGATGAGATTAAAAGACTTAATAAAAAAAAGATTTAATACTTGAAAACGATTCTACTGACTTATCATTTACAGTAAATTACAAAGATTCTGAAGAAAAGTGTACGAATTATCCTCAGATGAATATAAAATAATTGGTACAGATTATGTGAATTTTTTGATTTTATATGGTTGCCATGAGATTCAAGGAAATGATACTTATGATTTTGGACTTTGGATAATAAGCGGATCCATAAATTTCAATGAAACAACTGCAATAAAAATTTTAAATGAAAATAAAATTCCTACTGAAAATTTAAATAAAGCTGAGAAGATCAGTTGTATCGTTAATAATGTTTCAAATTTTTATGAAAATACTTGTAGACGTCCACTTGTTCATTCTTTTGTTTATATCAGTTGTGCTTTTGTTTTTTTATATTTGTGATTTTAGGATACATAATTCATAAAATTTATTTGGCGAAGTTTAAACAAAGTAATACCAGAGTTATTATGGTTGCTCCAGCTCAGATGGATTTGTAATTCTAATCATCTTAATATAATGTCATTAAAATATAGTTAGCTTTGAATTAATAAAAATGAATTGAAATTTATTTGCCTCATCGACATTAATTTTGTGGGTTTAATCTTTGGTTCTGTAATTATTTTAATTATTATCCCTTTGTGATATCATTTTTAACAGTTTTGTTTTTTGATATCAGAAGGTGTCAATTTTTTTTTAATTTAAGAAACATTAGTCTTACTTAATCCCAACAAAATACATTTTGTAACTTGCGTTAATTGTGTTTGTGCTTAGTGAATTTATCATATTTTATGATTTAATAATGCGTAGCTTTATTACGAATAAAAATCAAGTATTTATCTTGAACTCATTAAAATATTAAAATATTGTTTAAAACAAACTAAAAATGTATTATGTGTTATTATTATTGACTTAACTTAAATCAACAACAGACAAAATAAATATAATTAATCGCTTAAAATATGTAAATCTAAAAATTTACCAATGGCCAGCATTATTAAAATATTCTTAATGAAATTCAACAGAATTATGATTTGATTCTGATTTTTCATAAAAGAATTTGTTCTAAAGTCTAAAATTTAGTTGAGAGAAAGACTTGTTTTGGTCTTTCATCTCTTTATGCATAATTTTTAACCTAATAAAAATGGTAATTGAATTGTGATTTTTCCTACTTTTTTTAAATTGTTCATCGTTAGAGGCTGGATGGCTGAATTTAATAATGTTCTTATTGTGTGTAAGCTTTTATTCTTAGTGTAGTCCATATTTCTAAATATTACAAGAATTTTTAAAATAGAGAAAATTCCACTGATATTAGAAATCAATTTAAAAAAAATTCATTAGAAGTGTCATTGTACGATTTTATATTCGGAATTATATCATTCAACGGGTTTATAAATTTAATTAACAATTTCTTTCTTTTCTTTTTTGCAGTTATACAATTTTTTTAATGCATTATTAACGCACATGCCGGATGCGATTAATAAACCATTAAATTCTCATGAAACTTCTAGATCATCATCCGTTGGTAAGTTAAAATTTAAATGTAACAGAAATTCATTAATAAAATTAAATTACGAAACGATTAGACTTCTTGGACACGAATTTATTTAAAATCTTATAATTTGATTTAAATTTTTACTAAAATTTGAAATATTTGTTGTAAGATTCTCAAATGGACCCGAACAAATATTTCCGGAAAAAAAACTTTATTATCCAGGAAACCAAATATTTCATTTCAATATTTGTTTTTTGTTTTATTTCCTGTATTTGATCCTTTTTCCCATATTTTCCTTTAATGGAGTGAGAAAAAAAATTTCAACGTAGGTATATAAATATTAAAAGGGCTATTTTTTCTCATATGAGGAAAACGGTAACTTTAGGACATTAATGAGTAACACCCTCGGGTTCTTAAAATGTTAAGTAAATTTTTGAGCTTGAACTATTTTTATTTTATATATGCGCTAAATGGTACATGTACTGAATAATTTATCCTTTAGTATAATAAACTCAACATCTTTATTCGAGATGAATTTATTAAATTCTGACACTCGTTAAATAAAACAATTCTAGTAACGTCTTAATTTAATTTATTATTTTCTATTTTGTTTTTACAGAAGCAATTGATTTGAAATTCTCTGATGAATCAGATGATTTAGCTGATGAGGATATAACAGGACCAGAACGTATATATCGAGGTCCACATATCAATTTTCCTTTACAAAAAAAAGACTTAGATATTTTAATTGATTTATTTAGAAAGAAAAAGGTAAACTGTTAATTTTATTTCAGATCTTTTGAATAATTATTTTAATTAAAATTAATTTTTTCAGTATAACAGGTTACATGCAAAATATGTTGCTGGTATTTTACGTGAAGCCTCAAATCGTTTAAAACGTTTGCCAAATTTAAATCAAGCATCAACGGCCATCTCAAAACAAGTCACAATATGTGGTGATTTACATGGGAAATTAGATGATTTATTAGTTGTATTTCATAAGGTAATTAAAAATATAATTAATTTTTGTTTTTATTAAAAAATATGACAGTTCAAGTGCAAAAGCTTATTGATCTCGATAAAATTTCGTCACTGTTTTATTATTTGAATTTTATTTCCATTTTTCATTGAACAAAATTTTTAATTGGCCCAATTTTTTAATTTTTACAATATCTGTATAACGTCAACTGCATTCAGTACCCTCTGTTTCTATGTTTATTTCTGCAACCTTTAATTGAGTTTGTCTAAGGCGGAATATTAATGCATTTTTCTATGATAAAACATTTAAATAATTTTCATTTATTTTATTAGAATGGACTTCCATCGCCTGAAAATCCATATGTGTTCAATGGTGATATTGTTGATCGTGGCAAAAAGGGACTTGAAGTATTATTATTATTATTATCATGTTTGTTAGTTTATCCAGGTGGTGTATTTTTAAATCGTGGTAATCATGAGGATACGGTTATGAATGCAAGGTAAAATTAACTAACAATTGATCCAAATTATAGTTTTTCTTTTATGAACGTTTAGTTAGCTTCGCTGTATATAAAATTTGAATTCAATTCCGTGTAAAAATAAAACAACATTTATCGAATTCTATTGAATTTTTATACTAAAAAATAATTAAATGGTAAATGATCTTTGAACTTTGTGTTGTGTGAAGTTCACTATTATTTAATATGTGTTTCCAACATCATAAGAAAATTGTAAAATATTTAATAATTTCAATTAATTTCATTTTCTCATTTTAAAATTTAGATATGGCTTTATACGTGAAGTACATCAAAAATACAAGGTAAGAATAATTCAAATTTTCATATTTATTTAATTTTATAAATAAGGAAAATTATGTTTAAGTAACAAAAAGTGAAATAATAAATCTAATAAATTAAATATGACACTCTTGAATCAAAAATTATAAATTTCACTAAGTTTTAATTTGACTTTATAGAAGAAAATGTAATTAGTTTTATTGAAGAATTCTAAATGTAATTTTTTTCTATAATTGCAGAATAATGCTGAACGTCTTTTGAAATTAATTGAAGAAGTTTATCGATGGTTGCCATTAGGTACAATTGTTAATAATCGTGTTTTAGTTGTACACGGTGGAATATCAGATTCAACTGATTTGGATTTAATAAGAAGTTTAGATCGTGGAAAGGTAAGAACTATGAATTGTAAATCCTTAAATCTATCTGATTTGAATTTCACCTTTACCAATACAAAACTATGTCTAATTGTTGTCAAATTCACATATTAGAAATTTAAAGACCCTTCAGTGTTGAGTATAATTTCATGAACTGAATCCATAATGAATATTATTGTTTGTAAATTTGATAATCATTTAATGTTTAAAATCAATAATGATCAAATCTGCAATGCACCTAAAAATTTATTTTAACTTTTTTCTAAGACAATTAATTATTATTTATCGCATATAAAGTTATTCAATGAAAACTTTGTAATTAGATTTCATGGTTTATAAAGGAAGAATTTTTCATATTTTTCATCAATATTTTTCATCAATATTTTCCCAATTTTCTGTATATTCGTAATATGAGTAAAATCATATTTATGAAGTTAAATTAGGTTATTATTGGCATAATGTTATACCAATTAAGTTATACTCAATGCCACTTTGTTAAATTGGTTAGGATTTTCTATTATGGAAATTTTGTGTTAAAAAATTATTGTTGCATTTTGGTATAGGAAAGTTGAACTTTATTATGTTATTTCAAAAGAAATGAATCATCAACGGAAGTAACTTTCTATTCATGGTCCCATGGAATAATTTTACTAGAATATTTTATAAAGGATTTATTTTTCAAAAGTTTAATTGATTTTTTTTTATCATTAAAAATTTACAATAATCAAATAATGAAAATAATTATCTACTTGATTGTACAGCCTCTACTTTAATTTTTATTAAAAGAAAATACAATTTTAAGGTCAGAAAAAATATAATCCTATAGACATCAAAGGAAAATTTATTCAAACAAAATTAAATTTATGGACCGACGCTAAAATATTATCATAAAGATGAACATTTTTTTCCAATTTAATCTTCTTAAATATTTTCTTAATATTTATTTTATGTAAATATTTTGTATTTGATAAAATACTTTATCGTTGTATTATAAAGTCAAGAACTTGATTGTCTATAAATAATCTAAAAAAAAAAAGAATATGAAAAATTTTATCGTCTTTATTTTTTGAAATTCCCTTTTGTTTTATCGTAAAGTTTTCGTTTGTTATATTTTTTTTGTTTTTTATTTAGAAAATAACTTTTCGTTTTTTTTTATTAAACAAAAGTTCACAATTCAACAATAATAACAACATTTTAAAAATTTAAATGAAACAAATTTAATCGGAAAACTTTTTTGTTTTGTTGTTGGACTGCACTTTTTATGAAAACTTTGACGTTTAGAATTATTCCTTGTCTTCAATTTTTTATTATCTGTTAAAATACAGTTTCTGATAAGTCCGTGCACTGCATAAAATAATTTTAGTAAAATTTTGATGAACATTTATTGCATTGATTCAAATTTATGAATTTTCTTAGTAAATATTTTCTGTAAAAGCTTATAGATAGCTTGCGGTATAATCCAATTATATTTAATTTAGAAATAGTTTATTTTGATGCAAAAAACTAATCTAAAAGAATATTTTCAAAAAGTCTGACTAACCACATTTTAAATATTGAATTGTATATGAATGAATGAATAAGAATGAATGAAGAAATAAAGTTATAAGATAAACCAACTCATATGAAATTAATGCAGATGTTACAAGTTTATTATAATAAATATAATATTTCAACATTACAACATTTTATAATCCATTAAACAAATAATATAATGTATATATTTACAACTTCATATAACATCAACATATACAACTAAAAATATATAAAATCCATTTATTATATTCCGACGTAGTCATATTAAAGTATCTTTTATCTTAAATGTCTTGTCACTTTACATAAACAGTACAGACCATTGCACCAAACTAATTTATAAACAAAATTTTAGATTAATAATTTTAGTTTAGTGCAGACTTAAAAAGTTTAATGAAATTTATTTACCTTTTTTTCAACTGGAATATTTACAAACAATATAAATCATGAATCACAAAATATAGATTTTTTACAAAATATTTAGAGAGGAATAAATATCTCACGGATTTTTTGAGATTTAATGAATTTACAAACTTAATTCATTTTGGAAATTCACGTTTCAGATTTGTTTATTACAATTGTTATTGTGTTTAAAATATGTTACACTTTTAATTGTTTTCAAGTAATTTATAATCTTAATTTAATTTATTCATTTTAAACTTCATTAGAAAATCAATTCCTTTAAATCTATATAAACTCCATGACAAATAATTTCATTGTTTTTGTTTAAAATTTCTTTAAAAATGTATTTTTTTTTATAATTCTGGTGATGATTCGTTTAGTGTGGAAATGCATTCAAACATTACTAACATTTTTTTTTAAATTATGGTTTTACAATTAATCTTATTTTAATGATTGTTCCTGATAGTAAAACCCAAAATGTGTAATTTGCCTGCTGTAATATAAATTGTACAACAATAACAAATCATAACCCGTATCTGAATTTTCCAAAGTTACCTATATTTCAGACATATTTATATCCAAAAATGATTTTCAATTCAATAAAAGTCATATGTTTGCTTGAAATACTTTTATTTGTTTCCTACATATATACATTACACATCTCTCGAATTCAAATAATATATTCATGCGAATCATTTATGATGTTTATGTGTGATGTATCCGAACGTCAAATAAGACGATAAAAGTTTTGGTTTCAATAAAAGTATAAAGTAAAGTTTACAACAAATTTTAAACTTTTTAAGAAAAGTTTGTTAATAGAAGATTTCATAAAGTTCGTATATTAAACGTTATTATACTTTTTAGTTGTGCAATATTTTTAATTGCATATATTAAATAATTAGCTGCAATGACTTCAGTATTGAATTTCTTTTGAAATTAAAATAATTAGAAAAGAAAAAGTTTAAAATATCTAAATAAAAATTAATTTCAATTTTTTCAATCCTTAACTTTCAGTATATTTCCATCTTACGTCCACCGATTACAGAAAGTTCAGCTCCAGGGGCTGAAATCATCGATAAAGTTGAGTGGAAACAGGTAGGTGAATTTATAAAACTTTTATGCGGGTTAAATTTTCAACTTATGTTTATACATTTTTGTACGTTGATGGAACTGTGTGTATGAAATTTTTTTATAGAATTCTCATGAGAATTAGAACTGAAATATTTGTATGTGCTATTTTTCGGCGTGTAATTTAATCAATTTCTACTGACAGGCATGGTTTTAATAGCGCAGATTAGCTTTAACTTCTTAGTTGAACTTATAAACGCAAGAAATTCAAAATAGTTAAGTGGTGAAAAAATAAAAATAATTCAGTTTTGTTTGACAAAAAAAAACCAGGCGTCTCCAACATCAATATTAATTATGCAAAGAAACCTCGATAACTTTATTTATTGTTATAATTTATCAGTGTTATCTTTCTATTGATAGTTTTATGTTTTGACATCAACTTACATATTTTATCAGATTTATGTTTTAATATTTTTCTTGTTGTTTGACTTGACACGGCATTACGGCGCTAGTATTAAATTTGTCAAATTTTTATAGAATTGACACACGCATAATACCGGATACAGATAAAAAAACATGATAGAAAATTTTATCGATTGTTGTTAATATTCATACATTTTACTAGATTTAAATGCAAAACTCTTAAATCTTTATAAATTCTTAATTGAGTCAAGTATTTCAAATTATTGCTTCATTTTAATAAAAACCGATTAAATTACTTTACGTTTGAATGTTTTAGTGACAAAGAACAGATCATTAAAAATGATCCTTGTGTTAATTCTTATTTTTGTTTTAATATTAATTTTAATTTTATTAAGAGTAATTAACTTAAAAACTAAAGCAAAAAATAATTAACTTAAAAGATTTCATAGAAAAAAAAATTATGATAATTTTTTAATTCGTGGAATATTTCCCTATTTGAATTGAATTTCTTTCATGATTCTGAAAATTAAAAAATATAAATTTCAGCGAATTTAATTGATTGTGAGATTTAAGAGGATTTCCTTTGGTTTTAAAGATTTTTTTTGTGATTGGCCAGATTAAATTTATTTGGGAATTATGTACTTTGTGATTTTGAATCATTTTAGTGTAAAATATTGAGTTTATTTAATGTTTAAATAATGTTTACCACAAAAATTAAACAAATAATTATGAATAGTGTTACTGATTTTTGAAATTTATTATAAAATGAACAAATGAATTGTGGAATAATTACGTATTTGAGTTGGTATCATTCAGTGTAAACTTTAAAGATTAACCAAATCTTGAGTTATAATTTCATAATAAAATGAATCATTACCGATAAATGTAAAAGATTTGGAAAAAATTATGAATTTAATAGTCGGACTTAATTCTCAATTCAAACCATGAATTTTTAATAACTTAAAATAAAGCAGAAAGAAAAATGTAAATTAAAGAAGTTAAATGATAGAAAAATATTTTCGCACAATTAAAGTTTAATTGTGAAAATTTATTGTTCTTCAAAATTCCTTTTACTTTATACCCTCATCATTAGCTAATAAAGAATCCATGTTAAAATTACTTACATTATTTTTCATAATGTAGGAAATAAAATTGAAATTTCAAATGAATAAAAATTTATTAAATAAAATTAAATAATTGTTTTCTTTTATTTTGATTTATGTTTGAAGGTTTTCGATATTCTATGGAGTGATCCACAACATAATGAAGGTTGTATACCAAATGGATTACGAGGTGCTGGAACATATTTTGGTCCTGATGTAACAAAGAAATTTCTACAAAGAAACAAATTAGTATTTCTTGTTAGATCACATGAATGTAAACCTGATGGTCATGAAATAATGCATGATGGAAAGGTAAATCATTAAACTTTAAAAAAAACATATTTTATGATAGCTTTTTTAAATTACTCCGTATGTTTTTATAAAGAACGAATTTCTTAGTCAGAAAGCTAATATTTTCTTTCCTTCATTCAACATATTCATCAATTTGAAATTCAATTTGATGAAAAATGAATCAAAAGAATCAAGAAGCTATTTATTTATAATATTTTGTATCTTTTATTTAAATATAGGTGATTACAATATTCTCAGCATCAAACTATTATGAAATTGGTTCAAACAAGGGTGCCTATTTGAAATTAGACCCACAATTGGATACACATTTTGTACAATATACAGCGGCAGCATCAAAAACAAGAAAATTAACATTTCGTCAAAGAGTTGGACTGGTCGAAAGTTCAGCAATTAGAGAATTAGGTGCTCGATTACGTGATAAAAGAAATGAATTAGCTCGTGAATTTAATAGACTGGATCTAGATAATACCGGTAAAATCTTTTTACAATTAAACAATATGCTGCCACTAATAGTTTTTCACTTTCACTTTATCATATTTAAATATTTATTACCATTATTTTAGAGCTCAATAATGACAATTCTCTAATACCACGATAAATCCTATAGAAGATGTTCATTTAATTCTTTGGATCAAGTACATTTATACACAATTTAACAAATAATAAATATTGAGTTGAAAATTTCCATTTCGTCTCTGTCAAGCAGAAGTTAGACAAATCGTATTGGCCTTTGTAAATTGAACACAGAAAATAATACCAAATCAGCTTGAATTCAGCTTATTATTATTACAATTAATAACAATATTTTATGTAATTAAAATGTTTAATTAATTACATACAAAACTTTAATCATATATTTACAATAGATTCTTTTAATTCCTAATGCAAATTAATATGCATTGATGAATTGTAAGGTAATTGAATTGTTTTATATTACACGTGATCGTATCAAGAGTAATTTTTTCTATATTCAACGGTTTTGTGGATGTTGTCCAGCTTATTTCATTATTCTCTGTTTAATTTTAAATTTATTTTTTTACTTTGTAAAATTTAATTTGTAGATTGGTTTTCAATTTAACTACTTTAATTTCATTCGAAATTTAATGAAAAAGTCTTCAATCTCTTGTATCATTTATTTTTTTATACAACAACAAAATTTTATATACCCTTCTAAAAAAGTTCTCATTTTAAAATTAAAAATAATGAACTAAATTTTTATGTGTTTGATTAAAATGAAATGAAAATATCTAGACTCTTTTTCCCTTCAATCATATAAAAAACGTTAAAAAATAAACATATAAATAAATTTCAATTTCCATTCGTGAGAAAATATTAAAACTAAATTTTTCTTTCATTGTTGTTGTTATTTGTAAACCTTTAACATGTTTTATGTGTTAAAGGTGTACATATGTATACATGTATATATGTATATATGTATATATGTATATATGTATATATGGATATATGTATATATGTATATATGTATATATGTATATATGTATATATGTATATATGTATATATGTATATATGTATATATGTATATATGTATATATGTATATATGTATATATGTATATATGTATATATGTATATATGTATATATGTATATATGTATATATGTATATATGTATATATGTATATATGTATATATGTATATATGTATATATGTATATATGTATATATGTATATATGTATATATGTATATATGTATATATGTATATATGTATATATGCATATATGTATATATGTATATATGTATATATATGTATATATGTATATATGTATATATGCATATATGTATATATGTATATATGTATATATGTATATATTTATATATGCATATATGCATATATGACCTACCTATAGAAGATCGTAAATTTTACTACAAAAGTTCATATGAAAAAAAAACCAAGAGAAAAGAAAAAGGAAATTCATAATAAAATGTTGAAATATTAGATTCTGTTCGATGGATCGAATTTTATAAATGTTTTAAGTGGTTTTTTTTTTGGTTGTTAATTTTTTTTTTTTTTTGCTTTAAGAATTTCTCAGTGCTTTATGTTTTGTAATATTTTGAAATGCAAGAAAAAATATACATATTTTTCATTTCTTTCGTACCTACCTACGCTTTTTTTTCGTGTGTTTTGGGAAAAATCAATAATTTTATGAGGATGAATTTAAAGGAGACTGGCAACTATTGTTTCGGAATTTCTTCTTTTTACCTTAATTTTACGAGATGCCAACGTTGTCATACAGACATTACCAGGCATTACCCTTATTATTTTCAATTTCATCGTGAGTCACTCAATACAAATTTCCGTTAAATAATCCAATAAGAATTAATACATTTATGATAATGACAGTCAAAATTATACATTAAATTACTTTCCAATTATATTCAGGTTTCATCTCTAATACAAATTGGTGTAAAGCAATGGAAGCAGCAACAGGATTGGGATTACCATGGCGTCTTTTAAAAGATAAATTAGCACCACCGGATCCTGATTATCTTGGTGTTGAAGTACGTTACAGTAAAACAATAGAATTATTGGATACTGACTGCATTGTAAGTAATTTTATTTTATATTTTCAAATAAATGAAAAAGAAAATATATCAATTTATCTTCAGCAATAAAACCAAAACTGAATCAATTAAATTTTCACTTAATAGAAATCAGCACAAGCCGGATCGACATCAGTGGCAGAATCACTTTACAGAAATAAAAGCAGTTTGGAAGCGATTTTCAGGATATTGGATAAGGACAATTCGGGTATAGAAATAAATATTTGAATTTATATTAAAAAACTGAAATCATTTTCTTTATTAGGCTTTATTTCATTGGAAGAATTTAATGAAGCATGTGAGCTCCTTAGTAAACATTTACCAGAACACGATACAAAAGAACAACTAATGGAAATGTGTAAAATGATGGATATTAATAAGGATGGTCTTGTTGACTTAAATGAATTCCTTGAAACATTTAGACTTTGTGAACAAGGACGTTTGGGTCTTAAATATGATGATGAACAGAGTACTGCTTGTAATGGAAATAGTAAAGATCAATTAAGTCTTGCTGATGGACTTAAATCATTGTCAGTATCTGGAAATTCAAATAAAGCACGTGATTCAGATGAAGAAAGTGAAATTGATGTGGAAGATAATGATTTAAATGTTGAAAAGAAAAAAAATAAAAAACATGCTACTATTGTTATTGATACAAATGGTAAAGTTGCCAAAACACAAATACAAACGAATGATTCAAATTCTAACAAAAGTCTAAAAATGAATGATATGCATTTGTAAACATTTTTTTTTTAATTTTTAAAATATTTTTTAGCCAATTTTTACAGTCCGTTTTTAATATATACGTTTTTTGTTACTCTTGTACTCTATTTTTTATCTATATAATTATTTTCAATAAGAAAATTTTTCAAAGCAATTTAGCTTTTTACCGTCCAAAAGAAATTAAAAACAAAAGAAAAAAAAACAATTAAGAAATTAGTATTCTTGTAGCCTAATTAATAATTATTGATCTTTAATAAATAACTTCGATTTGTTTTTTGTTTCTAAATAAATATTATTGATAAACAATTTTACTTTCTCAATTTAAATATTGCATTTAAAATATATAAAATAAAATTAACAAAACCTTTTACTCATCAAATAATGCTATGCGGTGTGGACTTAAAAAAAAAAACAAAAAGAAGAAAACACATAAAAAAAATTTCATATAAAGACGAAAGTTTTTTTATTGGGACGATATAATGGGAAATCGAATAAAGTCTTCCTTATTATCCCTTTTCCTTTATAAATAATCAGAAGACTGTGTAAATAAATGAAATAAAAGCAGAATTATAAATCTAAAATGATATTTATTAATCCAAAAAAAAAAAATATGGGAACAAAATTAATTAAATTTAATTTAAAATTAATATTTGTTTATTTTTGTTTTTTTTTTCTAAATAAATCAAATAACTTTAATTCTATTAAACAAATTTTTCTATAATCGTATTTTACTCAAATTATAAATAAAATTATATAATATTAAGTACAATTCCAAAAAATCTAAAACAGAAATTATTAAAAATTCTAAGCCCTAAAAATAATTACCTAATTGTGAATTCAAAAATTATCAAAGAAAAAACAAAAAAAATTAAAATTAAAATGGTGAAAATGTTGTCTTTTGTAATTAAAATTTTTTTGTTTTGACGAAGGTGAAAATACATTAACCCCAGATAATGGCAAAATCCTTTTCCGTTAAATTTTGAAATTTTGAAGATTTTACTCAGATTTTTACCCACCAACATTTGCATGATAAAAAAAATGTTTTCTATTTTCCGGAGACACAAAAAGCTAACATAAAAACTATCTGTACTGTTGTAATGTTACTCCACGTTAATGTATTTTTTTCCTAAGCAAAAGTTAATACGAATTATTCTTATAGCTATAAATTATTATATATTAAAAAATTATTAAATTCAATTCAGATGACACCATTTTTGGTCGTGTCTTTAAAATTTAAGATGAAATATTTAAGTGCGATCTGAATTTAAAAATCAGAAATTTTATTAATAAAAAAAAACCTTTTTAAAATCTTATTATAAAAAAAATTTCAATTATATAAAAGTTCTGCTTTATTAAATAATGTTTAAAAAAAAAATAAATAAAAAATAAAATTTGTTTGCACAAAGAGAAATTTACAAATTTTTTTTTAGCACAAAATCCATACAATTCTTTTTGTTAAAATCAATTTAATTTTTGTAATAATTATCATTTACAAATTACAAGTTACAAAAATACTGAAGTGAGTTGGAAGTGAGTAGTGGGTATATGGAACACATTTAGATTCAGTTGGAGATTATTAAATTTTTTCAAAAATAATCACAAAAAAAAAATTATGTAAAAAAATAATAATAAAAATAATTAATTAATTACAGTAAACGCTTTAATTAAAAATTATTTATAAATTGTTACGACTTCTTTTTTTTCTATTTAATTAATAAAAATCTAATTTAAAATTAAAAATACATTTTTTTTTCTCTTTCTATAAAATCAATTGTGTAAGAAAAATGAAATTCAATAAAATAATTATGAAGAGAAAGTGGAATTTTTTTGATTTAGTTAAAATTGAAAAGTTACAATTTATTTGCTGTAAAAATTTCTTAGATAAATTTTCTTTGAATTCGTTTTTAATTGTCCTTATCATTAAATAAATTTTGTCTTATCAGAATTTAAATGTAAATTAAGATGATAATGACTTAATTCATGGAAATAATGTTTTTAAATTAATTTATTTTCATTGAAATTTTATGAAATTTTGATTGAAAGTGTTCAGAAAACCTCAATTATAATTTTCTATTTAAAATATATCATATTTTTTTGAATCTAGTAATTTGAAACTAAAAAAAGGCTGGTCAAATTCTGGAAGGTATCCACATGTAGTAACTTTCTTTTATCTTTTTGAAACTGTTGAAAGTTTGAAAATCGGTGAAAGTATTGTAAATTGGTAGGTATATTATATTCTAGCAGTATGTTTAAAATAAAATGAGTTATATTTAATTAATAATAAAATCCAGAATATGCTAATTTAATTCTTTTCTGAATCTGACTTGGAAAATAAAAACAAAATTTATTAGATCATATCGGCCCATAATAATGCTAATACCGAGCTGCTCTACGGTGCAATCCCGTCATGAGCCAATTGTTAAATTTTTTTAATTCTAACGCAAAATCTCAGATTGATTCTTACATATCTAGTTTGCCTTTTGTTTTTGTTATACAGCAAGATTTACAATCGTAGATTCAATGAAAAGTTACACAAACGTATATATGTGACGTATTTCATTAAATAATCACGAAGTCAGTTCACTCTGTTTTGCAACACACCATTTCATTTTTGTTGACATAATAATTGTAGTTTGCTTTATTGTAAAACCTGGACCCTATATATAAAAAAACGTTAAAGTATCGTTAATAAAATTAATGGTTATTGTTCCTTTAATATTTTTATTTATAATTATTTGTGCTAATTTTAAACTTTGGCAAAATCCATAATAATTTTACTACATTTTTGAAATAATAATGAGAAAACACAGACACACACACTAAAAACATGATTAAATCCAGTACTTTTAACAAAACTGTTTCTTTTAATATACATTTTTTTTTGTGAAATTAAATTTTTGATTGAATCTAAATGAATCTGTATATTAATTGTTTTTAGTTGTAATAGTCCAATAGTCGGATACAACATACCGAATTAATTGTTACTATTGGTTTGGTATTGATTGACCAAAAATAATGTAAAATTTATGTAATTCGTTTGTTTTTTGAATCAAAAAAAAACTTGGACCAAAGTTTTAGATAGTTAAAAAACCCTATAATACATGAACAAAACTGCTTAAAGTGATTTAACAAAGTAATGATAATTAAAAAAACATTCCGCAACTAACATAAAATAAATTTGATTTAATTTTTATTAATTCAAAGAAAACTACATTGTACTGACATAATATTTAGATGATTAGAATTATAATTCCAATTAAGCTGGAGCACCCATAATAATTGGAAAGTTAGTTTGTGTAATTTTTTTTATATAAATTTTATGAATTATGAATGCTAAAAAAAAAAATATTAAATAACTTATCACCAAAATGATATAAACAACAGAATCAGTTGGAAGTTCACAATACTTTTCATAAAAATCATTCCTAAAATTTGAGCTGCACTCTATGATTTCAGCTTTTTTTAATCTTTCAATAGGAATTTGGTTTTCATTTAAAATTTTTATTACAGTTGTTTCACTGAAATTATCCCTTCTTTTTAGTCTCCATAGTCCAAAATCATATGGATCATTTCCTTGAATCTCATGGCAACCATATAAAATCAAAAAATTCTCGTAGTCTGTACCAATTATTTTATACTCAATCATCTGAGGATAATTCGTACACTGTTCTTCAGAATCTTTGTAAATGACTGTAAATGATAATTCAGTAGAATTATTTTCAAGTATTAAATCGGCAATCTCTTCAAACCTTGGATTTCCAATTTTGTGACAAATCATAATAACTGTGAGTTTTATATTATTCACAACATCATTTTCTTTAATATCACAGTAAAATTTAATTTGATCAAAATTAGCTTTTAGCTGATTAGAAAATAATGATAAAATTTTACTTTTTGTTGTAATAAAATATATTGCATCGAGGGAGATGATTTCGTTGATATTTAAAGGAATTCCTTTTATTTTTGGACATATTTCACTAACAACACTTCGCTGAATAATAAATAACAAAAACAATGAACTACGAACACTTATAAACATGATTGCACTTGACCAGAAATCTTAGCAGATTGGTAACTTTTATAAATTTAGAAGAATATTTTTCATAATTTTTTTACTAAGTTTATAAATTTCATTTATTAATGAAGTTTATTGCTTCATTGTTGTACTTAGATATTTGTTTGAATTAATTTCAAAGTTTACCAAGAACTTATTCAACTTTTATATTATTATTATGATGTAGTTACCTAATATATTCCAAATTTAATTCCTTTGTGTAATCTTAATATTAGATTTTACTTTAAGCTTGATGTAACTTTCATATTTCATTTAATCGATTTTCTTCAAACGGTTTATTTATATTGTATTGTATTTATTTTTTTATTAAACCAAGTACGTCAATTACTAAGGTTATTAGTAGTAGAAGACCTACTATTTTTTATTTGGGTTATGGATCACATAGCATCTGCACATCCATTTTATAATTCGATTTTGGTACATTAACTGCTCTATAGAAAATCATGCAGAATTTTTAAACAACCATTTATTAAATGTACTGCTATAATTAAAGTATTTTAAGAGAATATGGGTCTTTTTAAAACAAATATTAAATTATGTAATTCTTATCAGTTTCTGTTTATTCATCGGCTCGTCGGTAGAGCGTCGTGCTAATAACGTGAAGGTCGACGGTTCAATTTTTTGATTGTTACGCAAAATATAAATCTCAGTTTGATTCTTACATATCAAGTTTGCCTTTTGATTTGTTATACAGCAAGATATCCAATCGTAGAGTAAGAGAACGAACGAATTCAATAAAACCTTACCCAAACGTGTATGTGTCGTATTTCAATGGGTAATCACGAAGTCAGTTTACACTCTGTTTTGCAAGACACTATTTAATTTTTGCATGTTGACATAATTAATACACTAATTGTAGATTCTTTTATTGTAAAACCTGGACCCTATATATAAAAAACTGTTAGCGTATCGTTAATAAAACTAATGGTTATTGTTACTTTAATATTTGTATTTATAATTATTTGTGCTAATTTTAAACTTTGGCAAAATTCATCAAATTTTTAATACATTTTAAAAATAATAATGAAAAAACACAGAAACACACTAAAAACATGATTAATAAAATTAATTTGATTTAATTTTTATTAATTCAAAGCTAACTACATTGTAATGACATAATTTATAGATGATTAGAATTACATTTCCAACTGAGCCGGAGCAACCATAATAATTAGAAAGTTAGTTTGTGTTATATTTTTTATATAAATTTTATGAATTATAAATCCTAAAAAAATAAATATTAAAAGAGTTATAACAAAAATGCTATAAACAATAGAATTACCATTAGATATAACTTCACAAGACTTTTCATAAAAATATGAACTAAAATTATATATGCAATGTTTGTTTTCAGTTTTCAGTTTTCATTTAAAATTTTTATTGTGAATGCATCATTGAATTTCTCTGATCCTTTTAGTATCCAAAGTCCAAAATCATAATCATTTTCTGTCATCTCTTTACAACCATATAAAATCAAAAAACTCTCATAGTCTGTACCAATTATAATAATCAATCATCTGAGGATAATTTGTACACTTTTCTTTAAAATTTTTGTAATTCACTGTAAATGATAATTCAGTAGAATCGTTTTCAAGTATTAAATCGGCAATTCTATCAGTTTTTGGTTTTCCAATTTTGTTACTACACAAAATAAGTGTATTTTTTATATTTCTGTGTTTCATAACATCAGTTTCATTAATATAATAGAGACCGACCAAGGCATGGCAACGTGCTGACGTTGAGGCGGGATGGAATTTTTCATTCGGCTAATTATGTACTAAACATACATAAAATAGTGGGCAATGATTAATAACATCTATGACCCTCTGGTTGGTGTGCAAGATAAGGTTTAAACCGAACGATTCTTCTTAGGAAATCTGCATGTTTTCTTAAGAGCTGGCAATGCGCTGAATCGAATTAAAAATGCATGTCCAGATGCTAGGTGGTTCAGAACCCACCTCAAAAATAGTAGGTCTCCTAGTTACTAAATAATCTAAGTAGGTTGACGTACTAGGTTAACAAAAAATCGAATATAAATCTAAAAATTAATATAATAGTAAAATTTAGTTTTATAAAATTCAGCTTTTATATCATTCGAAAATAATGATAAAATTTTACTTTTTGTTGTAATAAAATATTCAAAACTCCAATTTTTTTGATCGAGGAAGTTGATTTATTTCTTTACATTAAAAGGAATTCCTCTTATTTTTGGACATAATTCACGAGAAACACTCCGTGGAATAATAAATATCAAAAGTATTGAATGTCAAAAACTTATAAAAATGATTGCACTTGATCCAGAACTGTTAACAGATTTTTGATTTTCTTGAAGTAAAAGAAATTCTTATCTAAAATTCATAAGACCCTTTCAGTTGTTTTCAATGTACAAAATTACATACATATTATTCTTGCAATCAGTACCGCATCATATAAAAAAAATAAATCAATTGACAAATTTATAAATTCAATAAAGTGAAAGCTCAAAGGAATTCAACACAGACAACAGACAAAAAGTGGATCTCAATTATTCTAAAATAAATATTCGTAAGGTTTTCTGTTCTGCAATTAAAATTAAAATTAAATTAGTGCAAACATTAAAATTTTCAGGAAAATTATTTGTTACATTTAAAATAATTTGTAAATAAAAATTAGCATTGAAACAATTCCAATGATTGATTATTGTAAATATTTTCAGTATTTTTTTTAAATCAGCGAAATATTAAATTTTTTTGAGTCTAGTGTTTCTATAAACTTTAAATATTTTTGTAACAAACAAACCAAAATTGTCCAATTGGAAACAAAAGGAGATGATAAGTTCTTGATTTATATTTCAGATGAATTTTAGGAAAGTCATCAAATTTCTGTAGCCTTCCCTAACAATCCTAGAAGATTATACACTTATTGTTAACTCTCATTTAATAATTTACTTTTTTGCTTTATTGAATTCAATTAAAGGAAAATTGTGGCTATCAAATAATTATCTATGATGTAATTAGAATTATATGTAATCAGTACATTGATTAAAACTTTTCAACAATATAATTTACTAACTTTTTAAGTTAATTATTTTATTCGACTTACAAAAAAATCATTTCAACAATATTGAAACAATTGTGTAATTTATATTTGGCTTTAAGTTTAATGTAACCTTTTTATTTTATTCAAATCGTTTATTTGATGGATTTATCAAAGTATTTCAAAAATTCAATTCATTTATTGGTGTCTTTTTTTTTTTTACAATATTACGTAAACCTATTTCATAAATGGATCTATTTTATAATATATATATACGGGCTGAACAAAAGGCTTGTCCGTGTTTTAATTCCTTATCTTGTTATGTTTTTTGTTTTATTATTTATTTTGTATTACTTTACTTAATTCTATAATTTTTAATCTAGTTTCTACTAATTATATGTTATATTTTTTGTTTTTGTTTTTTTTTTGTTTTTTGTTTTTTTTTTTTGTGTTTTCTTTTTTGTGTTTTTTTTTTTTGGGTTTTTTATTTTATATTAATATTAAAATTATAATTATACTTAAACAACTAATTTTGGGAATTTGGATTTTGGACAATAGGATGGGATGTAGGTGGTGTAGGGTATTCTTAAATTTAAGTTTTTAATATATAACTTATTTTCTATAGTGAGAGCTATTTCTTCTAACGGTGAACAGATTCGTGGTCCCAGTAAATTCATTTTCAAATTTTTTATTTACAATACATGATGTGTGTAGGTATTTATCCAACACATCTGGTTCAATCTCAAAAGTCTGGTGTACTAGATCATTTGAGTGTGCCCTGGCTCGCCCTAGTACCTTTGACGCAGTACAACTCTACGGTACAACTCCAGTTTCCTCATAGACCCTTGAGTTTTTATAATAGTACGGTATCCCAAATCGCATCTCACCGTTCCAATATCCTTAGTTTCGTGTAGTATTTTGGTGGGACTATATACATGATCGGGAAGGCATATATTATGATAGGCCTGATAAGCTGTTTGTATAACAGCAGCTTCGTTTTCCGTTTCAGGAACCTGCTGCGCATAACTGACCCGATCATACTATATGTCGTGTTTACCTTTTTAATAATCATGCTTACGTGATTGCTAAATCCGAACTGTTGTGTTACAGTCACTTCAAAATAGTTCACTTTTTAAATGGGTTTTATGAGCTTTCTTCATATTTTAATCGCAACGGTTTGTAATTTCTTGGCCCGGTAATTCCTTAGCTTCGTAGGTCGGAATACAACGAACTCTGTTTTATTTTCGTTAATATTAATACCGCAAGTCTTGTAATAGTGTTCGTGTTTGTCTATGTGCTTCTGTGCTTTTTTTGTAGCAAATTCCGGACACCTACTACTGCTGTAAGTTATTAAGTCGTCTGCGTACTACAGTGTTGTACTATCATCGTCTACGGGCTGATCCGCGGTGAACAAGTTATAAAGAATTGGCCCAAGTATTGATCCCTGAGGAACTCCTCAATAAATTCCATATTTGTCTGAGCATGTGTGAATGACGTGAATATAAAATGTTCTATTGGTTAAAAAGCTGTATAACATTTTACATAAATCTATTGGTAGTTTGTGAACATATATCAATTTATATCAGCATTTTATTTAATAGAAAAACGACATATATATAAAAAAATTATATGTGCAGGCTGTAGAGTTCATATTATATAAATATATAACTCCAAGAAAATCATTGAAAATTCATAAGAATGTAATATATATCTTAATAGTTATGGCAAGACTTATTATTTATTTTATAATAGATACGAATAGATACTAATAAAAACTAATTACTAATTACTTGCTCGTAACATCTGAATACAACAATAATAGGAAAGGAAAAATGCTAACCTCAATCCAAAATCATATAAAAAATAAATAAATAAGAACAAAGAATTTTACAAGCAAAACTTATTTACAAAAATAATGGTAGAAGGCAAAAGTTTATTATGTAAGACCACAAACTCTATTCTTTGGTAATACATAATTATAAAAAGAATATACAGATATTTTAGTGATAAATCATCTTCACTGTAAATTTAACGGTTGGCAAATAACATGGAAAAAGAATATATGTATAACGAATTAATTGATTAAGGTTGAAATAAAATAATAACAACAATATTTTAAAGAGATAAACTGAAATGTTTTATTCAAAAATAATAACAATAAAAGTATAATATATTATTATCTATTAATCGTTTTTATTAATACAATACAGAATATATTCTTATAATAATTTGCAAATTTACAAAGTTCTTTTATTAAATTTTTCTTATAATTTTATAATTAAACATTAAAAAAATGTTCCAAAAATAATTTCATCAGGCATGTACATATGCACATTGTTTTAATAATTGTACTGATAATTGTGTTGGTAGAGAATCCGATTATATTTTCTTTTTTATCTTCAATTTTCTTTTCTGTAAAAAATGAATCAGTTAATTCTTTAGCATTTAATTTCATTTTATTATCTATATTATTAATATTTATTTTAATTGTTTCTTCAATTTCATTCATATCAAACCTATTTCTCCTGAAATTTAGATTTACCCTGTTTTGTTTTTGTATTTGTGATACAAAATCACGATATTTGAAATTACTATTAGGTAAGATCAAATTTGCTAAAATCATTTTGTTTACCTTATTATTGAACAAAATATTAATAATTATTAATATATAATATATAATGTTACTATTTATTTATTATTATAATATGACCTTTTTGATTTTATTGCATTCGGGTCAACAACCTCAAGTCGATTGTTTTAATTTTATATATGATGTGACGTCAGCGGGTGGATTCTGTACGCACATTGATATTTTATCTAATACAGATTTTCTCTATCCCAGATATCAATGTGAAAAAAAAGGTCGATTCTGTATGACCCATTGATATCTGGGCATAGACAATTTTTTTTGTCTATGCCTCCTAGTCATTTAGTGCGCCACCTTTTGAACATACAGTTGTAACTATTGAAAACTTTAGAACAAATATTCATTTTAACATGTTTTTTCATGAAAATCATAGATATTTGTTGTTGTTGCTATGATGAAATATTGAAATAAAATTAATATTTTGTACTGATGTACAAAGAAAATAATATAAGATTTTATATTAATATAATTAATTATTAAAATAAATTTTAATTAATTGTATTTATTTAAATTAATTATAAATAGCAAAATAATAATCAAAAATGAAAATGAACATAATAATAGAAAATTAGTTTACTTAAGTATTGAGTTCTTTTATATTTTTGAAAATATGTACATAGGTACATATTTTAAAAATAATTTTCTTCTCATTTTTTTTTGTCTAATTATCAAATTTTCTTCTTTTAATTTATTTGTAGAACATAAAAAATGCATACAATATAATTAAAAAATAATTCTACAGTTATTCAGTCTTTTTAAATGTTTTATTTTTACTTTTTATTTAGTTTCCACAGGGCTAATAGCTGTTGATAAAATACCAATTTTGTTAGCCTATGTGTGTGATAAATTGCCAATACACAGGCTTACAGAATACAGTTTACGATCACTTCTCTTTACTCACAGCGCCACATAGATATGCGTACGTTTTAAAAAATTTTAATAGATAAAATCTCTATGTCTATGTCATACAGAATCGGAAATAAAATATCACACAATCTATGTGCGATATCACTCAATCTATGCGCGTACAGAATCCACCCGCAGACGTTAGAATTAATTCAGCAATGGCAACTAGATGAAAAAAAAATAACGATTTTTACTTGACTTTTCTTTACATGTCCTTTTAATTTAAACTTAATTCATGCAAAAACATAAATTAAAACCAGTCGAACATATACATTTTTTATATGTACGTGCATTCGGGTGCGTTCGTGTTATATATGAAGATATAACAATTTTGACATTTAAAAATGTAAAATAAATAAAGAAGAAGAAGTTTGCAAATTAACACAGTTTTTAAAAATTTTGGTGTTACAAATTGTAATAAATATAATAACGAGACAAAAAAACATGAATTAGACAGATATAAATCAATGGTAGAGATAATAGATAAAAGAAACATAAAAATATTAATCAAAATAATACAATTTATAAAAGAAATAAAAGTGAAAGTATAATAAAAATTTTTTTTAAAAAAGTGAGGTTAAATGAAAGAACGAATAAGTAAATGGTTTTAGTGTCTTCCTAAAATTATGGAAGTGACAAATTTAGTTTATAGGAATACGGAACAAGTTTATAAAGAGTGAGCATTGTTTGAAGGGCTGTATCTTTTAGAAAAACGCTACAAATAGTAAAGTTTCCGGTATGGAGGTGTAGAGGAAGATAACGACGAAGCACTAAAAACCACTCGGGCCCCCTTAGTATAAGAGCTGGAATGCTTCAAAGTTTTTTTTTTTTTTTAAATTTTTGTTTTTTATATTTTTTATTATAGTATTGTAATTTTTAACACTTTTTTTTTATAAAATGAAACACTGTGGTACACTCACTATATTTAATAAATTATTATTGAATTTCAAACGTAAATATTCTATTTTTTAATGTTTTTTTTCTATGTGGTTAAGAATCCAAATTTTAGTTCAATGGTTTTTTAAAAAAATTTTTTTTTTAATTTGTAAAAGGAAAATGTTATTATAATGTTCGAGTACATAAACGTTCCTATTAATTATGTTAGAGTATGTAAAAGGCGTACATTAGTTCTGTATAATTAATCTGTAGAAGGAAAATAAATGTGTTTTCCAGTAATAAAGACTGTTTAAATGTTTGTCAATGAACGTAAATAAATGCAACAAAAAATATTGAAAAAACGCAACAAATTATTTTCCAGAAATGACAACATCAATAAAACAAAATACTAAATAACAAGGTCAAACATAAATATTGAGACGTCAAAAGAGAATTAAAAATGTAATCTAAAAAAGCCAAATACATAAAATAAATAAAAAAAGTGTATTTATTTGTGTAGTGGAATGTTCAGAGATATTTATTGTGTAAAAAAAAATAGTGGAAAAATAATATAAATAGTGAAAAAGTGTTGATGAAAATGTGAGACTTTGAGTGGGCGCACCACCTAAAATTAAAAATATACAAGGCCATAAGTTTGGATTTTCTATTCAATTATAAAGAGGAACATCTGGTGAAAATTTAAAGATTTTTAATTGCTGCTCACTCTTTCTTCACTTAATCCAGAAATACTATAGACTGTAATCAAGGAGCAGTTCGTTACAATGGTATTATACATTTTTATCTAGAACTTAATTACTTAGCCTAAAAATGTTTACTTTTATAGGATCATATTGTCTTTCCTGCGGATCCGACAAAAAAATAAAGTTATGGAACCCTATAACAGAACTACTGTTAAAAACTTATGGAGGACACTGAGGACTAATGAAGTAACAGATACTGCGGGAAGTTGTGATAGTTGCTATATTGTATCAGCAAGCTTAGATAATAGTATTATTTATTGGGATGTTACGACAGGACAACCCGTAAGGAGACTTAGAAGTCATGCTGGTGGTGTTGGTTGTGTCTGGGTCGAAAGATAATACAGTTATGGTATGTATTTTGGAATTATACAATCTCGATTCTTTTCTCATCACATTAACATACTTTAGTGTTGGGATATTCGAACGCGAAGTTTAGATCCAATTCAAGAAGTGAAAGAAGCGAAAGATTGTATAACATCTTTAGTAGTTACTGATCATCAGATTATCTCTTCTTCTTTGGACGGTAATATTCGACTCTATGATTTAAGGGTAGGTGAATTAAAATCATGCTGTTGGAGAATCAGTAACTGTTATTTCACAAAGAAAAGATGGACAATGTATTTTAGCTGCTTGTCTTGATGGAGTATTACGACGGGCACAGATCCTAAGATTATCACATAGAGTGTGGAATTTTAAGTAGTGATTCTCAGTTAATATCGGGGTCAAATGAAGTATGTGCTATTAAATGGGATTTATTAGAAGGAACTGAAACTAAAAGACTTAAAATAGGAAATAATGTCGTACATTCTCTTGCTTCACGTCCCACCGGAACTGGCGATATTCTGTTTGCACTGAAAAGGGAAATTCATGTTTGGGGTCCCTTGTTGGAAATGGAATAGCTATGTTCGGAAAAATATATGCTGCATTACAGAACAATAACATTTCTCCAATTTAATGATTAATCAAATGAGTTCTTGAAAAGCTATGAAATCCAGATTAAATAAAGTCAATTTGTATATTAAGAATAGAAAAATTAAGGATTTATAAATTCGATTAATGTTATTTAAATATTCTAATTTTGTTTTTAAAAAAAAGTTTAGTATGTACATTTCATAAGAAAGATAAATAAAAATTACTTTATCAAAGGAATTGAGTGTTAAGTTTTATTAAATTTGATTTCCTAGTATTTAGTTAAAACCGATTTCAATAAAGTTCTAAGTTTGATTATAAATTGTTCTAATTATAAGTTCCAAAGAAATAATGCCTAATTTCAGTAATTCTCCATTTGTTTGAAATAAACAACAAAATGTATATTTACAGTCTGAATTTCCATTTATGAGCAATAAATAAATTTAATAAATATCATCTTTATCACAATTGGTTACAACCTACTGTTTAATGTATAATTGTTTTTTTTCTTAAAGATCTAGAGGAAAATATAATGAACAAATATGTAAAATATTGAATAAAATGAATAACTGAAATTAAACCCAACTATAAAACCAATAAGAAAAATTAGTAAAAATAAACAAATTTATAAGAAGAAAATAAATTAAATCTAACTAAAAGTAATTAATGGCGTTTCTAAATATGATTAAGTTTCATGAAGAAGAATAAAAGTCAATTCAGCAAATCCAAATAAGCAAATGATCAAATATTTTTCTACGGACATAAGCAAAGTCAATTCAATAATTTCATGACTTTAACAGGTTTTTTAATTGATTATGTTGAGTTAAAGGGTTTGTTATTGTAAATTGTTTGTTTTTATTCATCAAAATATCGAATTTAATAAAGAAATTTAAAAATTTTAATATAAATTTTAGTTAAAAAATAAAAAGAAGAAGAAGATAAATATTTTTAGAAATTTATAAAATCTAGAAACAATGAAAATATATATTCAAAACTAAATGATACTGAATCAAACGCCTTATGAACATCTAGAAGGCAGGCCTCTATTGCCATGTCCTTGTTCAGATGTAAGGTAACGTCCGAATGAAGCTTAATTGATGCGTCAACCGTCGAGTGTCTTTGTCTGAAACCAAATTGCCACTTTGGAATCAATTTCTCATCTAATTCATAAATAATTTCATTTAGCCTTACTACGATGACCCTCTCAAATAATTTACCAAGATTGGATAGTAAGGAAATAGGCCGGAAATCAACTGATTTTATTGCATTTGATTTTTTTGGAATCGGGAGAATACACCCAAATACACCCAAAAGGAAATATTACACAAGCAGAATAAAACCCACTGAAACTATCAGCCATGGGTAATAAAAAAAATGTCATGCAAATGGTTACATTTAATAGGATAATATAGAAATTGAAAATTAAATTATTTTTTTGTCTGAAAAATATTGTATGGTGTGGAATTTTCACAACAATATATTTTATATATGAGAAATCGGTAGCTAATAAAATATTTTATGCACGGATAACAGTTTTGAATTGGTTTTTGCTTTTTATTTAAACTCAATTGATTTGTTTTGTAATTAAAAATTACATTATTAATTCCACATATTTATTTTCAATAAAAAAATTTACATTTTTTTGACTTTTTATTTACTAAAAAAATTAAAAGTTGATTTCTCGGCAACATCCAATAACATTTATACAATTAATCAATTTATTTGTTAAAGTTTACTTTAAATTTATAATTTATTAAATAAAAATTGGGTAACACGATTCTTTTATTTGTGATTTTGAATCCCCTACAAAAATTGTATTGATTTCAAACAACAAAAAAAAAGGTAAAATTGACAAAGATTCAATTGCTTTAAGTTAAGAATAAAACAAAAATATGTGAGTTTTATCTTAAATTATTCAGAATGACTTTAATATTTTTCCATAATAAATTAAATCCTAAACTTTCAATAAATTAAAGAAGTTCAAGTTAATTATTATTATTTCCAACTCTATTCCGATTTCGTTTAAAACATTTATAAATAATAAATACAAAAAGAATTAGTCCAAAGATTATAATAAAATATTCAATAGAAATTTCAATATTAGTTGATAAAAAAAATAAGAATAAAAATCATTAATACATATTTCTGTTTCAAATTTAATTAAATTTTCTGTCGAAATTTTATTTGCATTTAAAATTTCAATTGGAATTGTTTTATTGAAATTTTCTGATCCTTTTAGTATCCATAGCCCATAATCATAATAATCAGTTTCTGGCATTTTTATGCGTCCATATAAAATTAAAAAGCTATGATAATCTGTACTATTTATTTCATAATCAGTCATCATTAAATAATCTTTACATTCATCATTCAATTTATAATAATAATTTGTTGTAAATGATAATTTTGTTGAGTTTGTTTTTAATTCTAAAATTGAAAATACTTCATGATTTATTTTATTTGTAAAACATTTTAAAAAAATATATAAACAATAAATTATTGAGTTCTCAGCTGGTGTGTAGAAAAATTTTGTTTGTATTATACCAGCTTTTTTATATTCATTTGAAAATAATGTTATCATTTTATATTTTGTTTTAATAAAATATTCAATTTTCCATTCTTTCTGATTAATGTCTAGAATTTGTTCCAAATCAAATGTAATTCCTTCTATATTTAATGAGGATTCACAATTGACACTTACAAATAAATAAAATATTAACGTAAAATTAAAAGTTGTCATAAACATGATTTTCTTAACGTCTTTGAATTAGTTTCGTCGGTGTGACACACAATTTCTGTACTTAATTATTTTACAGAACTTTATTGAATTATAAAATTCAACAGATAATTTTATGACTTGAATATGTTTCAATATTAATATAAAATTTCTACGGTTCTAATTTATTTGTAACTTATTATGATAAAAAATCAGTTGATCTGGAGCACACTACAATATATATACGAATTACAAGGCGCACATTAAACTCACAACCTAAAAACTCAAAACCTAAACTAAATATTTCCGAATTAGGTAATAGGTTAGAAGTTTAAGAATTTATTAAAAAAAATCAAAATTACGTTTTTAGAGTTATAAAGAATAATTGTAGTACTATTGGGATTAGAATTGATTATCAGAATGACCACAACAAATCCCAAAAGCCTTCATTATATTTGATCAAAAATTATCAAAGAAAAAACAACAAAAAAAATGGTGAAAATAGTGAAAATGTTGTCTTTTGTAATTAAATTTTTTTTGTTTTGACGAAGGTGAAAATACATTAACCCCAGATAATGGTAAAGTCCTTTTCCGTTTAATTTTGAAATTTTGAAGATTTTACTCAGATTTTTACCCACCAACATTTGCATGATAAAAAAAATGTTTTCTATTTTGCGGAGACACAAAAAGCTAACATAAAAACTACCTGTACTGTTGTAATGTTACTCCACGTTAATGTATTTTTTTTCCTAAGCAAAAGTTAATACGAATTATTCTTAAAGCTATAAATTATTATATATTAAAAAATTATTAAATTCAATTCAGATGACACCATTTTTGGTCGTGTCTTTAAAATTTAAGATGAAATATTTAAGTTCGATCTGAATTTAAAAATCAGAAATTTTATTAATAAAAAAAAACCTTTTTAAAATCTTATTATAAAAAAAATTTCAATTATATAAAAGTTCTGCTTTATTAAATAATGTTGAAAAAAAAATAAATAAAAAAAATGCTGCGTCTGAATGTTTTCCGTTTTTCCATTTTCACCAAAAATTTGTATGCACAAAGAGAAATTTACAAATTTTTTTAGCACAAAATCCATACAATTCTTTTTGTTAAAATCAATTTATTTTTTGTAATAATTATCATTTACAAATTACAAGTTACAAAAATACTGAAGTGAGTTGGAAGTGAGTACTGGGTATATGGAAAACATTCAGATTGAGTCGGAGATTATTAAATTTTTTTAAAAATAATCACAAAAAAAAAATTATGTAAAAAAATAATAATAAAAATAATGAACTAATTACAGTAGACGCTTTAATTAAAAATTATTTATAAATTGTTACGACTTCTTTTTTTTTCTATTTAATTAATAAAAATCTAATTTAAAATTTAAAATACATTTTTTTTTCTTTTTCTATAAAATCAATTATGTAAGAAAAATGAAATTCAATCAACTTATTATGAAGAAAAAGTGGAATTCTTTTGATTTTGTTAAAATCGAAAAGTTACAATTTATATGCTGTAAAAATTTCTTAGATAAATTTTCTTTGAATTCGTTTTTAATTGTCCTTATCATTAAATAAATTTTGTCTTATCAGAATTTAAATGTAACTTAAGATGATGATGACTTAATTCATGAAAATAATGTTTTTAAATTAATTTATTTTCATTGAAATTTTATGAAATTTTGATTGAAAAGTGTTCAGAAAACCTCAATTATAATTTTCTATTTAAAATAAATCTTATTTTTTTGAATCTAGTAATTTGAAACTAAAAAAAGGCTGGTCATCCAAATTAAAAATTCTGGAAGGTATCCACATCTAGTAACTTTCTTTGAAATTTTATCAAATTTTGATTGGAAAGTGTTCAGAAAACCTCAATTATAATTTTCTATTTAAAATAAATCATATTTTTTTGAATCTAGTAATTTGAAACTAAAAAAAGGCTGGTCATACAAATTAAAAATTCTGGAAGGTATCCACATCTAGTAACTTTCTTTTATCTTTTTGAAACTGTTGAAAGTTTTAAAATCGGTGAAAATATTGTAAATTAATAGGTATTTTATATTCTAGCAATACGTTTAAAATAAAATGAGTTATATTTAATTAATAATAAAATCCAGAATATGCTAATTTAATTCTTTTCTGAATCTGACTTTGAAAATAAAAACAAAATTTATTAAATCATATCGGCCCATAATAATGCTAATAACGAGCTGCTCTACGGTTCAATCCCGTCATGAGCCAATTGTTAAATTTTTTTAATTCTAACGCAAAATCTCAGATTGAAACTTACATATCTAGTTTGCCTATTGTTTTTGTTATACAGCAAGATTTACAATCGTAGATTCAATGAAAAGTTACACAAACGTATATATGTGACGTATTTCAATGGATAATCACGAAGTCAGTTCACTCTGTTTTGCAACACACCATTTCATTTTTGTTGACATAATAAATACACTAATTGTAGTTTGCTTTATTGTAAAACCTGGACCCTATATATAAAAAAACGTTAAAGTATCGTTAATAAAACTAATGGTTATTGTTCCTTTAATATTTTTATTTATAATTATTTGTGCTAATTTTAAACTTTGGCAAAATCCATAATAATTTTACTACATTTTTAAAATAATAATGAGAAAACACAGACACACACTAAAAACATGATTAAACCCAGTACTTTTAACAAAACTGTTTCTTTTAATATACATTTTTTTTTGTGAAATTAAATTTTTGATTGAATCTAAATGAATCTGTATATTATTTTTTTTTAGTTGTCATAGTCCAATAGTCGGATACAACATACCGAATTAATTGTTACTATTTGTTTGGTATTGATTGACCAAAAATAATATAAAATTTATGTAATTCGTTTGTTTTTTGAATCAAAAAAAAACTTGGACCAAAGTTTTAGATAGTTAAAAAACTCTTTAATACATGAACAAAACTGATTAAAGTGATCCAACAAAGTAATGATAATTAAAAAAAACATTCCGCAACTAATGATTAAACCAACATAAAATAAATTTGATTTAATTTTTAATAATCCAAAGTACTACATTGTACTGACTTAATATTTAGATGATTAGAATTATAATTCCAATTGAGCTGGAGCACCCATAATAATTGGAAAGTTAGTTTGTGTAATTTTTTTTATATAAATTTTATGAATTATGAATGCTAAAAATATAAATATTAAAAGACTTATCACCAAAATGATATAAACAACAGAATCAGTTGGAAGTTCACAAGACTTTTCATAAAAATCTTTCCTAAAATTTGTGCTGCACTCTACGGTTTCAGCTTTTATTAATCTTTCAATAGGAATTTGGTTTTCATTTAAAATTTTTACTACAGTTGTTTCACTGAAATTATCCCTTCTTTTTAGTATCCATAGTCCAAAATCATATGGATCATTTCCTTGAATCTCATGGCAACCGTATAAAATCAAAAAATTCTCATAGTCTGTACCAATTATTTTATACTCAATCATCTGAGGATAATTCGTACAGTTTTCTTCAGAATCTTTGTAAATTACTGTAAATGATAATTCAGTAGAATTATTTTCAAGTATTAAATCGGCAATCTCCTCAAACCTTGGATTTCCAATTTTGCGACAAGTCATAATAATTCTAAGTTTTATATTATTCTCAACATCATTTTCTTTAATATCAGAGTAAGATTCAATATTATAAAAATCAGCTTTTAGCTCATTCGAAAATAATGATAAAATTTTACTTTTTGTTGTAATAAAATATTCAAAATTCCATAATTTTGCATCGAGGGAGATGATTTCGTTGATATTTAAAGGAATTGCTTTTAATTTTGGACAAAATTTAGAAAAATATTTTTCAAAATTATTTACTAAGTTTTTAATAATGAAGTTTATTGCCTCATTGCCTTACTTAGATATTTGTTTGAATTAATTTAAAAGTTAATTAATAACTTATTCACCTTTTATATTATTATTTTGATGCAGTTACAAAATATATTCCAAATTTAATTCCTTTGTGTATTCTTAATATTAGATTTTACTTTAAGCTTGATGTAACTTTCATATTTCATTTAATCGATTTTCTTCAAACCGTTTATTTATATTGTATTGTATTTATTTTTTTATTAAACCAAGTACGTCAATTACTAAGGTTATTAGTATTAGAAGACCTACTATTTTTTATTTGGGTTATGGATCACATAGCATCTGCACATCCATTTTATAATTCGATTTTGGTACATTAACTGCTCTATAGAAAATCATGCAGAATTTTTAAACAACCATTTATTAAATGTACAGCTATAATTAAAGTATTTTAAGAGAATATGGGTCTTTTTAAAACAAATATTAAATTATGTAATTCTTATCAGATTCTGTTTATTAATCGGCTCGTTAGATTAGTCGGTAGAGCGTCGTGCTAATAACGCGAAGGTCGACGGTTCAATTTTTTGATTGTTACGCAAAATATAAATATCAGCTTGATTCTTACATATCTAGTTTGAATTTTGTTTTGTTATACAGCAAGATATCCAATCGTAGAGTAACAGAACGAACGAATTCAATAAAACCTTACCCAAACGTGCATGTGCCGTATTTCAATGGGTAATCACGAAGTCAATTTTTGCAAGACACTGTTTCATTTTTGCATGTTGACATAATTAATACACTATTTGTAGATTCTTTTATTGTAAAACCTTGACCCTATATATAAAAAACTGTTAGCGTATCGTTAATAAAACTAATGGTTATTTTTCCTTTAATATTTTAAACTTTGGCAAAATCCATCAAATTTTTAATACATTTTAGAAATAATAATGAAAAAACACAGAAACACACTAAAAACATGATTAATAAAATTAATTTGATTTAATTTTTATTAATTCAAAGCTAACTACATTGTAATGACATAATTTATAGATGATTAGAATTACATTTCCAACTGAGCCGGAGCAACCATAATAATTGGAAAGTTATTTTGTGTAATTTTTTTTATACAAATTTTATGAATTATAAATGCTAAAAATATAAATATTAAAAGACTGATAACCAAAATGATATAAACAATAGAATTAACATTCACAAGACTTTTTATAAAAATATGAACTAAAATTTTATATGCAATGTTTGTTTTCAGTTTTCAGTTTTCATTTAAAATTTTTATTGTGAATGCATCATTGAATTTCTCTGATCCTTTTAGTATCCAAAGTCCAAAATCATAATCATTTTCTGTCATCTCTTTACAACCTTGTAAAATCAAAAAACTCTCATAGTCTGTACCAATTATAATAATCAATCATCTGAGGATAATTTGTACACTTTTCTTCAGAATCTTTGTAATTCACTGTAAATGATAATTCAGTAGAATCGTTTTCAAATATTAAATCGACAATTCTTTCAGTTTTTGGTTTTCCAATTTTATTACAACGCAAAATAAGTGTAATTTTTATATTTTTGTGTTTCATAACATCAGTTTCATTAATATCAGAGTAAAATTTAGTTTTATAAAATTCAGCTTTTATATTATTCAAAAATAATGATAAAATTTTTCGTAATAAAATATTCAAATTATATATTATATTATATTTCAGATGAATTTTAGGAAAGTTATTAAATTTCTGTAGCCGGCCCTAACAATCGTAGAAGATTATACACTTATTGATAATTCCCATTCAATAATTTACTTTTTTGCTTTATTGAATTCAATTAAATGAAAATTGTGGCTGTCAAATACTTATCTATGATGTAATTAGAATTATATGTAAAGAGTACTTTGATTACCAAAACTTTTCAACGATTTACTAACTTTTTTTAGTTAATTTTTTTATTCGACTTTCAAAATGTATTTCATTTCAACAGTATTGAAACAATTGTGTAATTTATATTTGGCTTTAAGTTTAATGTAACTTTTTTATTTTATTCAAATCGTTTATTTGATGAATTAATCAAAGTATTTGAAGATAACTGGGGTTCTTTATTTTTGTTAAAATATAATTTTTATCTGATTGGCAAAAATAAGATAATGTCTTTTAATTATGGGCTCATTAGCTTAGTCGGTAGAGCGTCGTGCTAATAACGCGAAGGTCGACGGTTCAATCCCGTCATGAGCCAATTATTTTCATTTTTACAGAAATTTTACATTTGATTATGAAAGCACTACACCTCAATTTTCAAGATTTTAGAATTATTTTTGAAATTAGAATTCAATTTAATATTATAGTTTTTTTAATCTTTACTCTCTACTTGTCTTGGATTTGTGTGATTCTGTTCGTATGATGGACCAACATTATAAAGAAATTGTTAAATTTCAAAACATAAATATTTGGCGAATATGCATGAGTGCAATCAAAAACAACAAATTCCTCATTAATTTCGGGTTATGCATAAATTATTTGGATTTAAAATTGTGGTTTATATAGGCTAATTTTATTCGTTTAAGGGTTTGTAAGATTCTTGAATATTTTCAAAATATTTAAATCAAACCAAAAATAATATTTTTTTTAAGTAAACATTAAATATTTCTTTATAAACACGACATCTTAGTAATTACATATTTTACTAATTTGTGATCATGATGAGAGAAATAGAAATATTATTAGACTGAGAAGTAAGATTAATAATATGTTGTTGCATTTTCATCATTGCTTGAAATGACACCCATATTGTTTCTAATAAATCTAGTTAGTTCTATGACTTTACTTTCTTCTTCTACGGGAAAGGTATATAGTTTATACAATAAGTATACTTTCTTTTTTTTCTCTGGAATATTCTGTCTTTTTAAACAGTAACGGCAAAAGAGAAAATAATATTTCTCTTCAAAAACAATGTTATTTCTCTTTTTATTTTATGGCTTCAGTGCTCACAAAAAAAAAATAGTCTTTAATCCAATATTTTCTTCTTTTATCCTATTGAAACTAGCCACCCAAAAATTTTGTATTTTCTCTTTTCATCTCTATGCATGACAGTCATGAGAAAGAAAATATGAATTTCTCTTACACGTAATATTTTCATTTATTTTTCTTGTTGCGTCACTCATGAGAAACAAAGAGAGGAATCTGTTATTGTTAAACTTATATTGTTGGTTGAAGAATCACAAAAAAGGAAAAAATACTCGTGACTTTAGTATTATCTCTTTTATTTGTTTTTTAGAATATTACTGAACACAAGGACAATAAAACTCACTGAAACTATATCAGCCAAGGATAATATAAAAAAATGCCATGCAAATGGTTGCATTTAATAGGAAAAATATTGTAAAATAATATTGTAAGTTGTGGAATTTATTGGTTTAAGTTGAAAATATTTTATGCACGGATAGCAGTTTTGAATTGGTTTTTGCTTTTTATTTAAACTCAATTGATTTGTTTTGTAAATAAAAATTACATTATTAATTCCACATATTTATTTTCAATAAAAAAAATTTACTTTTTATTTACTAAAAAAATTAAATGTTGATTTTTTCGGCAACATCCAATAACATTTATACAATTAATCAATTTATTCCGATTTCGGTTAAAACATTTATAAATAATAAATACAAAAAGAATCAATCCAAAGATTATAATAAAATATTCATTAGAAATTTCAATATTAGTTGATATAGAACACACTTGTTCATAAAAATAAGAATAAAAATCTATAATACAATAATGTTTTGATTGTTACGCAAAATTTAAATCTCAGTTTGATTCTTACATATCTAGTTTGCCTTTTGTCTTGTTATACAGCAAGTCATAGAGTAAGAAAACGAGAACAATGAAAACTTACCCAAACGTATATGTGACGTATTTCAATGGATAGTCACGAAGTCAGTTTACAATGTGTTGCAACAGACCATCAATTTTTTTCATTTTTGTAATAAATAATAAATACACTAATTGTAGTTCCCTTATTGAAAAACCCAGATCATGTATATAAAAACTGTTTGTGTATCATTAATAAAACTAAATGTTATTGTTCCTTTAGTATTTTTATTTATAATTATTTGTGCTAAATTTAAATTCGGGCTAAATCAATAAAAATTCAAAATTTTATTTATAAATAATAATGAGAAAACACAGAAACACACTAAACACATGATTAAACCCAGTACTTTTAGCAAAACTGTTTCTTTTAATATAAAAAAAAATTTGTGAAATTAAATTCTTGATTGAATCTAAATGAATCTGTATATTAAATTTTTTTAGTTGTCATAGCCCAATTATGTTAACGGATACAATCCATACCGAATTAATTTTTACTATTGGTTTGGTATTGACTAAACAAAAATAATGTAAAATTTATGTAATTCGTTTGTTTTTTGAATCAAGAAAAAACTTGGACCAAAGTTTTAGATAGTTAAAAAACTCTTTAATACATAAACAAAACTGCTTAAAGTGATCCAACAAAATAATGATAATTAAAAAAAACATTCCGCAACTAATGATTAAACCAACATAAAATAAATTTGATTTAATTTTTATTAATCCAAAGTACTACATTGTACTGACATAATATTTAGATGATTAGAATTATAATTCCAATTGAGCTGGAGCAACCATAATAATTGGAAAGTTAGTTTGTGTAATTTTTTTTATATAAATTTTATGAAATATGAATGCTAAAAATATAAATATTAAAAGACTTATCACCAAAATGATATAAACAACAGAATCAGTTGGAAGTTCACAAGACTTTTCATAAAAATCTTTCCTAAAATTTGTGCTGCACTCTACGGTTTCAGCTTTTATTAATCTTTCAATAGGAATTTGGTTTTCATTTAAAATTTTTACTACAGTTGTTTCACTGAAATTATCCCTTCTTTTTAGTATCCATAGTCCAAAATCATATGGATCATTTCCTTGAATCTCATGGCAACCATATAAAATCAAAAAATTCTCATAGTCTGTACCAATTATTTTATACTCAATCATCTGAGGATAATTCGTACACTTTTCTTCAGAATCTTTGTAAATTACTGTGAACGATAATTCAGTAGAATTATTTTTAAGTATTAAATCGGCAATCTGTGCAGAGCTTGGAATTCCAATTTTGTGACAAGACAAAATAATTGTAAGTTGTATATTATTCACAACATCATTTTCTTTAATATCAGAGTAAGATTCAATTTTATAAAAATCAGCTTTTAGCTCATTCGAAAATAATGATAAAATCTTACTTTTTGTTGTAATAAAATATTCAAAATTCCATACTTTTTGATCGAAGGAGATGATTTCGCTGATATTTAAAGGAATTCCTTTTATTTTTGGACATAATTCACTAACAACACTTCGCTGAAAAATAAATAACAAAAGCAATGAACTACGAACACTTATAAACATGATTGCACTTGACCAGAACTGTTAGCAGATTGGTAACTTTTCTAAATTTAGAAAAATATTCTTTAAAATATTTTACTAAGTTTATAAATTTCATTTAATAATGAAGTTTATTGCCTCATTGCTTTACTTAGATATTTGTTTGAAATAATTTCAAAGTTTACCAATAACTTATTCACCTTTTATATTATTATTTTCATGTAGTTACAAAATATATTCCAAATTTAATTCCTTTGTGTATTCTTAATATTAGATTTTACTTTAAGCTTGATGTAACTTTCATATTTTAATCGATTTTCTTCAAACCGTTTATTTATATTGTATTGTATTTATTTTTTTATTAAACAAAGTACGTCAATTACTAAGTTTATTAGTAGTAGAAGACCTACTATTTTTTATTTGGGTTCTGGATCACATAGCATCTGCACATCCATTTTATAATTCGATTTTGGTACATTAACTGCTCTATAGAAAATCATGCAGAATTTTTAAACAACCATTTATTAAATGTACTGCTATAATTAAAGTATTTTAAGAGAATATGGGGTCATTTTAAGACAAATATTAAATTATGTAATTCTTATCAGATTCTGTTTATTTATCGGTTCATTAGATTAGTCGGTAGAGCGTCGTGCTAATAACGCGAAGGTCGACGGTTAATTCCCTTCATGAGTCATTAATTTTTTGGTTGTTACTTAACATTATAAATCTTGTAGTTTGCTTTATTGTAAAACCTGTACCCTATATATAAAAAAAGCGTTGGCGTATCGTATATAAAACTAACGGTTATTGTTCCTTTAATATTTTTATTTATAACTATTTGTGCAATATTAAAATCAAAATAAAAATATTATTTTTTTTAAGTAAACATTAAATATTTCTTTATAAACACGACATCTTAGTAATTACATATTGCTTCGTCGTAATCGACTAAGCCTAGTAATGGAAAATTTTCAAATTTAACTTTTTTTATTTTTAAAAGACACAATTAAAAGAAAATTTCCAAAAAAGTATTTTTCTCACATAGAATGACCATAGGGCAACTTATTTTTACTAACAAAAGCTCAAATTGGTGGTTATTGCAACTTTTATCACCAAAAAAGGGGTCAAAAAAATCCTGTCAGTCCGGACTCCGTATGTTTACACGATAACTCAAAAACGCGTGAAGTGATTTCAATAAAATTTTGGAATTAGTATTATTTTGGTCCCCAATAGAACCCAATTGATTTTGAGGGGGATCAGAGCACGGGGTGGAGCACCCCCCATACAATTGTTTTGGAAAAAATTAGTTTCCCGAGAATTGCAACAACTGATTGCAGTGAAATTTTGGGATTAGTATTTTTTTGGTCCATCATAGAACCAAATTGATTTTCGGGGGGATCGGGGCACGGGGTGGAGCACACACATACAATTGTTTTGGAAAAAATCAGATTCCCGAGGATTGCAACAACTGATTGCAATGAAATTTTGGGATTAGTATTTTATTGGTCCATCATAGAACTGTTGTAATATTGTAAACCCACCCGTACAATAACAGGTCATTCATCGATTCTAAGTCTACACGCGTTTTATAATTTCTATTTCATCAGCAAATTTGCGATCAGTCCACCGCGCGTGCATTTAAGTCATTTAAAGTCATTACACCGCGCGTACATTAAAATCATTCGATTTTGACCGCACGTGTATTAGAATCGATGAATAGACAAAAATATATATTATAATTTTTTTAAGAATTATTTGAAAAAACAATAAAATAATCAGTGTATCTTAAAACTTAAAACAAAACGGGTGTTTTATTTGAAAACGGAAATTTTCCCCAAAACAATTGGTGACAGCGGTGGGATTTGAATAGTCGTTTTTATTAATAAAATAAATTGAAATTGTTAATGAGTTAACAAGTGAAAGTTCAGTTTTGTTAAGTGAAGTGCATTCACAATAAAAATAAAAAGAGTTTAAAAAAAAAAAAATATACATAAATATTTAAAAAAAAAAAGAAAAATCTTTTAATTAATATACAAGTATAAATCAAATAAAACAAATAAAACATAAATTCAAAATAAAAATAAAAGGAAGATAATAAAAGAAAAAATTTAAATTAGATAAAAAAAAAAATATATTTCTACAATTTTCTTTATTAAAAAAAAAATAAGAGAAAAAATTTATGACATAAATAAATAAATAAAAAATATATAAATTATAAAAATTAAATATAAAAAAAAAAGAATATATAAAAATTTCATAAAGAAAATCTAATTAAAATTAAATTAAAAATAATTAAAATAATAAAAAATAAATAAAAAAAAATTTTAATAAAAATTGTGCAGACTAGAAGAAGATAAATTTATTGGAAATTACTGAGTCTCGAAGACGGAATTTCCCAACAACAACAACAACAGCAACAACAAAGACAAGAGCAGCAGCAACAACAGCAGCATCAGGTACAACGGCAACAACAACAGTAAACATCGAGTCATTCATTCAATAAGAGTGATATATATATATAATAATATATAACTATATTTTTCAAAACATTGTATAAGAGCATGTAAGTTTTATTTTTTTAAGTAATATTAATGTCCGAAAAGAAAGAAAGCATTACCGGAGTTTCAATTGATGTAAGTTTAAGAAAGAAAGAAACAAAAACAAGTAAAATCCAATTAAATACAGAAGATTCAACAAAGAAAAATAAATCAGAATCTATCGTTTTGTATGAATATAAACCAATAGTATTTCCCGATGCACATAATTTAAGTTTAAGAAGTAGAAAAATTATTAAATCTACATTTGAAGAATCATCAGATACGGAAATTTCAGAAAAGGAAGACAATATAGAAGATAACGTTTTTTTTTATACTAAAGAACAACCATTAACAAATACAATTCTTAATAATAACCAAAGTGATCTAAAAATGTCTAAATTTTCCGTTACGTATGCGTTAAAAATTATCCCAGAATTTAATGGAGAATCGGAACTTATTAATAAATTTATAAAAGGTGGTGATATAATATCAGCTACGGCAAATTCGGAAGAAGAAAAACAACAATTTATAGAAATAGTTCAAATGAAACTTTCGGGATCCGCTTATGAAATAATAGAAAATAACGAATTTACAAAATGGGACGAGATAAAAAAGGAATTAAAACGGATATTTTTAAAAGTCAGAACTTATAATCATATAAATTCAGAATTAGTACACATACGCCAAAACCATATCGAGTCGGTTCAAGAATTTGCCAATAAAATTGAATCATTATTATCGGAATTAAATTTATCTTGTTTAGAAAGTGAAGGAACAGAAGCAGCTAAACATTTTAGAAAATTGCATCTTAAAATAGCTGTAAATAGTTTTTTTGATGGTTTAAATGTTAATATAAAAAATAATCTAAGGGGTGAATATACGGAACTTAAAACCATTATTCACGCCGCTATAGAAGAAGAAAAAAAATTGAAATTTAAAGAAAAGGATCAAAATCGTACGCCAAATTTTTCGCAAAAAAATAATAGTTTTAAATTTTCTGAATTATCCAAAGTATTTTGTGTAAAATGTAAAATGATTGGTCATTCCATTTATAACTGTAGAAATAAAAATCAAACAAATTTCAATAAACCCTCATTTGCACGTAATTATCAAGTACGCAATATACAATTATTTTGTCATTATTGTAAAAAAACAAATCATACTATACAAGATTGTAGAAAAAGAAAATTTAATGAACAAAATAGATCTTACAATAATACATCGGAAATTAAAACGCAACATTCGGGAAACGTAAATCAACCTGGCACAAGTGGCACGGTGACCAGGGTAACAAAAGTTTAAAGTGTCCACAAAAATCTAAGATCGAAGAAATTTTTATTAACTCTAATAACGAACACTTATTAAGTCACGTAAAATTTAATATTAAAGAAAGTAAAAAACGCGAAACAGAATTTTTAATTGATACTGGAGCAGCAATTAGTATAATTAGAAAAGAGAATTTAAAAGACGAAACATTAGTATATCTAGATAAAAAGGTACAATTAATAGGAATTACGGAAGAAATCGTTACCACATTAGGGATTTGTTATTTAAACATAGAATTAGTTGAAGTTTGGAACATGAATTCCATATTGTAGATCAAAAATTTCCAATTAAATACGATGAATAATAGGAGAAGATTTTTTCTTAAATACTAAAAGTAAAATAAGTTATGCTGAGGCAACTTTAAATTTTTTTGTTCAAAATTTTCAAACTAAATTATATAATGACGTAAAATTTATTATACCCCCCAGAAGTGAAAAATTTATAAAAATCAACGTAAGCGAAAAAGAAGAATGTATATGTTTGTCCAAAGAAATACAAAAGGGTGTATACGTATCGAATACAATTGTCAAACCGGAAAATAATTTCATTACAATAAGTATTCTAAACACAAATGAAGAACAAATTTGTTTATCGAACATTCAACCAAATTTAATACCTTTATCGGAATATAATATACTCAGTTTCTCTACAGAAATAGAAAATAGAATTCAAAAATTAGAATCGATTTTAAATGTAGAAGAATTAAATTTTGAAGAAAAAGAAAGTATTTTAAAAATATGTAAAGAGTATAATGATCTATTTTTCCTCGAAGGAGATAAATTAACATGTTCAAATACAGTTTCTCATTCTATTCCTATTATTGAAAATCATCAGCCAATAAATACAAGACCTTATAGATTGCCCGAATTCCAAAAAGAAGAAATAAATAAACAAGTTAAAGAAATGTTAGAAAATAAAATTATTCAGCCTAGTTCGAGTCCATGGAACTCACCTCTTTTGGTAGTTCCTAAAAAATCTGATATACAAGGTAACAAAAAATGGCGAGTTGTAATTGATTTTAGAAAATTAAACAACATTACAATAGGGGATGCGTATCCGCTACACAATATTTCTGAAATTTTAGACCAATTAGGGAAATCCAAATATTTTTCAACATTAGATCTTGCTACCGGGTTTCATCAGGTCAATTTAGAAGAATCGGATAAAAATAAAACTGCGTTTAGTACAACGTATGGACATTACGAATTTAATCGGATGCCATTCGGTCTTAAAGGAGCGCCAGCGACATTTCAAAGGCTCATGAATACGGTTTTAACTGGTTTACAGGGAATAAAATGTTTTATATATCTCGACGATGTAGTAATTTACGGTGCTGATTTAAAAGATCATAATAAAAAGTTAGTAGAAATATTTGATTGTTTGCGTAAACACAATTTAAGATTACAACCAAGTAAATGCACGTTTCTACGTAAAGAAATATTATACTTGGGACATATTATTTCAGACAAGGGTATTAAACCAGACCCATCTAAAATATCCGCGGTAAAAGAATTTCCTACACCTAAAATTGTAAAAGACATAAAATCATTTTTAGGATTAGCTGGATACTACCGAAAATTTATTCCAAATTTTGCAAAAATCGTACAACCAATGAACAATTTGTTAAGAAAAGACGTGAAATTTGAATGGGACGCTCTCTGTCAAGATTCTTTCGAAAAACTAAAATTTGCCCTAACTACGTTTCCAATTTTACAATATCCAAATTTTGAGAAGGAATTCACGATTACCACTGACGCCAGTGATTTTGCTATAGGTGCGGTATTGTCGCAACAAGAAGGGTCTGAGGACTTACCTATTGCGTATGCAAGTAGAATTTTAAATAATGCCGAACGAAATTACTCCACAATAGAAAAGGAATCTTTAGCTGTCGTTTGGGGAATTAATCATTTTAGGCCATATGTTTATGGAAGAAGGTTTAGAATTATAACTGATCATAGACCACTTGTCTGGATATGTAATATCAGTAACCCTACCTCCAGAATTATGCGTTGGAGAATACAACTAGAAGAATATGATTTTTACGTTTGTTACAAATCAGGCAAATTAAACACAAACGCAGATGCGTTAAGTCGTCCACCATTAGATGAAATTAATATTATTACAAGGTCACAATCAAAAAATATAAGTAAAGAAATTCTAAATAAAAATAATGATAAAGCAATTTTAAATAAAAACAATGATAAAGAAATTTTAAATCAATATAATGATAAAGAAATTTTAGATAAAAATAATGATAGAGAAATTTTTTATGAAGCAAATGAAATTGAAGGGTTAAGTGAACGTAAGATAAACGATAATTTAGATGAAAATAATCCAAATATTAAATTAAAAATCTAAAAAGAAAAATTTATTGAGTCAAAAATAGAAAAAATTAACAAAAGCGAAAATAATATAGAAACAGAAAATAAATGCGAGGTCATTGATCCTGAATTAATTAATCAAATATTACAAGAATATCATTCTAATCCCTTGGGCGGTCATATGGGTTATTATCGTACATTTAATAAAATAAAAACAAAATATATTTGGAAAAATATGAACCGGGATATAAAAAATTATATACATAACTGTCCTCAATGTAAAATTAATAAATCGGGTAAAACAAATAAAATGCCAATGAGGATAACTTCCACTAGTACAAAACCGTTCGAAAAAATATTTTTAGACATAGTTGGTCCGGTGCCTGAGTCATCTTCGGGAAACAGGTATATACTAACGTTCCAAGACGACCTAACAAAATTCTCGGGAGGCATACCAATTCATAACCAAGAAGCTATAACCGTCGCAAAAGCTTTTGTAGAAAATATTATTTGTAAATTTGGAGTACCATTTTCCGTTTTAACAGATCAAGGTACTAATTTTTTAAGCGAACTTTTTAAAAACGTATGCAAATTATTAAAAATAAAAAAATTACGTACCATCCGCAAACTAATGGCGCGTTAGAAAGGTCCCATAGAACCTTAACCGAGTATTTACGAAATTTTATAAATATAGATAGCGCAGATTGGGATCAATGGATTCCATACGCTATGTTTACATATAATTCGACACCGCATACTACCACTTTATTTTCCCCACATGAACTTTTATTTGGATATAGACCGGAATTACCTTCTGCATTAATATCTGAACCGGAACCTCAATATAATTACGATTATTTCGTGATAGAATTAAAATCAAGATTACAGCATTCTCATAAAATAGCGAGAGAAAATATTATTGAAGCGAAATTTACATCTAAAATTAATTATGATAAAAATTCAAAAAATATAGACTTTAGAATAGGAGACAAAGTATTGTTGAAAAATGAAAAACGTAAAAATAAATTTGACGTTTTATGGTATGGACCATATCATATTGTTGAAGTGATATCTAAAGAAAATTCTAAAATCAAAATCGGAAATAAGATTCGTGTCGTTCATAACAATCGACTTAAAATTTGCAATTAATCTAACGTTTCAATTTAATTAATTTTAGAACAAAAATAAAAGGAAATGAATCTTTTTATATTGATCGTCTTCAACTTAACATTAGTATGTTCAGCAGAATTTAACCTAACCACACTTAAAAACCCAAATGGAATTTATTTTGAAGAAATAGGCAGCGTTAATATTTACGAATCCAGTTGGAAATTAATAACTTATTTAAGTCTCGATAAGTATCATAAAGAGTTTGAGATGCTCGAAGATTACATTACTCAAAGTTTAAATTTATGTAAAGAAGTACATACAGAAAGTAACTTTTGTTTTAATTTAGAAAGTCATTTTAAACATAGTCTAAAAGATATACAAATTGATGATAAATTCTTATCAGGAATATTTGAAAGAAATAAAAGTATAATTAAACGAGGTATAATAAATGGTATTGGCCGATTATCAAAAACATTATTTGGCACCCTCGACGATGAGGACGCTAAAATTTATGACGAACATATAAATAATTTAATTAATGATAATTTAGAATTTAAAAATTTAATGATAGAACAAACCTCTATTATGAAAAATACAATAGAAAGTACCAATAAATCCTATAACTTATTTTCTATGAAGTTTAATCAAATTGATGATCAATTAGAAATAATTCAAAATAAATTTAATTCAGAAAAGAATAAAATCTATAATATACAAAAATATGAGGAATTAAATAACATGATTGTAATTCTGATCAATTCATTTCAATTAAAACAAACGGATTATGTAAATATCATAATGATGGCTCAAAATCATAGAATCCATCCACACTTAATAATTCCCGAAAAATTAATTTCAGTATTAAAAGAGATAAAATTAAGACTACCATTAAGATTAAAATTGCCATTCTCTCTTACAGATGATAATTTGTTCGAAATATATAATATAATTAAGTTAGACACTAAATTTGTAAAAGGAAAATTAATATTTGTTATTGAAATTCCATTAATTCATTTAAACGATTATAAATTGTTCAAAATAATTAGTATTCCAACCATATATTCTAAAAATACATATGCTTTAATATTGACAAAACAAGATTATATTGCTGAGGATCAATATAATAAATTTTATTTATTTTTCGAAAAAGAAACGATAGAACATTGCATTAAAATTGGTTCGAAACAATTTATATGTAAACAAGACTCTCCAAGATATAGTGCAAATTACGATCATTGTGCGGTACATCTTCGAAACAAACAACGAATAGATACAGAAAACTGTGAAATTCACTTTATAGAATTACATTCAGAATTATGGATTAAACTCAATAATCCTGGTCACTGGATATTTGTATCACCAATAAAAAAGAATATTAATTTGAACTGTAATGGAACCGAATCCAATATCGAGATATCTGGAACAGGTTTAATATATTTTAATAAAAATTGCTTCTGGTGATATTACTCTATTTTCTAGCAGTGATTATAAATCTGAATTAAACATACAAATCACTTCGTTCAGTGATTTGAAAACTCACATAAATGAAAATTTTAACTTTTCAAACAATAAAGAATTAATACTACCAAAGGTCAAAACCTTTCAAATAATGAATAATAACGAATTTAATGATATAAGTAAACACATATCGGAAGTTCAAAACTTAGAAAATAAATTATTGACTCATAACAATAATAATCTGGGTCATAAAGCATATGCATATCATATTTATATTTTATATGGAATTTTTGCGTTAACCATAATGTTAATAGCCTTATATTGCATAAAATGCAAGGTAGAATGTAAAAAAGAACAAAAGAAAGAAGAAATTTAAAATTATTAAAAAACAAAAATAAAGAGAGAATTAAATTTTTTTAATGAAAGAAAAATAATTTTAGTTCATAATGAAATATACAATTTGTAAAATATATTAAAATACATGTTAAAATAAATATATAATAATTTTTTTTATTAAAATAATAATCTATGGATTATCATTTATTTTAAGAGGGGAGGTGTTGTAATATTGTAAACCCACCCGTACAATAACAGGTCATTCATCGATTCTAAGTCTACACGCGTTTTATAATTTCTATTTCATCAGCAAATTTGCGATCAGTCCACCGCGCGTGCATTTAAGTCATTTAAAGTCATTACACCGCGCGTACATTAAAATCATTCGATTTTGACCGCACGTGTATTAGAATCGATGAATAGACAAAAATATATATTATAATTTTTGTAAGAATTATTTGAAAAAACAATAAAATAATCAGTGTATCTTAAAACTTAAAACAAAACGGGTGTTTTATTTGAAAACGGAAATTTTCCCCAAAACAGAACTATATTTATTTTAGGGGGGATCGGGATGGAACACCCCCCATACAATTGTTTTGGAAAAAATCAGATTCCCGAGGATTTCAACAACTGATTCCAATCAAATTTTGTGATTAGTATTTTATTGGTCCATCATAGAACCATATTGATTTTAGAGGGGATATGGGCACGGATTGGAGCACCCCCCATACAATTGTTTTGGAAAAAATCAGTTTCCCGAGGATTTCAACAACTGATTGCAATCAAATTTTGGGATTAGTATTTTTTTGGTCCATCATAGAACCATATTGATTTTAGGGGGGCCGGAACCCGTGGTGGAGCACCACCATATAATTTTTTTTTTATATTAAATGACAATACTATCGCATAAAATTCGACGAAGCATACAGCCATACTTGCCTGTCGTTTTTTTACTAATTTGTGATCATGATGAGAGAGATAGAAATATTATTAGGCAAAGAGAGATATTTAGACTGAGAAGTAAAAGTAATAACAGGTTGTTGCATTTTCATCATTGCTTGAAATGACACCAATGTGGTTTCTAATAAATATAGTTAGTTGTGTCGTTACTTTCTTCTTCTACGATAAAGATATCTAGTTTATACATTAAGTATACTTTCTCTTTTTATTTGCCTTCTTGAATACTCAAGATAAGAAATGAGAAAACAGTATAAATTTTGGACTGTAATATTTTCTATTTTTAAACACTAACAACAAAAGAGAAAATAATATTTCTCTTCAAAAACAATGTTCTTTCTCTTTTTATCTTATGACTTCATTGCTCACAAAAAAGGACAAAGTCTTTAATCCAATTTTTTCTTCTTTTATCCTATTGAAACTAACCACCCAAAAATTTTGTATTTTCTCTTTTGACAGTCATGAGAAAGAAAATATGTATTTCTATTACATGTATTATTTTCATTTATTTTTTTTGTTGCGTCACTCTTGAGAAACAAAGAGAGGAATCTATTATTGTTAAAATTATATTGTTGGTTTCAGTTGAAAATATTTTATGCACGGATAACAGTTTTGAATTGGTTTTTTCTTTTTATTTAAACTCAATTGATTTGTTTTGTAAATAAAAATTACATTATTAATTCCACATATTTATTTTCAATAAAATTTTTTTACTTTTTTTTGACTTTTTATTTACTAAAAAAATTAAAAGTTGATTTCTCGGCAACATCCAATAACATTTTTACAATTAATCAACTTATTTGTTAAAGTTTACTTTTAATTTATAATTTATTAAATAAAAATTGGGTAATATGATTCTTTTATTTGTGATTTTGAATCCCCTACAAACATTGTATTTATTTCAAACAACAAAAAAAAAAGGTAAAATTGACAAAGATTCAATTGCGTTAAGTAAAGAATACAACAAAAATATGTGAGTTTTATCTTAAATTATTCAGAATGACTTTGATATTTTTCCATAATAAAACAAATCAAAAGCTTTCAATAAATTAAAGAAGTTCAAGTTAATTATTATTATTTGCAACTCTATTCCGATTTCGTTTAAAACATTTATAAATAATAAATACAAAAAGAGTTAATCCAAAGCTTATAATAAAATATTCAATAGAAATTTCAATATTAGTTGATATAGAACGCACTTGTTGATAAAAATAAGAATAGAAATCATTAATACATATTTCTGTTTCAACTTTAATTAAATCTTCTATCGAAATTTTATTTGCATTTAAAATTTCAATTGGAATTGTTTTATTGAAATTTTCTGATTGTAGTGTTTTGCGTTACGTTTATTAAAAAGAAATACTTTTATTTTTCTTGACCAATTTATTACCGAACTTTTATTACAACTCTTTTACAGTTTTTCAAATCGACTCTCTGATTCTTTAAGAATCAGACAAAAAATACAAAAACCCCCAAATTGTCTGGGCAATTTCCCCAGTCACGTATTCATATTTTTGTTAAATTTAGTTCAATTATTATTTCTTTGTTTAATTATTATTTTGAAATATAATTTTTGGACGATTTATTGGTAATGATTGTTGATGATGCATTTTTTATTCTTTGTTAATATTATTCTATATTTTAAAACCTACTTTTATTTCTTCATAATCATAATATTTTAATCATGTCAATATTTATTATTTCATATTATTTATGTTGTAATATTTTATACTGCAATTATAGTGAAGGTTTTCAATTCCAATTGTCTAACTTTCGGAACAACTATAAATTCAATTTATTTAATTATTTTCGTTTTTATTAATTTTGAGTTATTGTGCCTAAATACAGGTACAAAAGACTGTGTGTCACTACATCCTTCCCCCCCCCCCTTGGTGAGAAGTGTGCTGTAATGTATTATAATACAATACTTATCATACATTTTTTTATTATTATTATTATTTTAATTTTTTTTTTTTTTGTAAAATTTTTTTTTTTTTTTTACTTTACTTTTTTATTTATTTTGTTGTAATTACATTTGTTGTTAATATTAATATTTTTGATTTCTTCATTCTTTCATTCTTTTGTAATCAGATTCTTATACTAAAAAATTTTCAAATTTGTTATTCTTGAATATTATAAATACATATGTTTATTTTTTTATGATTTTGAATTGAATTTCCTTATAATTATTTATATATATATATATATATATATATATATATATATATATATATATATATATATATATATATATATATATATATATATATATATATATATATATATATATATATATATATATATATTATATAAAGTTAATTTGTTATTTGATACGTTATTTTTATTATTATTTTTTTATTTAAACATACATCTTTGAAATTTATTGTTTTAGTTTTTTGTTCTTTTCTTTACTACATTTATTATTGTTTTTGAAAAATTGCAATTTAGCACTTTACACATTTTTATTTTAAATTAATTTGATTCTTTAATATCAGTACGTTACAATTATCTCTTTTATTTATTATTATTATTATTATTATGAATGATTTTAATTTAATCTATGCTTTCTTCTTTTTTTTTTTCTTTCTCTTTGGCTTTTTTCTTTTTTTTCTTTTTATTATTTGTTTTTAAAATGTGACACTGCATTCGTAATTTTATTCATTTGTTTATTTTTTTTTTTCAAACGATATATGTATATTCTATTATTTGTTGTTTTTTTTTATTTTTCTTATCATTATTCTATACTAAATTAAAAGGAAGTGATTCTATAGATTTATTAAAGTTTGGTGGTTTAGGTGGATTTGGAATTTTGGATTTTGATATAGTTATTATTTCAGATTTTGGTAGATTTGATAATTCAGGTTTTGGTAAATTTGATATTTCAGATTTCGGACTTATTTCTTTCATTTGTATTTCAGGACTTTTGGGTCGTTCAGATGTCAGAGTTAATCGTAAAATTGCAAACTTTTTTTTTATTATTTTCATTATCCAACAGTTGCATATTATTATTGCTATTATGAATAAAGACGTTATGCCGATTGATGAAATTATTGTTATTTGATTATTATTAATTTTACTTGTTTGGTGGGCTAATATACGTTCGTGTTCCGTCAAATTTAAATGTTTCTGTAAATAGTCTAGTGAAGGATTTGTCAATGTAAGTTCCTTGAAATCTTAACTTGAAAATATTAATATTATATTATCAATCATTATAAATTTTTAAAAGATTATTGTGTACTTTTGTTGTACGATTTCCGATTTTAATAGTAGTATTTACATCACTGTCAACTTTAATAACTTCATATGGTCCTGTACAGATTTTTGAAAATTTATTTTTTCGTGATCCAAAGTCCAAAATTATAATCATTTTCTCTCACCCCTTTACAACCATATAAAATCAAAAAACTATCATAATCTGTACCAATTGTTTTATAATCAATCATCTGAGGATAATTTGTACACTTTTCTTCAGAATCTTTGTAATTCACTGTAAATGATAATTCAGTAGAATCGTTTTCAAGTTTTAAATCGGCCATTCCTTCACATTTTGGTTTTCCAATTTTGTTACAACACTAAATAAGTGTAATTTTTATATTTCGGTGTTTCATAACATCAGTTTAATTAATATCAGAGTAAAATTCAGTTTTATCAAATTCAGCTTTTAGCTCATTCGAAAATAATGATAAAATTTTACTTTTTGTTGTAATAAAATATTCAAAGCTCCATTCTTTTTGATCGAGGAAGATGATTTCTTTGACATTAAAAGGGATTCCTCTTATTTTTGGCCAAATTCACGAGAAATACTTCATGGAATAATAAATAACAAAAGTAATGACAAAACTTATAAATATGATAGCACTTGATCCAGAACTGTTAACAGATTGGTGACTTTCTTGAAGTAAAAAAATTCTTATCTAAAATTCATAAGACCCTTTCAGTTGTTTTCAATGTACAAAATTACATACATATTATTCTTGCAATCAGTACCGCATCATATAAAAAAAAAAACAATTGACAAATTTATAAATTCAATAAAGTGAAAGCTCAAAGGAATTCAACACAGACAACAGACAAAAAGTGGATCTCAATTATTCTAAAATAAATATTTGTAAGGTATTCTGTTATGCAATTTAAATTAAAATGAAATTATTGCAAACATTAAAATTTTCAGGGAAATTATTTGTTACATTTAAACTAATTTGTAAATAAAAATTAGCAAAGAAACAATTCCTATGATTGATTATTGTGAATATTTTCAGTATTTTTTTTAAATCATCGAAATATTAAATTTGTTTGAGTCTAGTGTTTCTATAAACTTTAAATATTTTTGTAGCAATCAAACCAAAATTGTCCAATAGGAGATAATAGGAGATGATAAGTTCTTGATTTATATTTCAGATGAGTTTTAGGAAAGTTATTAAATTTTTGTCGCTGGCCCTAACAATCGTAGAAGATTATACACTTATTGATAATTCCCATTTAATAATTTACTTTTTTGCTTTATTGAATTCAATTAAATGAAAATTGTGGCTATCGAATACTTATCTATGATGTAATTAGAATTATATGTAATGAGTACTTTGACTACCAAAACTTTTCAACAATTTACTAACTTTTTTTAGTTAATTTTTTTATTCGACTTACAAAATGTATTTCATTTCAACAGTATTGAAACAATTGTGTAATTTATATTTGGCTTTAAGTTTAATGTAACTTTTTTATTTGATTCAAATCGTTTATTTGATGAATTTATCAAAGTATTTGAAGACAACTTCTTTAATTTTGTTAAAATTTAATTTTTATCTGAATACTTTCTTTAGTTTATGGGCTCATTAGCTTAGTTGGTAGAGCGTCGTGCTAATAACGCGAAGGTTGACGGTTCAAACCCGTCATGAGCCAATTATTTTCATTTTTACAGAAATTTTACATTCGATTATGAAAGCACTACACCCCAATTTTCAAGATTTTAGAATTATTTTTGAAATTAGAATTCAATTTAATATCATAGTTTTTTTTAATTTTTACTCTCTACTTGCCTTGGTTTTGTGTGAATCTGTTCGTATGATGAATGGACCAACATTAAAAAGGAAATTTCAAGAAATAAATATTTGGCGAATATGCATGAGTGCAGTAAAAAACCACAAATTTCACATAAATTTCGGGTTATGCATAAATTATTTGGATTTAAAATTGTGGTTTATATAGGCTAATTTTATTTGTTTAAGGATTTGCAAGATTCTTGAATATTTTCAAAATATTTAAATCAAAATAAAAATATTATTTTTTTAAGTAAACATTAAATATTTCTTTATAAACACGACATCTTAGTAATTAAATGTTTTACTAATTTGTGATCATGATGAGAGAAATAGAAATATTATTAGACAAAGAGAGATATTTAGACTGAGAATTAAAAGTAATAACATGTTGTTGCATTTTCATCATTGCTTGAAATGACACCAATGTGGTTTCTAATAAATATAGTTAGTTCTATGTCTTTACTTTCTTCTACTGCAACTACAACAACAACAACTGCAACTGCAACTGCAACTGAAACTGACACTGCAACTGCAACTACAACAACAACAACAACTGCAACTGCAACTGCAACTGAAACTGACACTGCAACTGCAACTGCAACTACAACTACAACTACAACAACAACAACAACAACAACAACTGCAACTGCAACTGCAACTGAAACTGAAACTGCAACTTCAACTGCAACTACAACAACAACAACAACTGCAACTGAAACTGAAACTGAAACTGCAACTGCAACTGCAACTACAACAACAACAATAACTGCAACTGAAACTGAAACTGAAACTGAAACTGCAACTGCAACTGCAACTACAACAACAACAATAACTGCAACTGCAACTGAAACTGAAACTGAAACTGCAACTGCAACTGCAACTACAACAACAACAACAACTGCAACTGCAACTGAAACTGAAACTGAAACTGCAACTGCAACTGCAACTGCAACTACAACAACAAAAATAACTGCAACTGAAACTGAAACTGAAACTGAAACTGAAACTGCAACTGCAACTACAACAACAACAATAACTGCAACTGCAACTGCAACTGCAACTGAAACTGACACTGCAACTACAACTACAACAACAACAACAACAACTGCAACTGCAACTGAAACTGAAACTGAAACTGAAACTGAAACTGAAACTGAAACTGAAACTGCAACTGCAACTGCAACTGCAACTACAACAACAACAAAAACTGCAACTGCAACTGAAACTGAAACTGAAACTGCAACTGCAACTGCAACTGCAACTACAACAACAAAAATAACTGCAACTGAAACTGAAACTGAAACTGAAACTGAAACTGCAACTGCAACTACAACAACAACAATAACTGCAACTGCAACTGCAACTGCAACTGAAACTGACACTGCAACTACAACTACAACAACAACAACAACAACTGCAACTGCAACTGAAACTGAAACTGAAACTGCAACTTCAATTGCAACTACAACAACAACAACAACTGCAACTGAAACTGAAAGTGAAACTGCAACTGCAACTGCAACTACAACAACAACAATAACTGCAACTGAAACTGAAACTGAAACTGCAACTGCAACTGCAACTACAACAACAACAATAACTGCAACTGAAACTGACACTGCAACTGCAACTACAACTACAACAACAACAACAACAACTGCAACTGCAACTGAAACTGAAACTGACACTGCAACTGCAACTACAACTACAACAACAACAACAACTGCAACTGCAACTGCAACTGCAACTGCAACTGAAACTGAAACTGAAACTGAAACTGCAACTGCAACTGCAACTACAACAACAACAATAACTGCAACTGCAACTGAAACTGAAACTGACACTGCAACTGCAACTACAACTACAACAACAACAACAACAACAACTGCAACTGCAACTGCAACTGCAACTGAAACTGAAACTGAAACTGAAACTGAAACTGCAACTGCAACTGCAACTGCAACTACAACAACAACAACAACAACAACTGCAACTGAAACTGAAACTGAAACTGCAAATGCAACTGCAACTACAACAACAACAATAACTGCAACTGAAACTGAAACTGAAACTGAAACTGAAACTGAAACTGAAACTGAAACTGCAACTGCAACTGCAACTGCAACTACAACAACAACAATAACTGCAACTGCAACTGCAACTGAAACTGAAACTGCAACTTCAACTGCAACTACAACAACAACAACAACAACAACTGCAACTGAAACTGAAACTGCAACTGCAACTGCAACTACAACAACAACAATAACTGCAACTGAAACTCTCTCATAATTATAATTGTTTTTACTTTCTCTTAATTACATTAATTATATTACACTGTTGCCACGTTTAAACAATTTTATATATTTTATATAATAATACATATAATAAACTATTCAAAACTATTCAAAACTCCATTTTTTTTTGATCGAGGAAGTTGATTTCTTTGACATTAAAAGGGAATCCTTTTATTTTTGGACATAATTCACGAGAACACTCCGTGGAATAATAAATAACAAAAGTAATGAATAACAAAAACTTATAAACATGATTGCACTTGATCCAGAACTGTTGAAAGATTTGTGATTTTCTTGAAGTAAAAAAAATTCTGATCTAAAATTCATAAGACCCTTTCAGTTGTTTTCAATGTACAAAATTACATACATATTATTCTTGTAATCAGTACCGCATCATATAAAAAAAAATCAATTGAAAAATTTATAAGTTCAATAAAGTGAAAGCTCAAAGGAATTCAACACAGACAACAGACAAAAAGTGGATCTCAATAATTCTAAAATAAACATTCGTAAGGTTTTCTGTTTTGCAATTTAAAATAAAATGAATTTAGTGCAAAAATTAAAATTTTCAGGGAAATTATTAGGTACATTTATACTAATTTGTAAATAAAAATTAGCATAGAAAGAATTCCTATGATTGATTATTGTGAATATTTTCAGTATTTTTTTTAAATCAGCGAAATATTAAATTTTTTTGAGTCTAGTGTTTCTATAAACTTTAAATATTTTTGTAGCAAACAAACCAAAATTGTCCAATAGGAGACAATAGTAGATGATAAGTTCTTGATTTATATTTATGATGAATTTTAGGAAAGTTATTAAATTTCTGTAGCCGGCCCTAACAAACGTAGAAGATTATACACTTATTGATAATTCCCATTTAATAATTTACTTTTTTGCTTTATTGAATTCAATTAAATGAAAATTGTATCTATCAAATTCTTATCTATGATGTAATTAGAATTATATGTAGTGAGTACTTTGATTACGAAAACTTTTCAACAATTTACTAACTTTTTTAGTTAATTATTTTATTCGACTTACAAAATGTATTTCATTTCAACAATATTGAAACAATTTATGTTTGGCTTTAAGTTTAATGTAACTTTTCTATTACATACAAATCGTTTATTTGAAGATAACTGGGATTCTTAATTTTTGATAAAATATAATTTTTATCTGATTCGCAAAAATAAGATAATTTCTTTTATTTATTGGCTCATAAGGTTAGCGTGGTGCTAATAACACGCTAATAACGCAAAGATCGACGGTTCAATCCTTTCATTAGCCAATTATTTTCATTTTTACAGAAATTTTACATTTGACTATGAAAGCACTACACCACAATTTTCAAGATTTTAGAATTATTTTTGAACGTAGAATTCAATTTAATATTATAGTTTTTTTTAATCTTTACTCTCTACTTGTCTTGGATTTGTGTGAATGGACCAACATTATAAAAAAATTGTTAAATTTCAAAACATAAATATTGGGCGAATATGCATGGGTGCAATAAAAAACAAGAAATTCCTCATTCATTTCGGGTTATGCATAAATTATTTGGATTTAAAATTGTGGTTTATATAGGCTAATTTTATTCGTTTAAGGGTTTGTAAGATTCTTGAATATTTTTAAAATATTTAAGTCAAAATAAAAATATATTTTTTTAAGTAAACATGAAATATTTCTTTACAGGCACGGCATCTTAGTGATTACATATTTGACTAATTTGTGATCATGATGAGATAGAAATATCATTAGAGAAAGAGAGATATTTAGACTGAGAAGTAAGAGCAATAACATATTGTTGCATTTTCATCATTGCTTGAAATGACACCAATATTGTTTCTAATAAATATAGTTAGTCTGTCTTTACTTTCTTCTTCTACGGGAAAGATATATAGTTTATACATTAAGAGGAGTATGTTCATTTGAAATTTCTCAGAGTTGACATGGACGCCAAATAGAATTTTTTTTGGTACTATAATGTAGTGCATATATAAGATAATTAAATATTATTGCCTAAATCAGATACTAGATGTCTCTTAAAGTCACTATTTTGAGATGTTGAAAAATTAAATCATTTTACAATTTATATCTTTATTTAGAATTTTATGATTTTATTTTCGTCGTCGAAGAATGAGTCATTTTAGGTTCGGATTTTTTTGTTCGTGTTTATGAATTTTATTTTATATATTTTTGATTCTATTTTATATTTTGATTTTATTTTATATTTTATTTTCGTCGCCGAAGAATGAGTAATTGTAGGTTCGGATTTTTTTTTGTGTTCGTGAGCCGAGAAATCCTTTTAAACTTTTAATATATTTGAATTTTTGATATTTATTAAATTTTTGTTTTATTTTAAAATATTTTTTTTTTGTAATTTTTTTTTTTGGTAATATTTTTACTTGTTTTTTTTTGAGATTTTCTAACTTTACTTTTGAATAATATTTCAATTGGAAATTGTTTTATTGAAATTTTCTGATTGTAGTGTTTTGCGTTACGTTTATTAAAAAGAAATACTTTTATTTTTCTTGACCAATTTATTACCGAACTTTTATTACAACTCTTTTACAGTTTTTCAAATCGACTCTCTGATTCTTTAAGAATCAGACAAAAAATACAAAAACCCCCAAATTGTCTGGGCAATTTCCCCAGTCACGTATTCATATTTTTGTTAAATTTAGTTCAATTATTATTTCTTTGTTTAATTATTATTTTGAAATATAATTTTTGGACGATTTATTGGTAATGATTGTTGATGATGCATTTTTTATTCTTTGTTAATATTATTCTATATTTTAAAACCTACTTTTATTTCTTCATAATCATAATATTTTAATCATGTCAATATTTATTATTTCATATTATTTATGTACAAAAGACTGTGTGTCACTACATCCTTCCCCCCCCCCCCCCCCCCTTGGTGAGAAGTGTGCTGTAATGTATTATAATACAATACTTATCATACATTTTTTTATTATTATTATTATTTTAATTTTTTTTTTTTTTGTAAATTTTTTTTTTTTTTTTTACTTTTTATATTTATTTTGTTGTAATTACATTTGTTGTTAATATTAATATTTTTGATTTCTTCATTCTTTCATTCTTTTGTAATCAGATTCTTATACTAAAAAATTTTCAAATTTGTTATTCTTGAATATTATAAATACATATGTTTATTTTTTTATGATTTTGAATTGAATTTCCTTATAATTATTTATATATATATATATATATATATATATATATATATATATATATATATATATATATATATATATATATATATATATATATTTTATATAAAGTTAATTTGTTATTTGATACGTTATTTTTATTATTATTTTTTTATTTAAACATACATCTTTGAAATTTATTGTTTTAGTTTTTTGTTCTTTTCTTTACTACATTTATTATTGTTTTTGAAAAATTGCAATTTAGCACTTTACACATTTTTATTTTAAATTAATTTGATTCTTTAATATCAGTACGTTACAATTATCTCTTTTATTTATTATTATTATTATTATTATGAATGATTTTAATTTAATCTATGCTTTCTTCTTTTTTTTTTTCTTTCTCTTTGGCTTTTTTCTTTTTTTTCTTTTTATTATTTGTTTTTAAAATGTGACACTGCATTCGTAATTTTATTCATTTGTTTATTTTTTTTTTTCAAACGATATATGTATATTCTATTATTTGTTGTTTTTATTTATTTTTCTTATCATTATTCTATACTAAATTAAAAGGAAGTGATTCTATAGATTTATTAAAGTTTGGTGGTTTAGGTGGATTTGGAATTTTGGATTTTGATATAGTTATTATTTCAGATTTTGGTAGATTTGATAATTCAGGTTTTGGTAAATTTGATATTTCAGATTTCGGACTTATTTCTTACATTTGTATTTCAGGACTTTTGGGTCGTTCAGATGTCAGAGTTAATCGTAAAATTGCAAACTTTTTTTTTATTATTTTCATTATCCAACAGTTGCATATTATTATTGCTATTATGAATAAAGACGTTATGCCGATTGATGAAATTATTGTTATTTGATTATTATTAATTTTACTTGTTTGGTGGGCTAATATACGTTCGTGTTCCGTCAAATTTAAATGTTTCTGTAAATAGTCTAGTGAAGGATTTGTCAATGTAAGTTCCTTGAAATCTTAACTTGAAAATATTAATATTATATTATCAATCATTATAAATTTTTAAAAGATTATTGTGTACTTTTGTTGTACGATTTCCGATTTTAATAGTAGTATTTACATCACTGTCAACTTTAATAACTTCATATGGTCCTGTACAGATTTTTGAAAATTTATTTTTTCGTGATCCAAAGTCCAAAATTATAATCATTTTCTCTCACCCCTTTACAACCATATAAAATCAAAAAACTATCATAATCTGTACCAATTGTTTTATAATCAATCATCTGAGGATAATTTGTACACTTTTCTTCAGAATCTTTGTAATTCACTGTAAATGATAATTCAGTAGAATCGTTTTCAAGTTTTAAATCGGCCATTCCTTCACATTTTGGTTTTCCAATTTTGTTACAACACTAAATAAGTGTAATTTTTATATTTCGGTGTTTCATAACATCAGTTTAATTAATATCAGAGTAAAATTCAGTTTTATCAAATTCAGCTTTTAGCTCATTCGAAAATAATGATAAAATTTTACTTTTTGTTGTAATAAAATATTCAAAGCTCCATTCTTTTTGATCGAGGAAGATGATTTCTTTGACATTAAAAGGGATTCCTCTTATTTTTGGCCAAATTCACGAGAAATACTTCATGGAATAATAAATAACAAAAGTAATGACAAAACTTATAAATATGATAGCACTTGATCCAGAACTGTTAACAGATTGGTGACTTTCTTGAAGTAAAAAAATTCTTATCTAAAATTCATAAGACCCTTCCAGTTGTTTTCAATGTACAAAATTACATACATATTATTCTTGCAATCAGTACCGCATCATATAAAAAAAAAAAACAATTGACAAATTTATAAATTCAATAAAGTGAAAGCTCAAAGGAATTCAACGCAGACAACAGACAAAAAGTTGATCTCAATTATTCTAAAATAAATATTCGTAAGGTTTTCTGTTCTGCAATTTAAATTAAAATGAAATTAGCGCAAACATTAAAATTTTCAGGGAAATTATTTGTTACATTTAAAATAATTTGTAAATAAGAATTAGCATAGAAACAATTCCTATGATTGATTATTGTGAATATTTTCAGTATTTTTTTTAAATCATCGAAATATTAAATTTTTTTGAGTCTAGTGTTTCTATAAACTTTAAATATTTTTGTAGCAAACAAACCAAAATTGTCCAATAGGAGACAATAGTAGATGATAAGTTCTTGATTTATATTTATGATGAATTTTAGGAAAGTTATTAAATTTCTGTAGCCGGCCCTAACAAACGTAGAAGATTATACACTTATTGATAATTCCCATTTAATAATTTACTTTTTTGCTTTATTGAATTCAATTAAATGAAAATTGTATCTATCAAATTCTTATCTATGATGTAATTAGAATTATATGTAGTGAGTACTTTGATTACGAAAACTTTTCAACAATTTACTAACTTTTTTAGTTAATTATTTTATTCGACTTACAAAATGTATTTCATTTCAACAATATTGAAACAATTTATGTTTGGCTTTAAGTTTAATGTAACTTTTCTATTACATACAAATCGTTTATTTGAAGATAACTGGGATTCTTAATTTTTGATAAAATATAATTTTTATCTGATTCGCAAAAATAAGATAATTTCTTTTATTTATTGGCTCATAAGGTTAGCGTGGTGCTAATAACACGCTAATAACGCAAAGATCGACGGTTCAATCCTTTCATTAGCCAATTATTTTCATTTTTACAGAAATTTTACATTTGACTATGAAAGCACTACACCACAATTTTCAAGATTTTAGAATTATTTTTGAACGTAGAATTCAATTTAATATTATAGTTTTTTTTAATCTTTACTCTCTACTTGTCTTGGATTTGTGTGAATGGACCAACATTATAAAAAAATTGTTAAATTTCAAAACATAAATATTGGGCGAATATGCATGGGTGCAATAAAAAACAAGAAATTCCTCATTCATTTCGGGTTATGCATAAATTATTTGGATTTAAAATTGTGGTTTATATAGGCTAATTTTATTCGTTTAAGGGTTTGTAAGATTCTTGAATATTTTTAAAATATTTAAGTCAAAATAAAAATATATTTTTTTAAGTAAACATGAAATATTTCTTTACAGGCACGGCATCTTAGTGATTACATATTTGACTAATTTGTGATCATGATGAGATAGAAATATCATTAAAGAAAGAGAGATATTTAGACTGAGAAGTAAGAGCAATAACATATTGTTGCATTTTCATCATTGCTTGAAATGACACCAATATTGTTTCTAATAAATATAGTTAGTTCTGTCTTTACTTTCTTCTTCTACGGGAAAGATATATAGTTTATACATTAAGAGGAGTATGTTCATTTGAAATTTCTCAGAGTTGACATGGACGCCAAATAGATTTTTTTTTGGTACTATAATGTAGTGCATATATAAGATAATTAAATATTATTGCCTAAATCAGATACTAGATGTCTCTTAAAGTCACTATTTTGAGATGTTGAAAAATTAAATCATTTTACAATTTATATCTTTATTTAGAATTTTATGATTTTATTTTCGTCGTCGAAGAATGAGTCATTTTAGGTTCGGATTTTTTTGTTCGTGTTTATGAATTTTATTTTATATATTTTTGATTCTATTTTATATTTTGATTTTATTTTATATTTTATTTTCGTCGCCGAAGAATGAGTAATTGTAGGTTCGGATTTTTTTTTGTGTTCGTGAGCCGAGAAATCCTTTTAAACTTTTAATATATTTGAATTTTTGATATTTATTAAATTTTTGTTTTATTTTAAAATATTTTTTTTTTGTAATTTTTTTTTTTGGTAATATTTTTACTTGTTTTTTTTTGAGATTTTCTAACTTTACTTTTGAATAATATTAATAAAAAAAAAAACTTTATTAAAAAAAAAATTTAAATTTGACAAGCAATTTTTTACGTATTTAAATTTTTTTTATTTAATTTTTTTGCTACCAATAAATTGATTCGTATCCGGAGAGAAATTCACAATAATCGCCCTTAAATGGTATGAGACTTCATACATCATAAGGTCGATAATTAATTTTAACTTTTTAAAATTTAAATACAAGTTTTAAAACTGAAAAAGATAAAATATTTAATACCGTCGCATTTACATATATAATTTAAATATAATATGCACATAGGAATATGCACTCTTCTTTAGCTTTTTGTTAATCCTTACATACAAAAAATACTTATCATTCTATCGTTCTTCCGTCTCTCTTACACTCATTAAACATAGAAGAAAAACAAAATCCTTAATACTAATAAAGTCTTTTTTGTTTTCTACTATTGAAATTAAATTTTCCAGCTCAATAAATATTGGAGTTATAAAATAATAATAATAAAACTATTTCATTCAATAGTTCTCCTATCTCCGTCACGCTTATTATAGAGAAGAATTACAAAATCCTTATGAAACAAAAAATGCACACATTATGAACACCATAAAAAAAAACTATTCTTTTATCTCCTTCACGCTCCTTCTATAGAAGAAATAGATCATGCTGATGAAACGCTATGCAAAAATACGCACACATTGATATGATATTAACACATCCAAACATAAAAAATATTTTATATTTATAGTATCAGCTGATTGAAAATTAAAATATTTATTTAAATGATATTTGCATTTACTGAAAGAAGATGGTGTAATATTTTAGCAAATAAATTACTTTTTTCCGTGCGATGCCATCTACCCTAGATCAGTGAAACTAACTCTTATAAAATTTTGGGGAATCCCATTTTCACTAATTTTATAATTAAAAAAACATACGAAACAATAACTTTTAAATAGCTAATTATTTTAAAAATATTGCATCTACGAATTCAATTTATAATTAATTCTTATAAAGAAAAGTTGAAATTTTAATAATAAATTAGAAACACAACGAATTTCTCAGGATCTCAATCATTAACGCGCTCTCAAAATTCAACAAAATAGATCATTTTCAAAAAATCATAAAATGTAAAATAATTAAAAAATTAAAAAAAAAAAGCACAGCAAATTAGCTACATCCTTTAACTTTCATTTAAAATTAAAACCATAAAAATTCATTCACAAATGTCGGAACCGAGCTATATTCAACGCACTTAGTTTTGGTGAAAATAGCCAAAATCATTTTTTTTAAATTAAGAAAAAATTAAGAAAAAACTAAAAAATCAAAATTATGAGCGCACAGTGTTGGAGAGAATACTCTAAGGTATTGAAATCAATAAAAAAATTGTGTATAGATTCAACGATGTGTTTGGCGGGCTATATTCAAAAGTACCAAAAATACAAATTTTCCACTGAAATGCAATGACTGCCCTTAAGTATACTTTCTCTTTTATTTGCCTATTCAAGAAGGCAAATAAAAAAAAAAGTAAGATAAGAAATGAGAAAACAGTATAAATTATGGACTGTAATATTTTCAATTTTAAAACAGTAACGACAAAATAGAAACTAATATTTCTCTTCAAAAACAATGTTCTTTCTCTTTTTATCTTATGGCTTCAGTGCTCACAAAAAAGGAAGAGTCTTTAAGCCAATATTTTCTTCTTTTATCCTATTGAAACTGACCATTAAAAAATTTTGTATTTTCTCTTTTCATGTCTATGCATGACAGTCATGAGAAAGAAAATATGTATGTAGTATTTTAATTTATTTTGCTTCGTCGTAATCGACTAAGCCTTAGTAATGGAAAATTTTCAAATTCACCTTTTTTTAATTTTAAAAGACACAATTAAAAGAAAATTTCCAAAAAAAATTTTTTCTCACATAGAATGACTCTAGGACAACTTATTTTTTACAAACAAAAGGTCAAATTGGTGGTAATTGCAACTTTTATCCCCAAAAAAGGGGTAAAATAAATTATGGAATTAGTATTTTTTGGTCACCAATAGAACCCTATTGATTTTGGGGGGGATCGGGGCACGATGTGGAGCAACATTCATACAAATTTTTTGGAAAATACAGTTTTTAAGAACATGTGAACGGATTGAAATGAAATTTTGGCCTTTGTATTTTACTGGTCCATCATAGAACCATATTGATTTTAGGGGGGATCGGGGCACGGGGTGGATCACCCCCAATACAATTTTTTTTTGGCATAGAGCCATACTTGCCTGAGGAATCTATTACTGTTAATTTTATATTATTGCTTGAAAAATCACGAAAAAGGAAAAAAACACTCGTGACTTTAGTATTATTTCTTTTATTCGTTTTCTAGAATATTACTGAACATAAAGAGAATAAAACCCACGGAAACTATATCAGCCAAGGATAATATAAATAAATGCCATGCAAATGGTTGCATTTAATAGGAAAAATATTGTAAAAAAATATTGTAAGTTGTGGAATTTATTGGTTTATGTTGAAAATATTTTATGCACGGATAACAGTTTTGAATTGGTTTTTGCTTTTTATTTAAACTCAATTGATTTTTTTTGTAAATAAAAATTACATTATTAATTCCACATATTTATGCTCAATAATAAAAATTTACTTTTATTTTACTAAAAAAATTTAAAGTGGATTTCTCGGCAACATCCAATAACATTTTTACAATTAATCAATTTATTTGTTAATGTTTACTTTTAATTTATAATTTATTAAATAAAAATTGGGTAATACGATTTATTTATTTGTGATTTTTAATCCCCTACAAACATTGTATTTATTTCAATCAACAAAAAAAAAGGTAAAATTGACAAAGATTCAATTGCGTTAAGTAAAGAATACAACAAAAATATGTGAGTTCTATCTCAAATTATTCAGAATGACTTTGATATTTTTTCATAATAAAACAAATCCTAAACTTTCAATAAATTAAAGAAGTTCAAGTTAATTATTATTATTTGCGACTCTATTCCGATTTCGTTTAAAACATTTATAAGTAATAAATACAAAAAAAATTAATCCAAAGATTATAATGAAATATTCAATAGAAATATCAATATTAGTTGATATAGAACACACTTGTTCATAAAAATAAGAATAAAAATAATTAATACAATAATGTTTTGATTGTTACGCAAAATTTAAAACTCAGTTTGATTCTTACATATCTAGTTTTCATTTTCTTTGTTATACAGCAAGATAGCCAATCGTAGAGTAAGAGAACGAACGAATTCAATGAAAACTTACCCAAACGTATTTCAATGGATAGTCACGAAGTCAGTTTACAATCTGTTGCAACATACCAATAATTTTTTTTTCATTTTTGTATGTTGACTTCATAAAAATAAGAATAAAAATCATTAATACATATTTTTGTTTCAAATTTAATTAAATTTTCTATCTATAATTTTATTTGCATTTAAAATTTCAATTGGAATTGTTTTATTGAAATTTTCTGATCCTTTTAGAATCCATAGTCCATAATCATAATAATCAGTTTCTGGCATTTTTATGCGTCCATATAAAATTAAAAATTTATGATAATCTGTACCAATTATTTCATAATCAGTCATCATTAAATAATCTTTACATTCATCATTCAATTTATAATAATAATTTGTTTTAAATGATAATTTCGTTGAGTTTGGTTTTAATTCTAAAATTGAAAATACTTCATGATTTATTGTATTTGAAAAACATTTTAAAAAAATATATAATCAATAAATTATTGAGTTCTCAGCTGGTGTGTAGAAAAAATTTCAATTATATAAAAGTTCTGCTTTATTAAATAATGTTTAAAAATAAATAAAAAGCTGCGTCTGAGTATTTTCCGGTTTTTGTTTAAAAATAAATAAAAAGCTGCGTCTGAATATTTTCCGTTTTTCCATTTTCACGAAAAATTTGTTTGCACAAAGAGAAAACTACAAATTTTTTTAGCACAAAATCCATACAATTCTCTTTGTTAAAATCAATTTATTTTTTGTAATAATTATCATTTACAAATTACAAGTTACAAAATATCTAAAATATTAATAAAAATCTAATTTAAAATTTAAAATACATTTTTTTTTCTCTTTCTATAAAATCAATTGTGTAAGAAAAATGAAATTCAATAAAATTATTATGAAGAGAAAGTGGAATTTTTTTGATTTAGTTAAAGTCGAAAAGTTACAATTTATTTGTTGTAAAAATTTCTTAGATAAATTTTCTTGAATTCGTTTTTAATTGTCCTTATCCTTAAATAAATTTTATCTTATCAGAATTTAAATGTAAATTAAGATGATGATGACTTAATTCATGAAAATAATGTTTTTAAATTAATTTATTTTCATTTAAATTTTATGAAATTTTGATTGAAAAGTGTTCAGAAAACCTTAATTATAATTTTCTATTTAAAATAAATCATATATTTTTGAATCTAGTAATTTGAAACTAAAAAAAGGCTGGTCATCCAAATTAAAAATTCTGAAAAGGTATCCACATGTAGTAACATTCTTTTATCTTTTTGAAATGGTTGAAAGTTTGAAAATCGGTGAAAATATTGTAAATTGGTAAGTATATTATATTCTAGCAGTACGTTTAAAATAAAACAAGTTATATTTAATTAATAATAAAATCCAGAATATGCAAATTTAATTCTTTTCTGAATCTGACTTGGAAAATAAAAACCAAATTTATTAGATCATATCGGCCCATACTAATACTAATAACGAGCTGCTCTACGGTTAAATCCCGTCATGAGCCAATTGTTAAATTTTTTTAATTGCAACGCAAAATCTCAGATTGATCCTTCCATATCTAGTTTTGCTTTTGTTTTTGTTATACAGCAAGATTTACAATCGTAGATTCAATGAAAAGTTACACAAACGTATATATGTGACGTATTTCAATGGATAATCACGAAGTCAGTTCACTTTGTTTTGCAACACACCATTTCATTTTTGTTGACATAATAAATACACTAATTGTAGTTTGCTTTATTGTTAAACCTGGACCCTATATATAAAAAAATGTTGGCGTATCGTTAATAAAATTAATGGTTATTGTTCCTTTAATATTTTTATTTATATTAGGTCTGTTCGTTTGCTTGATCAGGTCACATACTCAGGGTATGTTAGGTTAGATTAGGTTAGGTTGAGTTAGATCAGGTGACGTCACAGATCACTTTAGGTTAACGTTGACCCAACTTTTGTTCGTTTGCTGGGATCTGATCAAAATATTATAACCTCAATAAATTTTATTTATAAAAATATATGTAATTTATTTTATTATTTTTGTTTTTTAAACTTGTCTTATAACTAAATAATAAATTATTTAAAAAAAAATATTAATAAAATTAAAATATTTTATTGTCATTTTGACAAGTAACCTACTTGACTCCATCTATTTTGAAAGGTTAGAAAATCATTGCTCCGAGTAGATCGGATCAAGTCAAAAAAAGCAAACGAACATAGAGTAAAGTTGACCTAACCTAACCTAAAGCAAACGAACACAGATGAAATGATCCAATTTGATCGGAGTGACTCGTATCAAGCAAACGAACAGACCTATTTATTCGTGCTAATTTTAAATTCTGGCAAAATCAATAAAAATTCCAAAGTTTATTTAGAAACAATAATGAGAAAACACAAAAACACACTTAAAACATGATTAAACCCAGTACTTTTAACAAAACTGTTTCTTTTAATATAAATTTTTTTTTGTCTAATTAAATTTTTGATTGAATCTAAATGAATCTGTAAATTAATTTTTTTTAGTTGTCCTAGTCCAATAGTCGGATACAACATAACGAATTAATTGTTACTATTGGTTTGGTATTGATTGACCAAAAATAATGTAAAATTTATGTAATTCGTTTGTTTTTTTAAAAAAAAAAACTTGGACCAAAGTTTTAGATAGTTTAAAAACTCTTTAATACATGAACAAAACTGCTTAAAGTGATTTAACAAAGTAATGATCATAAAAAAAAACATTCCGCAACTAATGATTAAACGAACATAAAATAAATTTGATTTAATTTTCATTAATCCAAAGTACTACATTGTACTGACATAATATTTAGATGATTAGAATTATAATTCCAATTGAGCTGGAGCAACCATAATAATTGGAAAGTTAGTTTGTGTAATTTTTTTTATATAAATTTTATGAATTATGAATGCTAAAAATATAAATATTTAAAGACTTATCACCAAAATGATATAAACAACAGAATCAGTTGGAAGTTCACAAGACTTTTCATAAAAATCTTTCCTAAAATTTGAGCTGCACTCTATGATTTCAGCTTTTTTTAATATTTCAATAGAAATTTGGTTTTCATTTAAAATTTTTATTACAGTTGTTTCACTGAAATTATCCCTTCTTTTTAGTATCCATAGTCCAAAATCATATGGATCATTTCCTTGAATCTCATGGCAACCATATAAAATCAAAAAATTTTAATAGTCTGTACCAATTATTTTATACTCAATCATCTGAGGATAATTCGTACACTTTTCTTCAGAATCTTTGTAAATTACTGTAAATGATAATTTAGTAGAATCATTTTCAAAAATCTTTTTCGGCAATTCCTTCAGTTTTTGGTTTTCCAATTTTGATACAACACAAAATAAGTGTAATTTTTATATTTTTGTGTTTGATAATATCCGTTTCATATCAAAGTAAAATTCAGTTTTATAAAATTCAGCTTTTATATCATTCGTAAATAATGATAAAATTTTTCTTTTTGTTGTAATAAAATATTCAAAACTCCAATTTTTTTGATCGAGGAAGTTGATTTATTTCTTTACATTAAAAAAAATTCCTCTTATTTTTGGACATAATTCAATAGAAACACTCCGTGGAATAATAAATAACAAAAGTAATGAATAACAAAAACTTATAAACATGATTGCACTTGATCCAGAACTGTTGAAAGATTTGTGATTTTCTTGAAGTAAAAAAAATTCTGATCTAAAATTCATAAGACCCTTTCAGTTGTTTTCAATGTACAAAATTACATACATATTATTCTTGTAATCAGTACCGCATCATATAAAAAAAAAATCAATTGAAAAATTTATAAGTTCAATAAAGTGAAAGCTCAAAGGAATTCAACACAGACAACAGACAAAAAGTGGATCTCAATAATTCTAAAATAAACATTCGTAAGGTTTTCTGTTTTGCAATTTAAAATAAAATGAATTTAGTGCAAAAATTAAAATTTTCAGGGAAATTATTAGGTACATTTATACTAATTTGTAAATAAAAATTAGCATAGAAAGAATTCCTATGATTGATTATTGTGAATATTTTCAGTATTTTTTTTAAATCAGCGAAATATTAAATTTTTTTGAGTCTAGTGTTTCTATAAACTTTAAATATTTTTGTAGCAAACAAACCAAAATTGTCCAATAGGAGACAATAGTAGATGATAAGTTCTTGATTTATATTTATGATGAATTTTAGGAAAGTTATTAAATTTCTGTAGCCGGCCCTAACAAACGTAGAAGATTATACACTTATTGATAATTCCCATTTAATAATTTACTTTTTTGCTTTATTGAATTCAATTAAATGAAAATTGTATCTATCAAATTCTTATCTATGATGTAATTAGAATTATATGTAGTGAGTACTTTGATTACGAAAACTTTTCAACAATTTACTAACTTTTTTAGTTAATTATTTTATTCGACTTACAAAATGTATTTCATTTCAACAATATTGAAACAATTTATGTTTGGCTTTAAGTTTAATGTAACTTTTCTATTACATACAAATCGTTTATTTGAAGATAACTGGGATTCTTAATTTTTGATAAAATATAATTTTTATCTGATTCGCAAAAATAAGATAATTTCTTTTATTTATTGGCTCATAAGGTTAGCGTGGTGCTAATAACACGCTAATAACGCAAAGATCGACGGTTCAATCCTTTCATTAGCCAATTATTTTCATTTTTACAGAAATTTTACATTTGACTATGAAAGCACTACACCACAATTTTCAAGATTTTAGAATTATTTTTGAACGTAGAATTCAATTTAATATTATAGTTTTTTTTAATCTTTACTCTCTACTTGTCTTGGTTTTGTGTGAATCTGTTCGTATTAAAAATTGTTAAATTTCAAAACATAAATATTTTGCGAATATGCATGAGTGCAATAAAAAATTATAATTTCGGGTTATGCATAAATTATTTGGATTTAAAATTATGGTTTATATAGGCTAATTTTATTCGTTTAAGGGTTTGTAAGATTCTTGAATATTTTCAAAATATTTAAATCAAAATAAAAATATTATTTTTTTAAGTAAACATTAAATATTTCTTTATAAACACGACATCTTAGTAATTACATATTTTACTAATTTGTGATCATAATGAGAGAAATAGAAATATTATTAGACTGAGAAGTTGTTGCATTTTCATCATTGCTTGAAATGACACCAATATTATAGATAGATGGCCGTCTTTCAAGGGAGCTCTCTCTTTACTATACTACTATCAGACAAAGAGAAATATTTAGACTGAGAAGTAAGAGCAATAACATATTGTTGCATTTTCATCATTGCTTGAAATGACACCCATATTGTTTCTAATAAATCTAGTTAGTTCTATGGCTTTACTTTCTTCTTCTACGGGAAAGGTATATAGTTTATACAATAAGTATACTTTCTTTTTTTTTCGCTGGAATATTCTGTCTTTTTAAACAGTAACGGCAAAAGAGAAAATAATATTTCTCTTCAAAAACAATGTTCTTTCTCTTTTTATTTTATGGCTTCAGTCAGGGCCTTCTTTATTTTTTGTACCGGGCCAAAATACTCAAAGAAATTTAACGAGTGACGTCATTTTTCCCGTCTGTCAGTTTCTATGATAATCAAAATTGAAACGCACACGTTTTTTTCGGTACGCAATAAAAACTGTTTTTAGTGAATATAATTGTAAGTTACAAGTTGTAAAATGATATTAAGTGTTCTGTGAATATTAATAATTATAATAACGCAAAGTTTTCACGGGAAAATGATTTATTTTATTGTATAAAAGTGTAAAAGATAAATGCTTTTTGAACATAACCCCAAATTTCAAACCTTCAAAATGCATTTTTCGTTCACATTTTTATACAATAAATTTCTATCTGAAATATGTTTCATTGTAATTGTTGTGATGTATAGTTATTTCTGTTCTTACTAAACTATCATTTTGATAGTAATTCCGTTTTATTGTGTCTAAAATATGTGCTTAAAATTTGTGTGATTTGACATTGAAGTTTTTAATATTTTGAACATAACCCCATATTTCAAACATTCAAAATGCATTTTTATGCAATAAATTTCTAACTGAAATATGTTTCAATGTAATTGTTGTGATATATAGTTGTTTTTGTTCTTATTAAACTATCATTTTGATAATATTTTCGTTTTATTGTGTCTAAAATATATGTTTAAAGTTTGTGTTATTTGACATTGAATTTATCTCAAGGACAATATTTTGATATTTCCAGTAAACATTTTCTTCATTTGGAATACTTATTTAATTAATACAACAATTTATAAAACTTTTATGTGATCTATCCTTTGATTGTGTTTATATTAAAATAAAGATTTGTAAGAAAATATCAAGAAAATGTTAACTGGATGTTATATTATATTGTTCAATTGTGTGATTTTGTTTCTGTTTTTCTTGTGGATGGTTCTTCATCTGGCATTATTAAATGTTCTCCAGATATTACACTTTCAAAGATATCATGTTCAATTTAAGCTACAGAGAGTATTACATATTTAACAACATGGTTAATTGAGGGATATGAAATGAAGATGTTGATCTTGATTCAGCAGTTATAAGAGCATCTTCTTTAGAAAAACTATGGAAAACAACTGGTGAGTCAGGACAAGACACCGATATATATATGTTAATAAATGCAGCTCAACTAAGTCTCAAAAAAAATCTCGCTTTATTAAAATTATTTATTGGATTATCTGGATTAAAACACGGTGGAGTTTGTTTATTTATTTTCTGCAATATTTTATTTATTAATTATTATATTTTTTTTGTAGATAAATGTGAATGATACGACATAGATAACGATATAATTTTAATACATAGATGACATCATTAAATAGCTTTGAAGAGGAAATTCTATTAGGTTATGTTGCAAAGAAAGTATCTGAAAGAAATAATTGTAATGATTGTAGACAAATATTATTAGCTGATTCAGACTTTCAAATAGAATTTTCACCAAATTTAACATATTTAACTAATTTAAGTCGCGGTGGTTTAAAATATCCTTCAGAATTTTTAGGTATAAACAATAGGTATAATTGCTTATCAAATTTTTCAAACATTGATTTCAGAAAATTATGAAATCATACTAATCAATTCATTAAATCAAAAATATTTTCTTAAAGCAATTATTTATACTATTATTTTATTATTTTAAATTAACATTAACAAGATGTGATAATGAATTATGTCGTTTTTTATATTTGGTGCAATATCTACTTACATAATTATTCTAAAATTAAGCGCGATACTATTTGTACACAATCAGTAAATAAGAGGAAATTATCTTCTTTAACTAGTCAATAAATTTGCTTTTTTATATTTTGCTTTATTATTTTTGTTGTATTTTAATAAATCCAATATTCAGCTTAACTTATTTATTTTAGAAATATATACATATATAAAAATTGATGCTTGTTTCCAGTCTGGCTGTCAAGATGCAACTCGACTTTGTTCTTTTGTTTTTTCCTTCTTTTGACCAAACCGGAAATTACAACTTGACTAATTTTAATTAACAATACATACATAATACAATTATTTAATAATAATAATAATAACTGATCGAAAAGGATTCAGTTCGAATATAACAATTTTAAATTCTTATTTATATGTTTGTGGTAATGAATTATTTAGTTTGATTTTATACTTCAATTGTTGAATTGATGTGATATTAATTTTTAAAATGTTGACTTTTTACTTTATTATTATAAGAGAAAACTGTGTTCTTTAACTTCTCAATATTTTTGCTTTTTTATAATGATCTTGCTTTATTATTTAAAATTAGCATTAACAACATGTTTGTGATAATGAATTATGTCGCTTTATTTTATATTTTTACTTAATTTTATTATTGAATTCACATTGATGTGATATGAATTTTTTAAATGCTGAATTCTTAGTTTATTATTTTTTTTATGTTATTCTTTTTTATTTATTGTTATATTTAATTATATTTATTTTTATATTTTTTAAATCCATTTCAGAGTGTGGTTCGGATTCCACAAAAAAAGTAGGTCCTCAAAGTTTAACGAAATGATGATAAAAGCATATTAATGTTTCTGATCGTTATTTTTTTTATAAATAAAAATTTTTAATATTTTTTTAATAAATATTTTTTAATTTTATTTAAATTGTTTTTTTTTTATAACCAAAAAAATTAAAAATACCCCATCCATACTTTAATTTCCATAAAAAAAAACTAAGTCGGCTATCGTGACGTCATCATTTGAGCATTACTGAATGTAGATCTAGAATGCCTTGCTTCAGTGCTCACAAAAAAGGACAAAGTCTTTAATTCAATATTTTCTTCTTTTATCCTATTGAAACTGAACATTCAAAAATTTTGTATTTTCTCTTTTCATCTCTATGCATGAGAAAGAAAATATGTATTTCTCTTATATGTAATATTTTCATTTATTTTTCTTGTTGCGTCACTCATGAGAAACAAAGAGAGGAATCTATTATTGTTAAACTTATATTGTTGGTTGAAGAATCACGAAAAAGGAAAAAATACTCGTGACTTTAGTATTATCTCTTTTATTCGTTTTCTATAATATTACTGAACTAAAAGTCCCGTTACATGTTACACCAAAAGGAAATATTACACAAGGAGAATAAAATCCACTGAAACTATCAGCCAGGGATACATAAAAAAATGCCATGCGAATGGTTGCGTTTAATAGGATAATATATAAAGTGAAAATGAAATTATTTTTTTGTCTGAAAAATATTGTAAGGTGTGGAATTTTTACAACAATATATTTTATATATGAAAAATCGGTGGCTAATAAAATTGAACACAGAATTTTTGGTTTAATTTGAAAATATTTTATGCACGGATAACAGTTTTGAATTGGTTTTTGCTTTTAATTTAAACTCAATTGATTTGTTTTGTAAATAAAAATTACAATATTAATTCCACATATTTATTTTCAATAATAAAAATTTACATTTTTTTGACTTTTTATTTACTAAAAAAATTAAAAGTTGATTTCTCGGCAACATCCAATAACATTTTTACAATTAATCAATTTATTTGTTAAAGTTTACTTTTAATTTATAATTTATTAAATAAAAATTGGGTAATATAATTCTTTTATTTGTGATTTTGAATCCCCTACAGAAATTGTATTTATTTCAAACAACAAAAAAAAAAGGTAAAATTGACAAAGATTCAATTGCGTTAAGTAAAGAATAAAACAAAAATATGTGAGTTTTATTCAGAATAACTTTGATATTATTCCATAATAAAACAAATCCTAAACTTTCAATAAATTAAAGAAGTTCAAGTTAATTATTATTATGATCCTTTTAGTCCATAATCATAATAATCAGTTTCTGGCATTTTTATGCGTCCATATAAAATTAAAAAACTATGATAATCTGTACCAATTAGTTCATAATCAGTCATCATTAAATAATCTTCACATTCATCATTCAATTTATAATAATAATTTGTTGTAAATGATAATTTTGTTGAGTTTGTTTTTAATTCTAAAATTGAAAATACTTCATGATTTATTGTATTTGTAAAACATAAACTCAATAAATTATTGAGTTCTCATCTTGTGTGTAGAAAAAATTTCAATTATATAAAAGTTCTGCTTATTAAATAATGTTTAAAAAATAAATAAATAAATAAAAAGCTGCGTCTGAATATTTTCCATTTTCCATTTTCACCAAAAATTTGTTTGCACAAAGAGAACACTACACATTTTTTTTAGCACAAAATCCATACAATTCTTTTTGTTAAAATCAATTTAATTTTTGTAATAATTATCATTTACAAATTTCAAGTAACAAAATATCTAAATTATTAATAAAAATCTAATTTAAAATTAAAAATACATTTTGTTTTCTCTTTCTATAAAATCAATTGTGTAAGATAAATGAAATTCAATAAAATTATTATGAAAAAAACGTGGAATTTTTTTGATTTAGTTAAAATCGATAAGTTACAATTTATATGTTGTAAAAATTTCTTAGATAAATTTTCTTTGAATTCGTTTTTAATTGTCCTTATCATTAAATAAATTTTGTCTTATCAGAATTTAAATGTAACTTAAGATGATGATGACTTAATTCATGAAAATAATGTTTTTAAATTAATTTATTTTCATTGAAATTTTATGAAATTTTGATTGAAAAGTGTTCAGAAAACCTCAATTTTAATTTTCTATTTAAAATAAATCATATTTTTTTGAATTTAGTAATTTGAAACTGAAAAAAGGCTGGTCATCCAAATTAAAAATTCTGGAAGGTATCCACATGTAGTAACTATTTTTTATCTTTTTGAAACTGTTGAAAGTTTGAAAATCGGTGAAAATATTGTAAATTGGTAGGTAAATTATATTCTAGCAGTACGTTTAAAATAAAATGAGTTATATTTAATTAATAATAAAATCCAGAATATGCTAATTTAATTCTTTTCTGAATCTGACTTGGAAAATAAAAACAAAATTTATTAGATCATATCGGCCCATAATAATGTTAATAACGAGCTGCTCTACGGTTCAATCCCGTCATGAGCCAATTTTTAAATTTTTTTAATTCTAACGCAAAATCTCAGATTGAATCTTACATATCTAGTTTGCCTTTTGTTTTTGTTATACATCAAGATTTACAATCGTAGATTCAATGAAAAGTTTCACAAACGTATATATGTGACGTATTTCAATGGATAATCAGGAAGTCAGTTTACACTCTGTTTTTCAACAGAACATTTTATTTTTGTATGTTGTCATAATAATTACACTAATTGTAGTTTCCTTTATTGTAAAACTAGGACCCTACATATAAAAAACTGTTGGCGTTTCGTTAATAAATCTAATGGTTATTGTTCCTTTAATATTTTTATTTATATTTATTTGTGCTAATTTTAAATTCTGGCAAAATCAATAAAAATTCCAAAGTTTATTTAGAAACAATAATGAGAAAACACAAAAACACACTTAAAACATGATTAAACCCAGTACTTTTAGCAAAACTGTTTCTTTTAATATTAAAAAAAAAATTTGTGAAATTAAATTCTTGATTGAATCTAAATGAACAACATACCGAATTAATTGCTACTATTGGTTTGGTATTAATTGACCAAAAATAATGTAAAATTTTAGTAATTCTTTTGTTTTTTGAATCAAAAAAAACTTGTACCAAAGTTTTAGATAATTAAAAAACTATTTAATACATGAACAAAACTGCTTAACGTGATCCAACAAAGTAATGATCATAAAAAAAAACATTCCGCAACTAATGATTAAACCAACATAAAATAAATCTGATTTAATTTTCATTAATCCAAAGTACTACATTGTACTGACATAATATTTAGATGATTAGAATTATAATTCCAATTGAGCTGGAGCAACCATAATAATTGGAAAGGTATTTTGTGTAATTTTTTTTATATAAATTTTATGAATTATGAATGCTAAAAATATAAATATTAAAAGACTTATCACCAAAATGATATAAACAACAGGATCAGTTGGAAGTTCACAAGACTTTTCATAAAATTCTTTCCTAAAATTTGTGCTGCAATCTAGGGTTTCAGCTTTTTTTAATCTTTCAATAGGAATTTGGTTTTCATTTAAAATTTTTATTACAGTTGTTTCACTGAAATTATCCGATCTATTTAGTATTCATAGTCCAAAATCATATGGATCATTTCCTTGAATCTCATGGCAACCGTATAAAATCAAAAAATTCTCATAGTCTGTACCAATTATTTTATACTCAATCATCTGAGGATAATTCGTACACTTTTCTTCAGAATCTTTGTAAATTACTGTAAATGATAATTCAGAAGAATTATTTTCAAGTATTAAATCGGCAATCTCTTCAAAGCTTGGATTTCCAATTTTGTGACAAGTCATAATAATTGTAAGTTTTATATTATTCACAACATCATTTTCTCTAATATCAGTGTAAGATCCAATATTATAAAAATCAGCTTTTAGCTCATTCGAAAATAATGATAAAATTTTACTTTTTGTTGTAATAAAATATTCAAAATTCCATACTTTTGCATGGAGGGAGATGATGTCGTTGATATTGAAAGGAATTCCTTTTATTTTTGGACATAATTCACTAACAACACTTCGCTGAATAATAAATAACAAAAACAATGAACTACGAACACTTATAAACATGATTGCACTTGACCAGAAATCTTAGCAGATTGGTAACTTTTATAAATTTAGAAAAATATTTTTCATAATTTTTTTACTAAGTTTATAAATTTCATTTATTAATGAAGTTTATTGCTTCATTGTTGTACTTATATATTTGTTTGAATTAATTTCAAAGTTTACCAAGAACTTATTCAACTTTTATATTATTATTATGATGTAGTTACAAAATATATTCCAAATTTAATTCCTTTGCGTATTCTTAATATTAGATTTTACTTTAAGCTTGATGTAACTTTCATATTTCATTTAATCGATTTTCTTCAAACCGTTTATTTGTATTGTATTGTATTTATTTTTTTATTAAACCAAGTACGTCAACTACTAAGGTTATAAGTATTAAAAGACCTACTATTTTTATTTGGGTTCTGGATCACCTGGCATCTGCACATGCATTTTATAATTCTATTTTAGAACATTACCTGCTCTATGGAAAATCATGCAGAATTTTTAAACAACCATTTATTAAATGTACTGCTATAATTAAAGTATTTTAAGAAAATATGGGTCTTTTTAAAACAAATATTAAATTATGTAATTCTTATCAGATTTTGTTTATTTATCGGCTCATTAGATTAGTCGGTAGAGCGTCGTGCTAATAACGCGAAGGTCGACGGTTTATTCCCATAATGAGCCAATCATTTTTTGATTGTTACGTAAAATTTTAATCTCAGTTTGATTCTTACATATCTAGTTTGCCTTTTTTTTTATTATACAGAAAGATATCCAATCGTAGAGTAAGAAATCGATTCAATGGAAAGTTACACAAACAACATATATGTGACGTATTTCAATGGGTAGTCACGAAGTCAGTTTACAATCTGTTGCAAAGGATCATCAATTTTTTTCAGTTTTGTTTGTTGACATAATAAATACGCTAATTGTAGTTCTTCTTCTTCTTCTCTCTTTGTACTTGACTTGCATCAAGAGAATCTCTTATACAGCTATTTACTATTTAATATTAACGTCCACTTTTTTCACACTTTAATTGTAGTTTCCTTTATTGTAAAACCTGGACCCTATATATAAAAAACTGTTCACATATCGCTAATAAAACTAATTCTATTGTTCCTTTAATATTTTTATTTATAATTATTTGTGCTAATTTTAAACTTTGGTAAAATCCATAAAAATTTTAATTCATTTTAGAAATAATAATAAAAAAAACACAGAAACACACTAAAAACATGATTAAAAAAATTAATTTGATTTAATTTTTATTAATTCAAATTAAACTACATTGTAATGACATAATTTATAGATGATTAGAATTACATTTCCAACTGAGCTGGAGCAACTATAATAATTGGAAAGTTAGTTTGTGTTTTATTATTTATATGAATTTTATGAATTATAAATCCAAAAAAAATAAATATTAAAAGACTTATAACCAAAATGATATAAACAATAGAATTAACATTAGATATAACTTCACACGACTTTTCATAAAAATATGGACTAAAATTTTGGATGCAATGTTTGTTTTCAGTTTTATTTAATCTTTCAATTGGAATTAAATTTTCATTTAAAATTTTTATTTCGAATGCTTCATTGAATTTCTCTGATCCAAAGTCCAAAATCATAATCATTTTCTCTCACCTCTTTACAACCATATAAAATCAAAAAACTATCATAATCTGTACCAATTATTTTATAATCAATCATCTGAGGATAATTTGTACACTTTTCTTCAGAATCTTTGTAATTTACTGTAAATGATAATTCAGTAGAATCGTTTTCAAGTTTTAAATCAGCCATTCCTTCACATTTTGGTTTTCCAATTTTGTTACAACACTAAATAAGTGTAATTTTTATATTTTGGTGTTTCATAACATCAGTTTAATTAATATCAGAGTAAAATTCAGTTTTATAAAATTCAGCTTTTAGCTCATTCGAAAATAATGATAAAATTTTACTTTTTGTTGTAATAAAATATTCAAAGCTCCATTCTTTTTGATCGAGGAAGATGATTTCTTTGACATTAAAAGGGATTCCTCTTATTTTTGGACAAAATTCGCGAGAAACACTTCATGGAATAATAAATAACAAAAGTAATAACAAAACTTATAAATATGATAGCACTTGATCCAGAACTGTTAACAGATTAGTGACTTTCTTGAAGTAAAAAAATTCTTATCTAAAATTCATAAGACCCTTCCAGTTGTTTTCAATGTACAAAATTACATACATATTATTCTTGCAATCAGTACCGCATCATATAAAAAAAAAATCAATTGACAAATTTATAAATTCAATAAAGTGAAAGCTCAAAGGAATTCAACGCAGACAACAGACAAAAAGTTGATCTCAATTATTCTAAAATAAATATTCGTAAGGTTTTCTGTTCTGCAATTTAAATTAAAATGAAATTAGCGCAAACATTAAAATTTTCAGGGAAATTATTTGTTACATTTAAAATAATTTGTAAATAAGAATTAGCATAGAAACAATTCCTATGATTGATTATTGTGAATATTTTCAGTATTTTTTTTTTAAATCAGCGAAATATTAAATTTTTTTGAGTCTAGTGTTTCTATAAACTTTAAATATTTTTGTAGCAATCAAACCAAAATTGTCCAATAGGAGACATTAGGAGATGATAAGTTCTTGATTTTTATTTCAGATGAGTTTTAGGAAAGTTATTAAATTTTTGTCGCCGGCCCTAACAATCGTAGAAGATTATACACTTATTGATAATTCCCATTTAATAATTTACTTTTTTGCTTTATTGAATTCAATTAAATGAAAATTGTGGCTATCGAATACTTATCTATGATGTAACTAGAATTATATGTAATAAGTACTTTGATTACCAAAACTTTTCAACAATTTACTAACTTTTTTTGGTTAATTTTTTTATTCGACTTACAAAATGTATTTCATTTCAACAATATTGAAACAATTGTGTAATTTATATTTGGCTTTAAGTTTAATTTAACTTTTTTATTTCATTCAAATCGTTTATTTGATGAAATAATCAAAGTATTTGAAGATAACTGGGGTTCTTTATTTTTGTTAAATTACAATTTTTAGCTGATTCGCAAAAATAAGATAATTTATTTTATATATCGGCTCATTAGCTTAGTCGGTAGAGCGTCGTGCTAATAACGCGAAGGTCGACGGTTCAATCCCGTCATGAGCCAATTATTTTCATGTTTACAGAAATTTTACATTTGATTATGAAAGCACTACAATTTTCAAGATTTTAGAATTTTTTTTGAAATTAGAATTCAATTTAATACCATAGTTTTTTTTTAATCTTTACTCTCTACTTGTCTTGGTTTTGTGTGAATCTGTTCGTATGATGGACCATCATTAAAAAAAATTGTTAAATTTCAAAACATAAATATTTTGGGAATAAGCATGAGTGCAATAAGAAACAAAAAATTTCACATTAAGTACGGGTTATGCATAAATTATTTAGATTTAAAATTGTGGTTTAAATAGGCTAATTTTATTCATTTTAGCGTTTGTAAGATTCTTGAATATTTTCAAAATATTTAAATCAAAATAAAAATATTTTTTTTTTTAAAGTAATCATTAAATATTTTTTTATAAACACGACATTTTAGTAATTACATATTTGACTAATTTGTGATGATGATAAGAGAGATATAAATATTATTAGACAAATAGAGATATTTAGACTGAGAAGTAAGAGTAATAACTAGAGCCCGGATATAGGCATTAAAAACCGACGAAATAGGCAGGCAAAATGTCGCTTAAAAATAGAGAAGTAGACAAGGAAAATAGGCAGTAAAAATTTATACACTGAGAAAAAAAACTTAGTAGAATATACGAAAATTGCTAGTTAATAACACAAAAAATTTCGTGCGTTTCAGTTAACATGATTATTTTGTGATATTTCGTTTAAAACACAAAATATATTTGTTATTTAAAAATTTTGTACTATTAACGAAATTAATTCGTAGTATTTAAGAAAAAAATTGTAACATAAAATATTCACAAAATACAGTAGGTTTTGTGAAATTTACGAATATATTGTAATTTTTACGAAATCGAAATTAGTAAAATCTACGAAATTCATTTTTAAAATAACGAAAATAAATAACTAGAATATACCAAATCAATAGTATTTTTTATTAAATAGATCGTTAAATTTACGAATTTGAATTTCGTAAAATTTACAAATTTTAATTTTGTAGAATTTATAAATTCACAAATGCTTATGTAAATTTAACGAAATAATTATGAAAGAAAAGACCTTGTTTTTAGTTTAATACATGTATTTTGTAAAAAAATAATTAACTAACATATTTTTAATTCATTTACATTTTAAATTCATTTTAATTTTTGATTCATTGCAAGAATAAAGACTTGAAATTATTGAACTATTTTTATCATACATGGTTTTAATATCATTAAAATATTTCTGAACAAATTCCCAAACCATTTCTGATTCAGTCGGATATTTAATATTAAATACGTGAAAAATTTTTAAGCATACATCAACTGCTTTTAACAACGTATACAACTTATATTTAATATTGTCAAAATAAACAAAAAATTCCGTGAATTTCATGGTTTGGTCATCCCCAATTAGTATGATGATAGGTTGTACTGTTGCATGATTCTGGCTTGCGTCATTCTTTAAGCAATTTATTCTAGTGTCGATTTCAGTGGCTGTGCTACATATAAGAAAAAAAGTATTCTGCGAATCTTTGATGGAAAATTTTTTGCTTTCAATGTCGTGTCCTCTTTTTCTTTTACCGCATGTAAACGTTGGTGGTAAAACTGCATGGATCAATAATAATGTAATATAGTTCAAAGATTCTGAAAAAATAATTAATTACTGATGTATATTGATAATTAATATTGACTAAATAAAATAATTAACATACCTTCATCAAATTCATTTGATTCAAGTTTTTCCAATAATTTCAAATTTGAAGAATCTTTAATTTTGATTTTGAATAAAACATTAATTCGGGAAGTGAATTCCGCCCATTTCATACATATGTCTGTTTTTGGCTCATGTATAAATTGAAAGTCAATATCAATCTTTAAAAAAGAGAAAAATATAAAAATAAAAATATTGATACGCTTTCTGTCCATTTTTCCAACACTTCGGGCCAGGGTTCCTTATTGTATTTAAGCCAACAATAAATGCTATCAAATGTTTTATCTAGATTTAAAATAGATTTAAAATAAAATTAGAATTAGAATTAAATTAAAATGAACTAACCTTGTGTCTGCGTTGCCTGCTTTAAATTTTCAACTGTTGGACTTACACCATTTTTCTTTAATTTCCTCAGTTGGGTCTGGTATCTGTCCCAGAGCTTTCCTTTAGGTGATTTTTTTGATCGCCACAAGTAGTATGTCTCCTGAAAAGTATTTGTTGTAAATTATATAAGATAAAGTTTTAACGTGAATTTTTACTTTTTATTCTTTTGGGAATAAAACCAAAATCGAGTCACTGAGATTATTGCATAGCTCAGACGTTAATTTAATTTCATTGTCCACGAAGTAGTCAGCTAAAACATGGATCAGAGATTTTCTCATATTGTCGTTCAATCTATCATGAATTTTAAAATATTTGAAAACTGCTGTTCCTTTAGGCGTCGAATTTAATATTGTGCAAACATCCTGCAATCGGATAAAAAACATTAATATCAATAAAAAAAATTACACAAAATATCAATACTATTGAAAAAATTTGCACACAAAAAACAGTCCATTGTCAATGAGATACGACGTTATTATGAATTCACGAAAACAGATATTATATTTACCGTGCATATGTTGCGTAACTGTTAAAGAATCAATTGTCTTCAATTTCGTTGTTATCTAACTCTTTATTTACTTCTCCGCAAAATGAACTTGTCACTGATAATGTAGTAGCTCTGCATGAACAATAAAAACAATTTTTACAATTCGATGTTCCCTGAAATTATGAATATGTATATAATTAATAACACTAGGTATATTTTTTATTTTTTACTTCGTAATTTTAATTAATAAAATGACTTGATCTAATTTTGATTTACACGATTAAATAGGTTAGTAGTATTTGTCCTCTTGTTTGTATGAATTGTTTTCGATTTTATATAATTACAGTTATTGAGAATATGTAATATACAATGTTGCCGATACTCTCACAAAAACCGTACAAAATTAAGAACGTAAAAATATAAGGCACTATTTTTCTTTCATTTTTTTTAGAGGTTTTATAATTTATGTTACTTATTTATGTATTCTTTTACTTAGCGTACCTGTTTCTTTTGCCATGCGTGAAGAGCCCACTCGAATCTTACTCTATAAGCAAAATATTCTTCTGAAAAAATTCTTTTGCCAATTTCGCTGGGTTTCGTCTTTTTCAAAACAACTGTTCCAATATTTAATTCTATAAAAACACAAATAACCCGAATTAATAGTTTTGAGATGCAAAAAATATATATATAACTTACCACAACACTTTTTAATCACAAATTTTTTCTCAATGTCACCAATTTCTAAACAATTAACAAACGTTTTTAAATTTGACCGTATTTTTTTTCTTTTTGTAAGACCACTCATCCGATTCATTTTTAAGAATTTTCACGTGTGTTTTCAAAGAATCCTTAAACTCAACTGTCGTATTTATAAAATTCTGTTATAATACTACCAAGTTCGTGAAAATAACAAAAAAATTCTTTTAAATTACAACCAAGTTCGTATTAAACACAAACGATTTTGTGATTTGAACAAAATCAATTAGTAATTTGTAAAAAGTAATTCGTATTTTTCACAATGTTGGTTTTGTATTTTTGAATTAAAACAAAATATATTTGTAATTTCAACGAAAAAGTTTGTATGATTTCGTACTTGTATTATTTCGTGAAAATAACAAAAAAATTCTTCCAAGTTACATGAAAATTCGTAAAATATCATAAATAACTCCGACAAAACACAAAACTTATGTGTAATTTGGACAAAATAAAATAGTACATTTTACAAATATATAATCTACTAGTGTAACTAAGCCATTTTTGTATTTTCCACAAAACTTTTTTTTATATTTTAAGAAATTTTTGTGAATTCTAAAGAAATTGTAGGTATATATAACGAAAATATTTAGTAAAACAAAGTACGAAATTTTTGTAAAAATTTTTACTAACAGTTTTTTCTCAGTGTAAAAGCTATATAAAAAATGAAAAAATTTAGATAAAGAATTTGTACAAGGTAGAAAAGCCAACGGTAAGAAATAAAAAGAGAGGCACTAATAATTAAAAATGCTAAAAATTTAAATATGAATTACTTATTTAGAAAGAATATTTAAATTACAGTGAGAAACTGTATAATATTTCTAATTGTCGGTCGTGAAACTTCTTCGTTTATCCGAAAGTATGTTTTTATACAAATTAAAACTTCGCTCAACATCGCAGGAAGTTATAGGAGCATTCTTAAGCGCACAAATTTCAGCAGAAGAAAATTTAGGAATCGCCGTATTTTTCCCATGAATTATTTCAGTTATTTTTTCAAGGTAATTTAAACCTGAATTTTTATCAAACACGAATTTAAATTTTTTATAAATATTGGTTCCCTTTTCTCCATGAACCATTTCAAATTTTTCTTTCACCACGTGAATTGTTTTAATTGATTCAACTAATGGGACATTTTTTGTTTCTAATCTTTCTATAGTAGAACTAAGTATGAAATAGTTACTAGTGATAAAAATTAAATCATTTTTTAAACTATTGTTTGATAAATTGTTAAATATTGTTTGAAGAATTTCAATGTGGTTACAGCAATAAAATACTGTATTAAGATACAAATTATATTTTAAAGATATTATATTTGCCTTATTCCAGATTTCCGTGAAACTTTGTCAATGAGATATAGTCTTAATATAAAAATAGGCAAAAAAAAGTCAATTAAAAAGGAATGGCGTTTATCTGAAAATAGGCAAAAAAAAAGGCGAACTAAAAATGATGTCATTTCTCTTACAACTTGGCGAAAAAATAATGATGATTAGAAGCAGGGGGAAAAAGGCAATTGCCTAAAGATCCGGGCTCTAGTAATAACATGTTGTTGCATTTTCATCATTGCTTGAAATGACACCAATATTGTTTCTAATAAATATAGTTAGTTCTGTCTTTACTTTCTTCTTCTTCTACGGGAAAGATATCTAGTTTATACATTAAGTACACTTTCTCTTTTATTTGCCTTCTGCAATACTCAAGATAAGAAATGAGAAAACAGTATAAATTTTGGACTGCAATATTCTATCTTATTAAACACTAACAACAAAAGAGAAAATAATATTTCTCTTCAAAAACAATGATCTTTCTCTTTTTATCTTATGACTTCATTGCTCATAAAAAAGGACAAAGTCTTTAATCCAATCTTTTCTTCTTTTATCCTATTGAAACTAACCACCCAAAATTTTTGTATTTTCTCTTTTCATCTCTATGCATGACAGTCATGACAAAGAAAATATGTATTTCTATTATTGGAGTATGTTCATTTATTTTTTTTTGCGTCACTCATGAGAAACAAAGAGAGGAATCTATTATTGTTAAACTTATATTGTTGGTTGAAGAATCACGAAAAAGGAAAAAATACTCGTGACTTTAGTATTATCTCTTTTATTTGTTTTTTAGAATATTACTGAACATATTACTGAACACAAGGAGAATAAAACGCACTGAAACTATATCAGCCAAGGATAATATTAAAAAATGCCAAGCAAATGGTTGCATTTAATAGGAAAAATATTCTAAAAAAATATTCTAAGTTGTGGAATTTATTGGTTTCAGTTGAAAATATTTTATGCACGGATAACATTTTTGAATTGGTTTTTGCTTTTTATTTAAACTCAATTGATTTGTTTTGTAAGTAATAATTACGTTATTAATTCCACATATTTATTTTCAATAAAAAAAAAATTACATTTTGTTGACTTTTTATTTACTAAAAAATGTTTTCCTAAGAGCTGGCAATGCGCCGAATCGAATTAAAAATGCATGTGCAGATGCTAGGTGGTTCAGAACCCACCTCAAAAATAGTAGGTCTCCTAGTTACTAATAACCTTAGTCGTTGATGTACTAGGTTAATAAAAAAATTGAAATACAAATACAAAATTTACTAAAAAAATTAAAAGTTGATTTCTCGGCAACATCCAATAACATTTTTACAATTAATCAACTTATTTGTTAAAGTTTACTTTTAATTTATAATTTATTAAATAAAAATTGGGTAATACGATTCTTTTATTTGTGATTTTGAATCCCCTAAAAAAATTGTATTTATTTTAAACAACAAAAAAAAAAAAAAAATTGACGAAGATTCAATTGCGTTAAGTAAAGAATAGATACAACAAAAATATGTGAGTTTTATCTTAAATTATTCAGAATGACTTTGATATTTTTCCATAATAAAACAAATCCTAAACTTTCAATAAATTAAAGAAGTTCAAGTTAATTATTATTATTTCCAACTCTATTCCGATTTCGTTTAAAACATTTATAAATAATAAATGCAAAAAAAATTAATCCAAAGATTACAATAAAATATTCAATTGAATAAAAATCATTAATACAATAATGTTTTGATTGTTACGCAAAATTTAAATCTCAGTTTGATTCTTACATATCTAGTTTGCCTTTTGTCTTGTTATACAGCAAGTCATAGAGTTAGAGATCGAGAACAATAAAAACTTACCCAAACGTATATGTGACGTATTTCAATGGATAGTCACGAAGTCAGTTTACAATGTGTTGCAACAGACCATCAATTTTTTCATTTTTGTAATAAATAATAAATACACTAATTGTAGTTTCCTTTATTGTAAAACCTGGCCCCTACATATAAAAAACTGTTGGCGTTTCGTTAATAAAACTAATTGTATTGTTCCTTTAATATTTTTAGTTATATTTATTTGTGCTAATTTTTAATTCTGGCAAAATCCATAAAAATTCAAAAGTTTATTTAGAAATAATAATGAGAAAACACAGAAACACATGAAATTAAATTCTTCATTGAATCTAAATGAATCTCTATATTAGATTTTTTTAGTTGTCATAGTCCAATAGTAGGATACAACATACCGAATTAATTGCTACTATTGGTTTGGTATTGATTGACCAAAAATAATGTAAAATTTATGTAATTCGTTTGTTTTTTGAATCAAAAAAAAACTTGGACCAAAGTTTTAGATAATTAAAAAACTCTTTAATACATGAACAAAACTGCTTAAAGTGATCCAACAAAGTAATGATAATAAAAAAAAACATTCCGCAACTAAAGATTAAACCAACATAAAATAAATTTTATTTAATTTTTATTAAGTCAAAGAAAACTACATTGTACTGACATAATATTTAGATGATTAGAATTATAATTCCAATTGAGCTGGAGCAACCATAATAATTGGAAAGTTAGTTTGTGTAATTTTTTTTATATAAATTTTATGAATTATGAATGCTAAAAATATAAATATTAAAAGACTGATAACCAAAATGATATAAACAACAGAATCCGTTGGAAGTTCACAAGACTTTTCAAAAAAATCTTTTCTAAAATTTGTGCTGCACTCTAGGGTTTCAGCTTTTTTTAATCTTTCAATAGGAATTTGGTTTTCATTTAAAATTTTTATTACAGTTGTTTCACTGAAATTATCCGATCTTTTTAGTATCCATAGTCCAAAATCATATGGATCATTTTCTTGAATCTCATGGCAACCATATAAAATCAAAAAATTCTCATAGTCCGTACCAATTATTTTATACTCAATCATCTGGGGATAATTCGTACACTGTTCTTCAGAATCTTTGTAAATTACTGTGAATGATAATTCAGTAGAATTATTTTCAAGTATTAAATCGGCAATTTCTTCAAACTTTGGTTTTCCAATTTTGTTACAAGACATAATAATTGTAAGTTTTATAATATTCACAACATTATTTTCTTTAATATCAGAGTAAGATTCAATTTGATAAAAATCAGCTTTTAACTCATTCGAAAATAATGATAAAATTTTACTTTTTGTTGTAATAAAATATTCAAAATTCCATACTTTTCCATCAAGGGAGATGATTTCGCTGATATTTAAAGGAATTTCTTTTATTTTTGGACATAATTCACTAACAACACTTCGCTGAATAATAAATAACAAAAGCAATGAACTACGAACACTTATAAACATGATTGCACTTGAGCAGAACTGTTAGCAGAATGGTAACTTTTCTAAATTTAGAAAAATATTTTTCAAATTTTTTTACTTAGTTTATAAATTTCATTTGATAATGAAGTTTATTGCTTCATTGCTTTACTTAGATATTTGTTTGAATTAAATTCAAAATTTACCAATAGCTTATTCACCTTTTTGTATTATTATTTTGATGTAGTTACAACATTTATTCCAAATTTAATTCCTTTGCGTAATCTTAATATTAGATTTTACTTTAATCTTGATGTAACTTTAATATTTCATTTAATCGATTTTATTCAAACCGTTTATTTATATTGTATTGTATTTATTTTTTTATTAAACCAAGTACGTCAATTACTAAGGATATTAGTATTAGAAGACCTACTATTTTTTATTTGGGTTCTGGATCACCTAGGATCTGCACATGCATTTTATAATTCGATTTTGGTACATTACCTTCTCTATAGAAAATCATGCAGATTTTTTAAGCAACCATTTATTAAATGAACTGCTATAATTGAAGTATTTTAAGAGAATATGGGGTCTTTTTAAAACAAATATTAAATTATGTATTTATCGGCTCATTAGATTAGTCGGTAGAGAGTTATGCTAATAACGTGTTGTGCCTGAAACCAAAAGTTCATTAATTTAATAGAAGTAATAAAGTAGATTGTAACTGCATTTAGTCCGTAAAGCAAAATTAAAATACTTATAAAATTATAAAATTATAATGTGTTGCATATATATAGGAAGATATGATGCAACTTGAGTAAAACAGAAATGTGTGCGAAAGACATGGGTGAATGGCCTAATAGTTATGTCGGTGTTTTAGTAATAAGAAGGGTAATATTAGGGAATTATTAATGTAAAATCGAATAGGTTCAAAGTGTCCAAGAGAATATGACTTTGAACTGATTTCTATTTAAAAGAATAATAATTATAGATCAATAAGAATAACGATAATGATTAAAATAAGACAAATAATTTCAAATAAATAGTTATACTAAGATTAAAATTGCATCATCAACAATTAGAAAAAGATCATATTAAATTAGAGAAAATGATTTAAGACAAATAAAGTCATTGTGGGAAATGCATTTTCAGCATTTGAATTAAATATGAGATGAATTATTTGAATTATGGAATTTGTCGCACGGAGATAATATTAGAATGTGGGAAAGTTAAATTAAAGTACGTGACTGGGGAAATTGCCCAAACATGCCGGGGATTTTTGTTGATGTTGGACTTTTAATCTGAAGTAATAAATATGCTTGATTCACTTAGAATCAGGGAGTTAGTTTTTGACCACGAAAGTCGACAAGACTTAATAAATAAAATTTGTAAACATTAAAACGTTTCTAAGTACATTAAATATTCACAACAAACGCGAAAGTCGACGGTTCAATCCCTTCATGAGCCAATCATTTTTGGATTGTTACGTAAAATTTAAATCTCAGTTTGATTCTTACATATCTAGTTTGCCTTTTGTTTTGTTATCCAATCGTAGAGTAAGAGAACGAACGAATTCAATGAAAAGTTACCCAAACTTATATGTGACGTATTTCACTGGATAGTCACGAAGTCAGTTTACAATCTGTTGCAACATACCAACAATTTTTTTTTCATTTTTGTATGCTGACTTAATAAATACACTAATTGTAGTTCTTCTTCTTCTGCTCTCTTTGTACTTGAGTTGCATCAAGTGATTGTATTATTGGCTTCTTAAGAATCTCTTATATAGCCATTTACTATTTAATACTAACGTCCACTTGTTTCACACTCTAATTGTAGTTTCCTTGTAAAACCTGGACCCTATATATAAAAAAATGTTGGCGTATCGTTAATAAAACTAATGGTTATTGTGCCTTTAATATTTTTATTTATAACTATTTGTGCTAATTTTAAGCTAGCTAATTTTTAAATACACTAAAAACATGATTAAAAAAATTAATTTGATTGAAAATGTTGGTGTATCGTTAATAAAACTAATGGTTATTGTGGCTTTAATATTTTTATTTATAATTATTTGTGCTAATCTTAAACTTTGGCAAAATGTATATAAAATGCAGAAACACATTAAAAACATGATTAAAAAAATTAATTTGATTTAATTTTTATTAATTCAAAGCTAACTACATTTTAATGACATAATTTATATGTAGATGATTAGAATTACATTTCCAACTGAGCTGGAGCAACCATAATAATTTGAAAGTTAATTTGTGTTTTATTTTTATGAATTTTATGAATTTTATGAATTATAAATCTTAAAAAAATAAATATTAAAAGACTTATAACCAAAATGATATAAACAATAGAATTAACATTAGATAGAACTTCAGAAGACTTTTCATAAAAATATTGACTAAAATTTTATATGCAATGTTTGTTTTCAGTTTTCATTTAAAATTTTTATTGCGAATGCTTCATTGAATTTCTCTGATCCTTTTATTATCCAAAGTCCAAAATCATAATCATTTTCTGTCATCTCTTTACAAACATATAAAATCAAAAAACTCTCATAATCTGTACCAATTATTTTATAATCAATCATCTGAGGATAATTTGTACACTTTTCTTCAGAATCTTTGTAATTCATTGTAAATGATAATTCAATGGAATCGCTTTCAAGTATTAAATCCACAATTCTTTCAGTTTTTGGTTTTCCAATTTTGTTACAATGTAAAATAAGTGTAATTTTTATATTTTTGTGTTTAATAACTTCAGTTTCATTAATATCAGAGTAAAATTTAGTTTTATAAAATTCAGTTTTTTTATCATTCGAAAATAATGATGAAATTTTACTTTTTGTTGTAATAAAATATTCAAAACTCCAATATTTTTGATCGAGGAAGATGATTTCTTTGATATTAAAAGGGATTCCTCTTATTTTTGGACATAATTCACGAGAAACACTCCGTGGAATAATAAATAACAAAAGTAATGAATATCAAAAAATTATTAATATGATTGCACTTGATCCAGAACTGTTAACAGATTGGTGACTTTCTTGACATATAAACATAAAAATCAATTGAAAAATTTATAAATTCAATAAAGTGAAACTCAAAGGAATTCAACACATAATAGCACGGACAAAAAGTGGATCTCAATAATTCTTAAATAAATATTCGTAAGGTTTTCTGTTTTGCAATTTAAAAGAAAATGAAATTAGTGCTAACATTAACATTTTCAGGGCAATTATTAGGTACATTTAAACTAATTTGTAAATAAAAATTAGCATAGAAACAATTTCTATGATTGATTATTGTGAATATTTTCAGTATTTTTTTTAAATCATCGAAATATTAAATTTTTTTGAGTCTAGTGTTTCTTTAAACTTGAAATATTTTTGTAGCAAACAAACCAACATTGTCCAACAGGAGATGATAAGTTCTTGATTTATATTTCAAATGAATTTTAGGAAAGTTATCAAATTTCTGTAGCTCGCCCTAACAATCGTAGAAGATTATACACTTATTGATAATTCCCATTTAATAATTTACTTTTTTGCTTTATTGAATTCAATTAAAGGAAAATTGTGGCTATGAAATACTTATCTATGATGTAATTAGAATTATATGTAATAATTACTTTAAATACCAAAACTTTTCAACAATACAATTTACTAACTTTTTTAGTTAATTATTTTATTCGACTTACAAAAAAAACATTTCAACAATATTGAAACAATTGTTTAAATTATGTTTGGCTTTAAGTTTAATGTAAATTTTTTATTTCATTCAAATCGTTTATTTGATGAATTAATCAAAGTATTTGAAGATAACTGGGGTTCTTTATTTTTGTTAAAATATAATTTTAATAAAAAAATATAATTTCTTTGATATATCGGCCATTAGCTTAGTCGGTAGAGCGTCGTGCTAATAACGCGAAGGTCGACGGTTCAATCCCGTCATGAGCCAATTATTTTCATGTTTACAGAAATTTTACATTTGATTATGAAAGCACTACACCTCAATTTTCAAGATTTTAGAATTATTTTTGAAATTAGAATTCAATCTAAAATCATAGGTTTTTTTAATCTTTTCTCTCTACTTGATACTTGTCTTGGTTTTGTGTGAATCTGGTCGTATGATGGATCAACATTTAAAAAGAAATTGTCAAATTTCAAGACATTAATATTTTGCGAATATACATGAGTGCAATAAAAAACAACAAATTCCACATTAACTTCGGGTTATCCATAAATTATTTGGATTTAAAATTGTGGTTTATATAGGCTAATTTTATTCGTTTATGGTTATGGTTATTTATTGCGTCTTATTTTAACATTTTTTTTTTTAACCTAACATTAACTATATTTGATTTAATTCATTTAAGTTGCCAATTCTGGCTTAACCTATTTTCAATACATTTATTTGAAACTTAATTCAACTTTGTATTATTATTAACTAAAATGTTGCGCAAAACATTTTTTTTCCGTTGACAGAGTCCTTAACTACTTATGCTATTTAAAATTACTTAGAACTAATAATAATAACAACCATTTAACAAATCAATACGAAAAAAACCATCAATGGTAATAATTAATAAATTTTCTACTATGTAGTTTATTTCATTTAATATATTTTTTTTCCCTTACATATTTATTTTCTCCAATAAAATACATTTAGCCCATCATCAAAAATTTTTGAATCTTTGTCAAAAAATTCCTTGAACATGTCAGGCATCATGACATGAACGTACATATAGCTATGCAGTGTCTTTAATTCACGAGTAACTGCATCCTTTACCAATCTGTTTGGATGTTCCATGGCTCTCTTTAGGACTTTTATACCATTTTCCATTAAATATTTTTTTGATGGTTCAATTTTAAATTTTTAAACTATTAATTCCTATTTTTCTTCATTTAATCTTATACCCCAACATTTATAGTATTCTTCAAGGATCTTAATTTGTTCTTGAACTCCGATTGCTGCCTCTAGAGGACAACAGTCTGCACTATATGTTATCGAATCGTCAGCGTACAACAGTGTTGTCACCCTAATATCCCCTATTGGCTGGTCCGCCAATGTGAACAAATTAAATAAAATCGGCCCCAATATTGAACCTTGTGGTACTCCCGACTCAACATCCCAATTCATTGACTCCGCTCTCTCCACACTAACGAGAAACTTTCTGTCCTCCAGGAAACTGCACAACAATCGACTGATGCCCATTGGAATGTTATGAATATACACTATTCTATATATTAAGCCATGTAACCATACTGAGTCAAATGCTTTCTCAACATCCCACAAGGATGCAACCGTTTGTTCTCCTCTGTTTAGCCCTTCTGTAATGTCAGAGTGTAGCTTTGTCAATGAATTGACCGTTGAGTGTTTCGGCCTGAATCCAAGTGGATATTCTGGAATCATTTGATCAATTTCTTCATCATAACATAGCTCATTTAAATTTCCTACTATTATTCTTTCGAACAGTTTGCCCAAATTTGATAGTAAGGAAATCGGTCTAAATTCTATGGGTTTCTTCGTATGTGTTAACTTCGGAATGGTCAATAATTTTGCTATTTTCCAACTTTTTGGAAAGTAACAATTGTTAATGCAATTATTGAAAATTATCGTGAGCTTAATCAATACTTCTATCGGACATTTCTTTATTACGAAGTTAGATATTTGATCTACCCCATAAGATTTTTTATTATTCAGAGTTTTGACCAAGAAATGAATGTAATCTGTTGAAACAAATTTCACTTTATCACTTGGGGAACTTGCTATGTTTGTCTCACTAAAAATACTCAACTGTCCTTTATTTCTCTCTGTGAACTTCTTAACCTGACTATTCACATGATCCGTGAAGTGTTCTAGCAAAGTGTTCAGCAAATATTTTTACTATTTCATTTTTATCATGAGTACTTGTACCATCCACTTTTTCAATACTTTCTATTTCCTTAAATCTTTTCCGTCCCGTTATCCTATTTATTTCTTTATAGGTGTCTATTCCAGGTTTTATTTTCTTCAGGTTACGTGCATACTGCTCGTCTAAATGTAAATTGACCACTTCTTTTATTATTATCGATAAACACTTAACCTGAGAATTAATCACTCTGTACTCGTAGCACCTACTATCTAAAGTTCTTTTATGTATTGATTGTAATTGTTTTTTTAATTTTTGTCTAACCCTAAACATATGACTTATATTCTCTGGAATGTTTTTCAACTTATAGTTTTTTTGCCCTACTTTTGGAATATGTTTAATAATGTTTTCCTTCAATATTTCAGAAATATTACTAATATAATGATCTATTTGGTCATTATTTAAGTTAACATTTTCTGGAATTATTAAACTTTCCATTTGTCTCCCTACTTCTTTTTGAAAAACCTCCCAATTCACTTTTCCATATTGGAAAAACGTTTCCGGCTCCTCATACAATAGCTTATTGCTCTCTGTCAAATCAATGTTAAACAATACTGCATTGTGGTCTGAGAAGGTTGGTTTTGACTGGCATTCCCATTTTTGTCACTCACTTATTAATTCATTAGATATTAAATAGAAATCAATAAATGAGTTTGCAGCCATTCTTGTGCAAATAGGTGGTGCTATAATGCACAGATCATGCTCATCTTCATTTTCAAACCATTTGTTTAATGCCTTGCCAGTTGAATTAATGGTTTTAAATACATGCTTTGTTTTATTGTTCTTTCCTTGCAGGAATTATATCTCGGTAGAAATTCTTTAATTTTATTCATTAGAGTGACCATGTCACATCCGAACAGATTAATACATTCGTCCGACATAAAGATTGCACGTTAACGTCATCCTGCCTGGCACCATAGTTTCTGAAATTTGCATTATTTGTCGTTTTATCATTTACATATTCATCATTATTATTATTATTTCCAATATTATGATTAAGGTTATTATTACTATTAAGGTTACTGTTTTTTAAATTTCTTGCCACTGCATTTGCATAAGAAATTCCACCGCCTACTCTTTGGTTGGCCGACTGTATAATCCACTGGTTATGCTCAGCTCTTTGATGTTGGACGATCTGCTTTTCCCTGAATCTCATTTTTCTGATGTTTTCTATCCTAACCAACTCCGGGCATCCCCTGATGCTGGCCGGATGTCCTTCTTTGTTGCAATTTATGCAAAATGCTTGCCCTTTGTTCCGGTCTCTTGTACACTGGCCCGGCTCGTGATCTTTGTCACATTTCACGCACCTATATTTATAGTTGCACATTGTTGCAATGTGTCCTGGCCTTTGACATCTCATACATTGAATTATTTCTTTTTTTTTGTAATTTTTCCCATCTTACAACTGAGTTACATATATATTTAATTTTTATTAATTTTATTAAATCCACTTCTTTCTCCACTTGAACAATAAACATGTTTAATTTAATGTTATTGTTTCTGCTGTATACTGTGCTATAATTTTTTACTACTATGATACCCATACCAGGTACTTGTTCCAAAATATTATCCTTAATTTCTTGACTTTCATAGGAGTTGTATAGTCCTTTCATCATTACTGAGTATCTTTTTTCTTCTTTTGACGCATATGTGTGTGAGTCCACCCTTTCGTTTTTTAGCAACGCAAACATTCTTTTTCTCGATTCTGCATCTTCACAGTTTATAATCTTATTATTGTTTCTTGTTATTTTTACCGTATACTTTATAGGTTCATTTTGCTTTTTCACTAATTCACTTAACTTCTTTGGGTCTATTATCGGCACAAATATTGGTGGTTGTTTACTTTTTTTTTATCTTCAATAATATTCTTCTCCAAATTATGCCCACCTTTAATATGTATTTGGTGCTTTCGCATACTTGGCTTATTTATTCTTTGCGACTTCGCCTGATATTGCATGAAATCTTCCTTTGTAAGCTGATTTTCAGCCAAATGAAAAAATCTATTTTGTTGCAAAACATCTACATCGGTTAATTTTAGTGTCTTCGTTGTGTTTGGTTCGTCTGTTTTCCCAAATTCTGTCCTTAATCGTTTCTTCCCGTTAGATGATACTACAGAATACGCAGAAAACACAGAGCTTGTGTCACTTGTCTCATTAACTGTTGTTTCACTATTCTTAATATCCTTCTGTAGCTCTCCTACAATATTATTTATAATGTCATCAACATTCACACTTAACTCTTTCGCTATGCTATTGGCTGTTTCCTTAATTTGTCTGGCAAATTCTTCTGCCATTTTGGTTGTTTTTTCTTCTTTTTTTTTTTTTTTTTTATTATTTTTAAAGTTTTTAATTCACTTATATAATTATTTCTCACTTAAACTGTGTCTTTTTCACAAATATTGCACAATATAGCAAGGATACTTCACTAATATTGCATGCCATGTTCAACAATAATGTTGCGCAACACTGTTGTGTAACAATGTTGCGCAACTAAGTTGCAGGCCCCTTACAACACTCTTGAGCAAACAACTGTTTGTTTCAAGAATGTTTCGTGTGACGTCACTGTCACTGTCACATTTACTTTGGATTGTTAAATTCTTGATTCTGATATGATCTGTTACACTATTTGGATTTGCTTTGATGCGATCATTCAAATAACAAATCAAAGAAAAAAAAAAAAATAAAATTAAAGCCTAATTTTTATTTTATTTTTCCTTTCTCAACTTGAGTATCGAACCAACGATCGTTCCGGTGCAAAGCATGAGACTTAAGCAATGATCCAAATAATTACAATAATATTTGAAGTTTTTGTTTACAATAAATTAAATTAACCGGTTATAATATATAATTTTCTCAATATTTTTTTTTTGTAATTTTTCTTTCCACTATTACTATTTATTCTTTGTATAAAACTAATATCTTCACAAGACTCGCCAAGTTTTTCCGATTAACACAGTATATTACAATCGAATTTTAATGTAATTTAACTATTTTAATCACATAAATACTTTCTTTAGATTAACCGAGAATCTGTCAATCTGACATTTCTCTCCCTTCTCCAGTAGAATCGTTTTCAAGTATTAAATCGGCAATTATATCAGTTTTTGGTTTTCCAATTTTGTTACAACACAAAATTAGTGTATTTTTTATATTTCTGTGTTTCATAACATCAGTTTCATTAATATCAGAGTAAAATTCAGTTTTATAAAATTCAGCTTTTATATCATTCGAAAATAATGATAAAATTTTACTTTTTGTTGTAATAAAATATTCAAAACTCCAATATTTTTGATCGAGGAAGATGATTTCTTTGACATTAAAAGGGATTCCTCTTATTTTTGGACATAGTTCACGAGAAACACTCCGTGGAAAATAAATAACAAAAGTAATGAATAAGAAAAACTTATAAACATGATTGCACTTGATCCAGAACTGTTAACAGATTGGTGACTTACTTGAAGTAAAAAAATTTCTTATCCAAATTTCATAAGACCCTTTCAGTTGTTTTCAATGTACAAAATTACATACATATTATTCTTGCAATCAGTACCGCATCATATAAAAAAAATAAATCAATTGACAAATTTATAAATTCAATAAAGTGAAAGCTCAAAGGAATTCAACACAGACAACAGAAAAAAAGTGGATCTCAATTATTCTAAAATAAATATTCGTAACGTTATCTTTTCTGCAATTTAAATTAAAATGAAATTAGAGCTAACATTAAAATTTTCAGGGAAATTATTTGTTACATTTAAAATAATTTGTAAATAAAAATTAGCATCGAAACAATTCCAATGATTGATTATTGTGAATATTTTCAGTATTTTTTTTAAATCAGCGAAATATTAAATTTTTTTGAGTCTAGTGTTTCTATAAACTTTAAATATTTTTGTAGCAAACAAACCAAAATTGTCCAATAGGAAACAATAGGAGATGATAAGTTCTTGATTTATATTTCAGATGAATTTTAGGAAAGTTATCAAATTTCTGTAGCCTTCCCTAACAATCCTAGAAGATTATACACTTATTGATAATTCCCATTTAATAATTTACTTTTTTGCTTTATTGAATTCAATTAAATGGAAATTGTGGCTATCAAATACTTATCTATGATGTAATTAGAATTAGATGTAATGAGTACTTTGATTACCAAAACTTTTCAACAATTTACTAACTTTTTTAGTTAATTATTTTATTCGACTTACAAAATGTATTTCATTTCAACAGTATTGAAACAATTGTGTAATTTATATTTGGCTTTAAGTTTAATGTAACTTTTTTATTTTATTCAAATCGTTTATTTGATGGATTTATAAAAGTATTTCAAAAATTCAATTCATTTATTGGTGTCTTTTTTTTTTACAATATTGCGTAAACCTATTTCATAAATGTATCTATTTTATAATATATAATATACGGGCTAACCAATTGGCTTGGCCCGGTTTTAATTCCTTATCTTGTTTTGTTTTTTGTTTTATTATTTATTTTGTATTACTTTACTTAATTCTAAAATTTTTAATCTAATTATATGTTTTTTTTTGTGTTTTTTTTTTTTGGTTTTTTTTATTTTATATTAATATTAAAATTATAATTATACTTAAACAACTAATTTTTGGAATTTGGATTTTGGAGAATATGATGGGATGTAGGTGGTGTGGGGTATAAGCTTAAATTTAAGGTTTTAATATATAACTTATTTTCTATAGTGAGAGCTACAGATTCGTGGTCCCAGTAAATTCATTTTCAAATTTTTTATTTACAATACATGATGTGTGTTATCAAACACATCTGGTTCAATCTCAAAAGTCTGGTGTACTAGATCATTTAAGTGTGCCCTGGCTCGCCCTAGTACCTTTGACGCAGTACAACTCTACGGTACAACTCCAGTTTCCTCATAGACCCTTGAGTTTTTATAATAGTACGGTATCCCAAATCGCATCTCACCGTTCCAATATCCCTAGTTTCGTGTAGTATTTTGGTGGGACTGTATACCAGATCGGGAAGGCATATATTATGGTAGGCCTGATAAGCTGTTTGTATAGCAGCAGCTTCGTTTTCCGTTTTAGGAACCTGCTGCGCATAACTGACCCGATCAGACTATATGTCGTGTTTACCTTTTTAATAATCATGCTTACGTGATTGCTAAATCCGAACTGTTGTGTTACAGTCACTTCAAGATACTTCACTTTTTATATGGGTTTTATGAGCTTTCTTCTTATTTTAATCGCAACAGTTTTTAATTTATTGGCCCGGTAATTCCTTAGCTTCGTAGGTCGGAATACAACGAACTCTGTTTTATTTTCGTTAATATTAATACCGCAAGTCTTGTAATAGTGTTCGAGTTTGTCTATGTGCTTCTGTACTTTTTTTGTAGCAAATTCCGGACACCTACTACTGCTGTAAGTTATTGAGTCGTCTGCGAACTACAGTGTGATCCGCGGTGAACAAGTTATAAAGAATTGGCCCAAGTATTGATCCCTGAGGAACTCCTCAATAAATTCCATATTTGTCTGAGCATGTGTGAATGACGTGAATATTAAATGTTCTATTGGTTAAAAAGCTGTATAACATTTTACATAAATCTATTGGTAGTTTGTGAACATATATCAATTTATATCAGCATTTTATTTAATAGAAAAACGACATATATATAAAAAAAATTATATGTGCAGGCTGTAGAGTTCATATTATATAAATATATAACTCCAAGAAAATCATTGAAAATTCATAAGAATGTAATATATATCTTAATAGTTATGCAAGACTTTTTATTTATTTTATAATAGATACGAATAGATACTAATAAAAACTAATTACAAATTTCTTGCTCTTAACATCTGAATACAACAATAATAGGAAAGGAAAAATGCTAACCTCAATCCAAAATCATATAAAAAATAAATAAATAAGAACAAAGAATTTTACAAGCAAAACTTATTTACAAAAATAATAGTAGAAGGCAAAAGTTTATTAGGTAATACCACAAACTCTATTCTTTGGTAATAAATAATTATAAAAAGAATATACAGATATTTTAGTGATAATTCATCTTCACTGTAAATTTAACGGTTTGGCAAATAACATGGAAAAAGAATATATGTATAACGAATTAATTGATTAAGGTTGAAATAAAATAATAACAATATTTTAAAGAGATAAACTGAAATGTTTTATTCAAAAATAATAACAATAAAAGTATAATATATTATTATCTATTAATCATTTTTATTAATACAATACAGAATATATTCTTATAATAATTTGCAAATTTACAAAGTTCGTTTATTAAATTTTTCTTATAATTTTATAATTAAACATTAAAAAAATGTTCCAAAAATAATTTCATCAGGCATGTACATATGCACATTGTTTTAATAATTGTACTGATAATTGTGTTGGTAGAGAATCCGATAATATTTTCTTTTCTGTAAAAAATGAATCAGTTAATTCTTTAGCATTTAATTTCATTTTATTATCTATATTATTAATATTTATTTTAATTGTTTCTTCAATTTCATTCATATCAAACTTATTTCTCCTGAAATTTAGATTTACCCTGTTTTGTTTTTGTATTTGTGATACAAAATCACGATATTTGAAATTACTATTAGGTAAGATCAAATTTGCTAAAATCATTTTGTTTACTTTATTATTGAACAAAATAATAATAATTATTAATATATAATATATAATGTTACTATTTATTTATTATTATAATATGACCTTTTTGATTTTATTGCATTCGGGTCAACAACCTTAAGTCGATTGTTTTAATTTTATATATGATGTGACGTCAGACGTTAGAATTAATTCAGCAATGGCAACTAGATGAAAAAAAAAATAACGAATTTTACTTGGCTTTTCTTTACATGCCATTTTAATTTAAACTTAATTCATGCAAAAACATAAATTAAAACCAGTCGACCATATACATTTTTTATATGTACGTGCATTCGGGTGCGTTCGTGTTATATATGAAGATATAACAATTTTGACATTTAAAAATGTAACATAAATAAAGAAGAAGAAGTATGCAAATTAACACAGTTTTTAAAAATTTTGGTGTTACAAATTGTAATAAATATAATAACGAGACAAAAAAACATGAATTAGACAGATATAAATCAATGGTAGAGATAATAGATAAAAGAAACATAAAAATATTAATCAAAATAATACAATTTATAAAAGAAATAAAAGTAAAAGTATAATAAAAAAAAAATTAAAAAAAGTGAGGTTAAATGAAAGAACGAATAAGTAAATGGTTTTAGTGTCTTCCTAAAATTATGGAAGTGACAAATTTAGTTTATAGAAATACTATAGACTGTAATCAAGGAGCAGTTCGTTACAATGGTATTATACATTTTTATCTAGAACTTAATTACTTAGTCTAAAAATGTTTACTTTTATAGGATCATATTGTCTTTCCTGCGGATCCGACAAAAAAATAAAGTTATGGAACCCTATAACAGAAATACTGTTAAAAACTTATGGAGGACACACTAATGAAGTAGCAGATACTGCGGGAAGTTGTGATAGTTGCTATATTGTATCAGCAAGCTTAGATAATAGTATTATTTATTGGGATGTTACGACAGGACAACCCGTAAGGAGACTTAGAAGTCATGCTGGTGGTGTTGGTTGTGTCTGGGTCGAAAGATAATACAGTTATGGTATGTATTTTGGAATTGTACAATCTCGAATCTTTTCTCATCACATTAACATACTTTAGTGTTGGGATATTCGAACGCGAAGTTTAGATCCAATTCAAGAAGTGAAAGAAGCGAAAGATTGTATAACATCTTTAGTAGTTACTGATCATCAGATTATCTCTTCTTCTTTGTTGGAGAATCAGTAACTGTTATTTCACAAACAAAAGATGGACAATGTATTTTAGCTGCTTGTCTTGATGGAGTATTACGACGGGCACAGATCCGAAGATTATCACATAGAATGTGGAATTTTAAGTAGTGATTCTCAGTTAATATCGGGGTCAAATGAAGTATGTGCTATTAAATGGGATTTATTAGAAGGAACTGAAACTAAAAGACTTAAAATAGGAAATAATGTCGTACATTCTCTTGCTTCACGTCCCACCGGAACTGGCGATATTCTGTTTGCACTGAAAAGGGAAATTCATGTTTGGGATCCCTTGTTGGAAATGGAATAGCTATGTTCGGAAAAATATATGCTGCATTACAGAACAATAACATTTCTCCAATTTAATTATTAATCAAATGACTGAAGTTCTTGAAAAGCTATGAAATCCAGATTAAATAAAGTCAATTTGTATATTAAGAATAGAAAAATTAAGGATTTATAAATTCGATTAATGTTATTTAAATATTCTAATTTTGTTTTAAAAAAAAAGTTTAGTATGTACATTTCATAAGAAAGATAAATAAAAATTACTTTATCAAAGGAATTGAGTGTTAAGTTTTATTAAATTTGTAGTATGTACATTTCATAAGAAAGATAAATAAAAATTACTTTATCAAAGGAATTGAGTGTTAAGTTTTATTAAATTTGATTTACTAGAATTTAGTTAAAACCGATTTCAATAAAGTTCTAAGTTTGATTATAAATTGTTCTAATTATAAGTTCCAAAGAAATAATGCCTAATTTCAGTAATTCTCCATTTGTTTGAAATAAACAACAAAATGTATATTTACAGCCTGAATTTCCATTTATGAGCAATAAATAAATTTAATAAATATCATCTTTATCACAATTGGTTACAACCTACTGTTCAATGTATAATTGTTTTTTTTTCTTAAAGATCTAGAGGAAAATATAATGAACAAATATGTAAAATATTGAATAAAATGAATAACTGAAATTAAACCCAACTATAAAACCAATAAGAAAAATTAGTAAAAATAACCAAATTTATAAGAAAATAAATTAAATCTAACTAAAAGTAATTAATGGCGTTTCTAAATATGATTAAGTTTCATGAAGAAGAATAAAAGTCAATTCAGCAAATCCAAATAAGCAAATGATCAAATATTTTTCTACGGACATAAGCAAAGTCAATTCAATAATTTCATGACTTTAACAGGTTTTTTAATTGATTATGTTGAGTTAAAGGGTTTGTTATTGTAAATTGTTTGTTTTTATTCATCAAAATATCGAATTTAATAAAGAAATTTAAAAATTTTAATATAAATTTTAGTTAAAAAATAAAAAGAAGAAGAAGATAAATATTTTTAGAAATTTATAAAATCTAGAAACAATGAAAATACATATTCAAAACTAAATGATACTGAATCAAACGCCTTATGAACATCTAGAAGGCAGGCCTCTATTGCCATGTCCTTGTTCAGATGTAAGGTAACGTCCGAATGAAGCTTAATTGATGCGTCAACCGTCGAGTGTCTTTGTCTGAAACCAAATTGCCACTTTGGAATCAATTTCTCATCTAATTCATAAATAATTTCATTTAGCCTTACTACGATGACCCTCTCAAATAATTTACCAAGATTGGATAATAAGGAAATAGGCCGGAAATCAACTGATTTTATTGCATTTGATTTTTTTGGAATCGGGAGAATACACCCAAATACAACCAAAAGGAAATATTACACAAGCAGAATAAAACCCACTGAAACTATCAGCCATGGGTAATAAAAAAAATGTCATGCAAATGGTTACATTTAATAGGATAATATAGAAATTGAAAATTAAATTATTTTTTTGTCTGAAAAATATTGTATGGTGTGGAATTTTCACAACAATATATTTTATATATGAGAAATAGGTAGCTAATAAAATAATTTATGCACGGATAACAGTTTTGAATTGGTTTTTGCTTTTTATTTAAACTCAATTGATTTGTTTTGTAATTAAAAATTACATTATTAATTCCACATATTTATTTTCAATAAAAAAATTTACATTTTTTTGACTTTTTATTTACTAAAAAAATTAAAAGTTGATTTCTCGGCAACATCCAATAACATTTATACAATTAATCAATTTATTTGTTAAAGTTTACTTTAAATTTATAATTTATTAAATAAAAATTGGGTAACACGATTCTTTTATTTGTGATTTTGAATCCCCTACAAAAATTGTATTGATTTCAAACAACAAAAAAAAAGGTAAAATTGACAAAGATTCAATTGCTTTAAGTTAAGAATAAAACAAAAATATGTGAGTTTTATCTTAAATTATTCAGAATGACTTTAATATTTTTCCATAATAAATTAAATCCTAAACTTTCAATAAATTAAAGAAGTTCAAGTTAATTATTATTATTTCCAACTCTATTCCGATTTCGTTTAAAACATTTATAAATAATAAATACAAAAAGAATTAGTCCAAAGATTATAATAAAATATTCAATAGAAATTTCAATATTAGTTGATAAAAAAAATAAGAATAAAAATCATTAATACATATTTCTGTTTCAAATTTAATTAAATTTTCTGTCGAAATTTTATTTGCATTTAAAATTTCAATTGGAATTGTTTTATTGAAATTTTCTGATCCTTTTAGTATCCATAGCCCATAATCATAATAATCAGTTTCTGGCATTTTTATGCGTCCATATAAAATTAAAAAGCTATGATAATCTGTACTATTTATTTCATAATCAGTCATCATTAAATAATCTTTACATTCATCATTCAATTTATAATAATAATTTGTTGTAAATGATAATTTTGTTGAGTTTGTTTTTAATTCTAAAATTGAAAATACTTCATGATTTATTTTATTTGTAAAACATTTTAAAAAAATATATAAACAATAAATTATTGAGTTCTCAGCTGGTGTGTAGAAAAATTTTGTTTGTATTATACCAGCTTTTTTATATTCATTTGAAAATAATGTTATCATTTTATATTTTGTTTTAATAAAATATTCAATTTTCCATTCTTTCTGATTAATGTCTAGAATTTGTTTCAAATCAAATGTAATTCCTTCTATATTTAATGAGGATTCACAATTGACACTTACAAATAAATAAAATATTAACGTAAAATTAAAAGTTGTCATAAACATGATTTTCTTAACGTCTTTGAATTAGTTTCGTCGGTGTGACACACAATTTCTGTACTTAATTATTTTACAGAACTTTATTGAATTATAAAATTCAACAGATAATTTTATGACTTGAATATGTTTCAATATTAATATAAAATTTCTACGGTTCTAATTTATTTGTAACTTATTATGATAAAAAATCAGTTGATCTGGAGCACACTACAATATATATACGAATTACAAGGCGCACATTAAACTCACAACCTAAAAACTCAAAACCTAAACTAAATATTTCCGAATTAGGTAATAGGTTAGAAGTTTAAGAATTTATTAAAAAAAATCAAAATTACGTTTTTAGAGTTATAAAGAATAATTGTAGTACTATTGGGATTAGAATTGATTATCAGAATGACCACAACAAATCCCAAAAGCATTCATTATATTTGATCAAAAATTATCAAAGAAAAACCAAAAAAAAAATTGAAAATTGTGAAAATGTTGTCTTTTGTAAATAAAAAGTTTTTGTTTTCACGAAGGTGAAAATACATTAACCCCAGATAATGGTAAAATCTTTTTCCGTTTAATTTTGTAATTTTGAAGATTTTACTCAGATTTTTACCCACCAACATTTGCATGATAAAAAAAATGTTTTCTATTTTCCGGAGACACAAAAAGCTAACATAAAAACTATCTGTACTGTTATAATATTACTCCACGTTAATGTATTTTTTTTCCTAAGCAAAAGTTAATACGAATTATTCTTATAGCTATAAATTATTATATATTAAAAAATTATTAAATTCAATTCAGATTACACCATTTTTGGTCGTGTTTTTAAAATTTAAGATGAAATATTTAAGTGCGATCTGAATTTAAAAATCAGAAATTTTATTAATAAAAAAAACCTTTTTAAAATCTTATTATAAAAAAAATTTCAATTATATAAAAGTTCTGCTTTATTAAATAATGTTTAAAAAAAAAATAAATAAAAAAAATGCTGCGTCTGAATATTTCCCGTTTTTCCATTTTCACCAAATATTTCTCTTTGTGCAAACGCACAAAGAGAAATTTACAAAAATTTTTTTAGCACAAAATCCATACAATTCTTTTTATTAAAATCAATTTAATTTTTGTAATAATTATCATTTGCAAATTACAAATATCTACTGAAGTGAGTTGGAAGTGAGTAGTGGGTAAATCGAAAAGTTACAATTTATTTGCTATAAAAATTTCTTAGATAAATTTTCTTTGAATTCGTTTTTAATTGTGTTAGTATTTTATTGGTCCATCATAGAACCATATTGATTTTAGGGGGGATCGGGGCACATGGTGGAGCACCCCCCATACAATTCTTTTGGAAAAAATCAGATTCCCGAGAATTGCAACAACTGATTGCAATGAAATTTTGGGATTAGTATTTTATTGGTCCATCATAGAACCATATTGATTTTAGGCGGGATCGGTTCACGGGGTGGAGTACCCACATACAATTGTTTTGGAAAAAATCAGATTCCCGAGGATTGCAACAACTGATTGGAATGAAATTTTGGGATTAGTATTTTATTGGTCCATCATAGAACCATATTGATTTTAGGGGGGATCGGGGCACATGGTGGAGCACCCCCCATACAATTCTTTTGGAAAAAATCAGATTCCCGAGAATTGCAACAACTGATTGCAATGAAATTTTGGGATTAATATTTTATTGGTCCATCATAGAACCATATTGATTTTAGGGGGGATTGAAGCACGGGGTGGAGCACCCCCATATAATTTTTTTTTATTATATTAAATAACAATACTATCGCATAAAATTCGACGAAGCATACAGCCATACTTGCCTGTCGTTTTTTAATTGTTACGCAAAATTTAAATCTCAGTTTGATTCTTACATATCTAGTTTGGCTTTTGTTTTTGTTATACAGCAAGATTTACAATCGTAGATTCAATGAAAAGTTACACAAACGTATATATGTGACGTATTTCAATGGATAATCAGGAAGTCAGTTTACACTCTGTTTTTCAACAGAACATTTTATTTTTGTATGTTGTCATAATAATTACACTAATTGTAGTTTCCTTTATTGTAGGGTCCAGACCCTACATATAAAAAACTGTTGGCGTTTCGTTAATAAAACTAATGGTTATTGTTCCTTTAATATTTTTATTTATAATTATTTGTGCTAATTTTAAATTCTGGCAAAATCAATAAAAATTCCAAAGTTTATTTAGAAATAATAATGAGAAAACACAGAAACACACTAAAAACATGATTAAATCCAGTACTTTTAACAAAACTGTTTCTTTTAATATACATTTTTTTTTGTGAAATTAAATTTTTGATTGAATCTAAATGAATCTGTATATTAATTTTTTTTAGTTGTCATAGTCCAATAGTCGGATACAACATACCGAATTAATTGCTACTATTGGTTTGGTATTGATTGACCAAAAATAATGTAAAATTTATGTAATTCGTTTGTTTTTTGAATCAAAAAAAAACTTGGACCAAAGTTTAAATAATTAAAAAACTCTTTAATACATGAACAAAACTGCTTAAAGTGATCCAACAAAATAATGATAATTAAAAAAAAACATTCCGCAACTAATGATTAAACCAACATAAAATAAATTTGATTTAATTTTTATTAAGTCAAAGAAAACTACATTGTACTGACATAATATTTAGATGGTTAGAATTATAATTCCAATTGAGCTGGAGCAACCATAATAATTGGAAAGTTAGTTTGTGTAATTTTTTTTATATAAATTTTATGAATTATGAATGCTAAAAATATAAATATTAAAAGACTTATCACCAAAATGATATAAACAACAGGATCAGTTGGAAGTTCACAAGACTTTTCATAAAAATCTTTCCTAAAATTTGTGCTGCAATCTAGGGTTTCAGCTTTTTTTAATCTTTCAATAGGAATTTGGTTTTCATTTAAAATTTTTACTACAGTTGTTTCACTGAAATTATCCCTTCTTTTTAGTATCCATAGTCCAAAATCATATGGATCATTTCCTTGAATCTCATGGCAACCATATAAAATCAAAAAATTTTAATAGTCTGTACCAATTATTTTATACTCAATCATCTGAGGATAATTCGTACACTTTTCTTCAGAATCTTTGTAAATTACTGTAAATGATAATTTAGTAGAATCGTTTTCAAAAATCGTTTTCGGCAATTCCTTCAGTTTTTGGTTTTCCAATTTTGATACAACACAAAATAAGTGTAATTTTTATATTTTTGTGTTTTATAATATCAGTTTCATATCAGAGTAAAATTCAGTTTTATTAAATTCAGCTTTTATATCATTCGAAAATAATGATAAAATTTTACTTTTTGTTGTAATAAAATATTCGAAACTCCAATATTTTTGATCGAGGAAGATGATTTCTTTGATATTAAAAGGGATTCCTCTTATTTTTGGACATAATTCACGAGAAATACTCCGTGGAATAATAAATAACAATATTAATGAATAAGAAAAACTTATAAACATGATTGCACTTGATCCAGAACTGTTAACAGATTGGTGAAGTAAAAAAAAATCGTATCTAAAATTCAGAAGACCCTTTCAGTTGTTTTCAATGTACAAAAATTCATACATATTATTCTTGCAACCAGTACCACATCATATAAAATAAATAAATCAATTGAAATATTTATAAATTCAATAAAGTGAAAGCTCAAATGAATTCAACACAGACAATAGACAAAAAGTGGATCTCAATTATTCTAAAATAAACATTCGTAAGGTTTTCTGTTTTACAATTTAAAATAAAATGAAATTAGTGCTAACATTAAAATTTTCAGGGAAATTATTTGGTACATTTAAACTAATTTGTAAATAAAAATTAGCATAGAAACAATTCCGAAATATTAAATTTTTTTGAGTCTAGTGTTTCTATAAACTTTAAATATTTTTGTAGTAAACAAACCAACATTGTCCAATACGGGACAATAGGAGATGATAAGTTCTTGATTTATATTTCAGATGAATTTTAGAAAGGTTATCAAATTTCTGTAGCCCTAACAATTCTAGAAGATTATACACTTATTGATAATTCCCATTTATTAATTTACTTTTTTGATTTATTGAATTCAATTAAAGGAAAATTGTGGCTATCAAATACTTATCTATGATGTAATTAGAATTATATGTAATGAGTACTTTGATTACCAAAACTTTTCAACAATTTACTAATTATTTTAGATAATTATTTTATTCGACTTACAAAATGTATTTCATTTCTACAATATTGAAACAATTGTGTAATTTATATTTGGCTTTAAGTTTAATTTAACTTTTTTATTTCATTCAAATCGTTTATTTGATGAATTAATCAAAGTATTTGAAGATAACTGGGGTTCTTTATTTTTGTTAAAATATAATTTTAATAAAAACATATAATTTCTTTGATTAGCTTAGTCGGTAGAGCGTCGTGCTAATAACGCGAAGGTCGACGGTTCAATCCCGTCATGAGCCAATTATTTTCATTTTTACGGAAATTTGACATTTGATTATGAAAGCACTACACCTCAATTTTCAAGATTTTAGAATTATTTTTGAAATTAGAATTCAATCTAAAATCATAGGTTTTTTTAATCTTTACTCTCTACTTGAACTTGTCTTGGTTTTGTGTGAATCTGGTCGTATGATGGATCAACATTTAAAAAGAAATTGTCAAATTTCAAGACATTAATATTTTGCGAATATACATGAGTGCAATAAAAAACAACAAATTCCACATTAACTTCGGGTTATCCATAAATTATTTGGATTTAAAATTGTGGTTTATATAGGCTAATTTTATTCGTTTATGGTTATGGTTATTTATTGCGTCTTATTTTAACATTTTTTTTTTTAACCTAACATTAACTATATTTGATTTAATTCATTTAAGTTGCCAATTCTGGCTTAACCTATTTTCAATACATTTATTTGAAACTTAATTCAACTTTGTATTATTATTAACTAAAATGTTGCGCAAAACATTTTTTTTCCGTTGACAGAGTCCTTAACTACTTATGCTATTTAAAATTACTTAGAACTAATAATAATAACAACCATTTAACAAATCAATACGAAAAAAACCATCAATGGTAATAATTAATAAATTTTCTACTATGTAGTTTATTTCATTTAATATATTTTTTTTCCCTTACATATTTATTTTCTCCAATAAAATACATTTAGCCCATCATCAAAAATTTTTGAATCTTTGTCAAAAAATTCCTTGAACATGTCATGACATGAACGTACATATAGCTATGCAGTGTCTTTAATTCACGAGTAACTGCATCCTTTACCAATCTGTTTGGATGTTCCATGGCTCTCTTTAGGACTTTTATACCATTTTCCATTAAATATTTTTTTGATGGTTCAATTTTAAATTTTTAAACTATTAATTCCTATTTTTCTTCATTTAATCTTATACCCCAACATTTATAGTATTCTTCAAGGATCTTAATTTGTTCTTGAACTCCGATTGCTGCCTCTAGAGGACAACAGTCTGCACTATATGTTATCGAATCGTCAGCGTACAACAGTGTTGTCACCCTAATATCCCCTATTGGCTGGTCCGCCAATGTGAACAAATTAAATAAAATCGGCCCCAATATTGAACCTTGTGGTACTCCCGACTCAACATCCCAATTCATTGACTCCGCTCTCTCCACACTAACGAGAAACTTTCTGTCCTCCAGGAAACTGCACAACAATCGACTGATGCCCATTGGAATGTTATGAATATACACTATTCTATATATTAAGCCATGTAACCATACTGAGTCAAATGCTTTCTCAACATCCCACAAGGATGCAACCGTTTGTTCTCCTCTGTTTAGCCCTTCTGTAATGTCAGAGTGTAGCTTTGTCAATGAATTGACCGTTGAGTGTTTCGGCCTGAATCCAAGTGGATATTCTGGAATCATTTGATCAATTTCTTCATCATAACATAGCTCATTTAAATTTCCTACTATTATTCTTTCGAACAGTTTGCCCAAATTTGATAGTAAGGAAATCGGTCTAAATTCTATGGGTTTCTTCGTATGTGTTAACTTCGGAATGGTCAATAATTTTGCTATTTTCCAACTTTTTGGAAAGTAACAATTGTTAATGCAATTATTGAAAATTATCGTGAGCTTAATCAATACTTCTATCGGACATTTCTTTATTACGAAGTTAGATATTTGATCTACCCCATAAGATTTTTTATTATTCAGAGTTTTGACCAAGAAATGAATGTAATCTGTTGAAACAAATTTCACTTTATCACTTGGGGAACTTGCTATGTTTGTCTCACTAAAAATACTCAACTGTCCTTTATTTCTCTCTGTGAACTTCTTAACCTGACTATTCACATGATCCGTGAAGTGTTCTAGCAAAGTGTTCAGCAAATATTTTTACTATTTCATTTTTATCATGAGTACTTGTACCATCCACTTTTTCAATACTTTCTATTTCCTTAAATCTTTTCCGTCCCGTTATCCTATTTATTTCTTTATAGGTGTCTATTCCAGGTTTTATTTTCTTCAGGTTACGTGCATACTGCTCGTCTAAATGTAAATTGACCACTTCTTTTATTATTATCGATAAACACTTAACCTGAGAATTAATCACTCTGTACTCGTAGCACCTACTATCTAAAGTTCTTTTATGTATTGATTGTAATTGTTTTTTTAATTTTTGTCTAACCCTAAACATATGACTTATATTCTCTGGAATGTTTTTCAACTTATAGTTTTTTTGCCCTACTTTTGGAATATGTTTAATAATGTTTTCCTTCAATATTTCAGAAATATTACTAATATAATGATCTATTTGGTCATTATTTAAGTTAACATTTTCTGGAATTATTAAACTTTCCATTTGTCTCCCTACTTCTTTTTGAAAAACCTCCCAATTCACTTTTCCATATTGGAAAAACGTTTCCGGCTCCTCATACAATAGCTTATTGCTCTCTGTCAAATCAATGTTAAACAATACTGCATTGTGGTCTGAGAAGGTTGGTTTTGACTGGCATTCCCATTTTTGTCACTCACTTATTAATTCATTAGATATTAAATAGAAATCAATAAATGAGTTTGCAGCCATTCTTGTGCAAATAGGTGGTGCTATAATGCACAGATCATGCTCATCTTCATTTTCAAACCATTTGTTTAATGCCTTGCCAGTTGAATTAATGGTTTTAAATACATGCTTTGTTTTATTGTTCTTTCCTTGCAGGAATTATATCTCGGTAGAAATTCTTTAATTTTATTCATTAGAGTGACCATGTCACATCCGAACAGATTAATACATTCGTCCGACATAAAGATTGCACGTTAACGTCATCCTGCCTGGCACCATAGTTTCTGAAATTTGCATTATTTGTCGTTTTATCATTTACATATTCATCATTATTATTATTATTTCCAATATTATGATTAAGGTTATTATTACTATTAAGGTTACTGTTTTTTAAATTTCTTGCCACTGCATTTGCATAAGAAATTCCACCGCCTACTCTTTGGTTGGCCGACTGTATAATCCACTGGTTATGCTCAGCTCTTTGATGTTGGACGATCTGCTTTTCCCTGAATCTCATTTTTCTGATGTTTTCTATCCTAACCAACTCCGGGCATCCCCTGATGCTGGCCGGATGTCCTTCTTTGTTGCAATTTATGCAAAATGCTTGCCCTTTGTTCCGGTCTCTTGTACACTGGCCCGGCTCGTGATCTTTGTCACATTTCACGCACCTATATTTATAGTTGCACATTGTTGCAATGTGTCCTGGCCTTTGACATCTCATACATTGAATTATTTCTTTTTTTTTGTAATTTTTCCCATCTTACAACTGAGTTACATATATATTTAATTTTTATTAATTTTATTAAATCCACTTCTTTCTCCACTTGAACAATAAACATGTTTAATTTAATGTTATTGTTTCTGCTGTATACTGTGCTATAATTTTTTACTACTATGATACCCATACCAGGTACTTGTTCCAAAATATTATCCTTAATTTCTTGACTTTCATAGGAGTTGTATAGTCCTTTCATCATTACTGAGTATCTTTTTTCTTCTTTTGACGCATATGTGTGTGAGTCCACCCTTTCGTTTTTTAGCAACGCAAACATTCTTTTTCTCGATTCTGCATCTTCACAGTTTATAATCTTATTATTGTTTCTTGTTATTTTTACCGTATACTTTATAGGTTCATTTTGCTTTTTCACTAATTCACTTAACTTCTTTGGGTCTATTATCGGCACAAATATTGGTGGTTGTTTACTTTTTTTTTATCTTCAATAATATTCTTCTCCAAATTATGCCCACCTTTAATATGTATTTGGTGCTTTCGCATACTTGGCTTATTTATTCTTTGCGACATCTGAAATCTTCCTTTGTAAGCTGATTTTCAGCCAAATGAAAAAATCTATTTTGTTGCAAAACATCTACATCGGTTAATTTTAGTGTCTTCGTTGTGTTTGGTTCGTCTGTTTTCCCAAATTCTGTCCTTAATCGTTTCTTCCCGTTAGATGATACTACAGAATACGCAGAAAACACAGAGCTTGTGTCACTTGTCTCATTAACTGTTGTTTCACTATTCTTAATATCCTTCTGTAGCTCTCCTACAATATTATTTATAATGTCATCAACATTCACACTTAACTCTTTCGCTATGCTATTGGCTGTTTCCTTAATTTGTCTGGCAAATTCTTCTGCCATTTTGGTTGTTTTTTCTTCTTTTTTTTTTTTTTTTATTATTTTTAAAGTTTTTAATTCACTTATATAATTATTTCTCACTTAAACTGTGTCTTTTTCACAAATATTGCACAATATAGCAAGGATACTTCACTAATATTGCATGCCATGTTCAACAATAATGTTGCGCAACACTGTTGTGTAACAATGTTGCGCAACTAAGTTGCAGGCCCCTTACAACACTCTTGAGCAAACAACTGTTTGTTTCAAGAATGTTTCGTGTGACGTCACTGTCACTGTCACATTTACTTTGGATTGTTAAATTCTTGATTCTGATATGATCTGTTACACTATTTGGATTTGCTTTGATGCGATCATTCAAATAACAAATCAAAGAAAAAAAAAAAAATAAAATTAAAGCCTAATTTTTATTTTATTTTTCCTTTCTCAACTTGAGTATCGAACCAACGATCGTTCCGGTGCAAAGCATGAGACTTAAGCAATGATCCAAATAATTACAATAATATTTGAAGTTTTTGTTTACAATAAATTAAATTAACCGGTTATAATATATAATTTTCTCAATATTTTTTTTTTGTAATTTTTCTTTCCACTATTACTATTTATTCTTTGTATAAAACTAATATCTTCACAAGACTCGCCAAGTTTTTCCGATTAACACAGTATATTACAATCGAATTTTAATGTAATTTAACTATTTTAATCACATAAATACTTTCTTTAGATTAACCGAGAATCTGTCAATCTGACATTTCTCTCCCTTCTCCAGTAGAATCGTTTTCAAGTATTAAATCGGCAATTATATCAGTTTTTGGTTTTCCAATTTTGTTACAACACAAAATTAGTGTATTTTTTATATTTCTGTGTTTCATAACATCAGTTTCATTAATATCAGAGTAAAATTCAGTTTTATAAAATTCAGCTTTTATATCATTCGAAAATAATGATAAAATTTTACTATTTCTTGTAATAAAATATTCAAAAGTCCAATTTTTTTGATCGAAGAAGATGATTTCTTTGACATTAAAAGGGATTCTTCTTATTTTTGGACATAATTCACGAGAAACACTCCGTGGAAAAATAAATAACAAAAGTAATTAATAAGAAAAACTTATAAACATGATTGCACTTGATCCATAACTGTTAACAGATTGGTGACTTTCTTGATTCATAAGACCCTTTCAGTTGTTTTCAATGTTCAAAATTACATACATATTATTCCTGCAACCAGTACCGCATCATATAAAAAAAATAAATCAATTGAAAAATTTATAAATTCAATAAAGTGAAAGCTCAAAAAAACACAGACAACAGACAAAATGTGGATCTCAATTATTCTAAAATAAATATAAGTAAGGTTTTCTGTTCTGCAATTTAAATTAAAATGAAATCAGTGCAAACATTAAAATTTTCAGGGAAATTATTAGTTACATTTAATCTAATTTGTAAATAAAAATTAGCATAGAAACAATTCCTATGATTGATTATTGTGAATATTTTCAGTATTTTTTTTAAATCATCGAAATATTAAATTTTTTTGAGTCTAGTGTTTCTATAAACTTTAAATATTTTTGTAGCAATCAAACCAAAATTGTCCAATAGGAGACATTAGGAGATGATAAGTTCTTGATTTATATTTCAGATGAATTTTAGGAAAGCTATCAAATTTCTGTAGCCGGCCCTAACAATCGTAGAAGATTATACACTTATTGTTAACTCCCATTTAATAATTTACTTTTTTGCTTTATTGAATTCAATTAAATGAAAATTGTGGCTATCGAATACTTATCTATGATGTAACTAGAATTATATGTAATAAGTACTTTGATTACCAAAACTTTTCAACAATTTACTAACTTTTTTTGGTTAATTTTTTTATTCGACTTACAAAATGTATTTCATTTCAACAATATTGAAACAATTGTGTAATTTATATTTGGCTTTAAGTTTAATTTAACTTTTTTATTTCATTCAAATCGTTTATTTGATGAATTAATCAAAGTATTTGAAGATAACTGGGGTTCTTTATTTTTGTTAAATTACAATTTTTATCTGATTGGCAAAAATAAGATAATTTCTTTTATTTATGGGCTCATTAGCTTAGTCGGTAGAGCGTCGTGCTAATAACGCGAAGGTCGACGGTTCAATCCCGTCATGAGCCAATTATTTTCATGTTTACAGAAATTTTACATTCGATTATGAAAGCACTACCAATTTTCAAGATTCTAGAATGAAAAATTCCATCCCGCCTCGGTCGAGATTCGAACTCGGTACCTCCCGCTCCAAACGTCAGCATGTTGCCATGTTGCCACCTTGGTCGGTATTCTAGAATTATTTTTGAAATTAGAATTCGATTTAATATCATAGTTTTTTTTTAATCTTTACTCTCTACTTGTCTTGGTTTTGTGTGAATCTGACCAACATTAAAAAGAAATTGTTAAATTTCAAAACATAAATATTTTGCGAATATGCATGAGTGCAATAAAAAATTATAATTTCGGGTTTATGCATAAATTATTTGGATTTAAAATTGTGGTTTATATAGGTTAATTTTATTCATTTTAGGGTTTGTAAGATTCTTGAATATTTTCAAAATATTTAAATCAAAATAAAAATTATTTTTTTTTTAAAGTAATCATTAAATATTTTTTTATAAACACGACATCTTAGTAATTACATATTTGACTAATTTGTGATCATGATGAGAGAAATAGAAATATTATTAGACAAAGAGAAATATTTATACTGAGAAGTAAGAGTAATAACATGTTGTTGCATTTTCATCATTGCTTGAAATGACACCAATATGGTTTCTAATAAATATAGTTAGTTCTGTCTTTATTTTATTCTCCTTCTACGGGAAAGATATATAGTTTATGCATTATGTATACTTTCTCTTTTATTTGACTTCTTTTATAGTTAAGATAAGAAATGAGAAAACAGTATAAATTTTGGACTGTAATATTTTCTATTTTTAAACAGATCCGACAAAATAGAAAATAATATTTCTCTTCAAAAACAATGTTCTTTCTCTTTTTATCTTATGGCTTCAGTGCTCACTATAAAGGAAGAGTCTTTAATCCAATCTTTTCTTCTTTTATCCTATTGAAACTGAACATTCAAAAATTTTGTATTTTCTCTTTTCATCTCTATGCATGACAGTCATGAGAAAGAAAATATGTATTTCTATTACATGTATTATTTTCATTTATTTTTTTTTGTTGCGTCACTCATGAGAAACAAAGAGAGGAATCTATTACTGTTAAATTTATATTGTTGGTTGAAGAATCACGAAAAAGGAAAAAATACTAGTGACTTTAGTATTATCTCTTTTATTCGTTTTCTAGAATATTACTGAACACAACAAGAATAAAACCCACTGAAACTATCAGCCAAGGATAACATAAAAAAATGCCATGCGAATGGTTGCATTTAATAGGATAATATATAAAGTGAAAATTAAATTATTTTTTTGTCTGAAAAATATTGTAAGGTGTGGAATTTTCACAACAATATATTTTATATATGAGAAATCGGTAGCTAATAAAATTGAACACAGAATTATTGGTTTAAGTTGAAAATATTTTATGCTCGGATGACAGTTTTGAATTGGTTATTGCTTTTTATTTAAACTCAATTGATTTATTTTGTAAATAAAAATTACATTATTAATTCCACATATTTATTTTCAATAAAAAAAATTTACATTTTTTTGACTTTTTATTTACTAAAAAAATTAAAAGTTGATTTCTCGGCAACATCCAATAACATTTTTACAATTAATCAATTTATTTGTTAAAGTTTACTTTTAATTTATAATTTGTTAAATACAAAATTGGGTAATACGATTCCTTTATTTGTGATTTTGAATCCCCTACAAAAATTGTATTTATTTCAAACAACAAAAAAAAAAGGTAAAATTGACAAAGATTCAATTGCGTTAAGTAAAGAATACAACAAAAATATGTGAGTTTTATCCTAAATTATTCAGAATGACTTTGATATTTTTCCATAATAAAACAAATTCTAAACTTTCAATAAATTAAAGAAGTTCAAGTTAATTATTATTATTTCCAACTCTATTCCGATTTCGTTTAAAACATTTATAAATAATAAATACAAAAAGAATTAATCCAAAGATTATAATAAAATATTCAATAGAAATTTCAATATTAGTTGATATAGAACACTCTTGTTCATAAAAATAAGAATAAAAATCATTAATACATATTTCTGTTTCAAATTTAATTAAATTTTCTATCGAAATTTTATTTGCATTTAAAATTTCAATTGGAATTGTTTTATTGAAATTTTCTGATCCTTTTAGTATCCATAGCCCATAATCATAATAATCACTTTCTGGCATTTTTATGCGTCCATATAAAAATAAAAAACTATGATAATCTGTACCAATTATTTCATAATCAGTCATCATTAAATAATCTTTACATTCATCATTCAATTTATAATAATAATTTGTTGTAAATGATAATTTTGTTGAGTTTGCTTTTAATTCTAAAATTGAAAATACTTCATGATTTATTTTATTTGTAAAACATTTTAAAAAAATATATAAACAATAAATTACTGAGTTCTCAGCTGGTGTGTTGAAAAATTGTGTTTGTATTATACCAGCTTTTTTATATTCATTTGAAAATAATGTTATCATTTTATATTTTGTTTTAATAAAATATTTAATTTTCCATTCTTTCTGATGTATGTCTAGAATTTGTTCCAAATCAAATGTAATTCCTTCTATATTTGATGAGGATTCACAATCGACACTTACAAATAAATAAAATATTAACATAAAATTAAAAGTTGTCATAAACATGATTTTCTTGACGTCTTTAATTTCTAACTTATTATGATAATAAATCAATTGATCTGGAGCACACTACAATATATGTACGAATTACAAGGCGCACATTAAACTCACAACCTAAAAACTCAAAACCTAAACTAAATATTTCCGAATTAGGTAATAGGTTAGAAGTTTAAGAATTTATTAAAAAAAATCAAAATTACGTTTTTAGAGTTATAAAGAATAATTGTAGTACTATTGGGATTAGAATTGATTATCAGAATGACCACAACAAATCCCAAAAGCCTTCATTATATTTGATCAAAAATTATCAAAGAAAAAACAACAAAAAAAATGGTGAAAATAGTGAAAATGTTGTCTTTTGTAATTAAATTTTTTTTGTTTTGACGAAGGTGAAAATACATTAACCCCAGATAATGGTAAAGTCCTTTTCCGTTTAATTTTGAAATTTTGAAGATTTTACTCAGATTTTTACCCACCAACATTTGCATGATAAAAAAAATGTTTTCTATTTTGCGGAGACACAAAAAGCTAACATAAAAACTACCTGTACTGTTGTAATGTTACTCCACGTTAATGTATTTTTTTCTTAGCAAAAATTAATACGAATTATTCTTATAGCAATAAATTATTATATATTAAAAAATTATTAAATTCAATTTAGATGACACCATTTTTGGTCGTGTCTTTAAAATTTAAGATGAAATATTTAAGTTCGATCTGAATTTAAAAATCAGAAATTTTATTAATAAAAAAAAACCTTTTTAAAATCTTATTATAAAAAAAATTTCAATTATATAAAAGTTCTGCTTTATTAAATAATGTTGAAAAAAAAATAAATAAAAAAAATGCTGCGTCTGAATGTTTTCCGTTTTTCCATTTTCACCAAAAATTTGTATGCACAAAGAGAAATTTACAAATTTTTTTAGCACAAAATCCATACAATTCTTTTTGTTAAAATCAATTTATTTTTTGTAATAATTATCATTTACAAATTACAAGTTACAAAAATACTGAAGTGAGTTGGAAGTGAGTACTGGGTATATGGAAAACATTCAGATTGAGTCGGAGATTATTAAATTTTTTTAAAAATAATCACAAAAAAAAAATTATGTAAAAAAATAATAATAAAAATAATGAACTAATTACAGTAAACGCTTTAATTAAAAATTATTTATAAATTGTTACGACTTCTTTTTTTTCTATTTAATTAATAAAAATCTAATTTAAAATTTAAAATACATTTTTTTTTCTTTTTCTATAAAATCAATTATGTAAGAAAAATGAAATTCAATCAAATTATTATGAAGAAAAAGTGGAATTCTTTTGATTTTGTTAAAATCGAAAAGTTACAATTTATATGCTGTAAAAATTTCTTAGATAAATTTTCTTTGAATTCGTTTTTAATTGTCCTTATCATTAAATAAATTTTGTCTTATCAGAATTTAAATGTAACTTAAGATGATGATGACTTAATTCATGAAAATAATGTTTTTAAATTAATTTATTTTCATTGAAATTTTATGAAATTTTGATTGAAAAGTGTTCAGAAAACCTCAATTATAATTTTCTATTTAAAATAAATCTTATTTTTTTGAATCTAGTAATTTGAAACTAAAAAAAGGCTGGTCATCCAAATTAAAAATTCTGGAAGGTATCCACATCTAGTAACTTTCTTTGAAATTTTATCAAATTTTGATTGGAAAGTGTTCAGAAAACCTCAATTATAATTTTCTATTTAAAATAAATCATATTTTTTTGAATCTAGTAATTTGAAACTAAAAAAAGGCTGGTCATACAAATTAAAAATTCTGGAAGGTATCCACATCTAGTAACTTTCTTTTATCTTTTTGAAACTGTTGAAAGTTTTAAAATCGGTGAAAATATTGTAAATTAATAGGTATTTTATATTCTAGCAGTACGTTTAAAATAAAATGAGTTATATTTAATTAATAATAAAATCCAGAATATGCAAATTTAATTCTTTTCTGAATCTGACTTGGAAAATAAAAACAAAATTTATTAGATCATATCGGCCCATAATAATGCTAATAACGAGCTGCTCTACGATTCAATCCCGTCATGAGCCAATTGTTAAATTTTTCTAATTGTAACGAAAAATCTCAGATTGATTCTTACATATCTAGTTTGCCTTTTGTTTTTGTTATACAGCAAGATTTACAATCGTAGATTCAATGAAAAGTTACACAAACGTATATATGTGACGTATTTCAATGGATAATCACGAAGTCAGTTCACTCTGTTTTGCAACACATCATTTCATTTTTGTTGACATAATAAATACACTAATTGTAGTTTGCTTTATTGTAAAACCTGGACCCTATATATAAAAAACTGTTAGCGTATCGTTAATAAAACTAATGATTATTGTTCCTTTAATATTTTTATTTATAATTATTTGTGCTAATTTTAAACTTTGGCAAAATCCATAATAATTTTACTACATTTTTGAAATAATAATGAGAAAACACAGAAACACACTAAAAACATGATTAAATCCAGTACTTTTAACAAAACTGTTTCTTTTAATATACATTTTTTTTTGTGAAATTAAATTTTTGATTGAATCTAAATGAATCTGTATATTAATTTTTTTTAGTTGTCATAGTCCAATAGTCAGAAACAACATACCGAATTAATTGTTACTATTGGTTTGGTATTGATTGACCAAAAATAATGTAAAATTTATGTAATTCGTTTGTTTTTTGAATCAAAAAAAAACTTGGACCAAAGTTTTAGATAGTTAAAAAACCCTATAATACATGAACAAAACTGCTTAAAGTGATTTAACAAAGTAATGATAATTAAAAAAACATTCCGCAGCTAACATAAAATAAATTTGATTTAATTTTTATTAATTCAAAGAAAACTACATTGTACTGACATAATATTTAGATGATATGAATTATAATTCCAATTGAGCTGGAGCAACCATAATAATTGGAAAGTTAGTTTGTGTAATTTTTTTTATATAAATTTTATGAATCCTAAAAATATAAATACATAAATACTTATGACACAAATGATATAAACAACAGAATCAGTTGTATGCTCACAAGACTTTTCATAAAAATAATGCATAACAAACACTTATAAACATGATTGCACTTGATAATAAATTTTAGCAGAGTGGCGACATTTCTAAAGTCATGAAAACAATGATTCAAATTTCATAAAACTCCATCAGTTGGTTTCAATTTACAAAATTACATATAAATTAATTTTGCAATTAGTACCCCATCATAAAAATGAATAAATTGAAAAATTTATTACCTCAATAAATTGAAAGCCGCATTAAATTTTCAAGTTCACAAAGCTCGGTATTAACTTTTCCAGTGGAGATTATATTTTTTCTGAAAAATTTCATTTCATTCTTTATTTATTGCTTCATTGCATTACTTAGGCATTAAATTAAATTGAAACCAATTAAATAAATAATATTTCATGATATAATTAGAATTAAATGTAATGGGCACCTTTTTAAATCATGTAATTTTTATTTGATTCTCAAAAACGCAAATTTATGTTTATGATATCGGCTCATTAGCTTTATCTGTAGAGCGTCGTGCTAATAACGGTTCAATCCCGTCATGAGCCAATTGTTTTGCTTCGTCGTAATCGACTAAGCCTTGTAATGGAAAATTTTCAAATTCAACTTTTTTTATTTTTAAAAGACACAATTAAAAGAAAATTTCCAAAAAAAATTTTTTCTCGCATAGAATGACCCTAGGGCAACTTATTTTTAATAACAAAAGGTCAAATTGGTGGTTATTGCAACTTTTATCCCCAAAAAAGGGGTCAAAAAAATCCTGTCAGTACAGACTCCGTCCGCCGGACTCCGTATGTTAACACGATAACTCAAAAACGCGTGAAGTGATTTCAATAAAATTTTGGGATTAGTATTATTTTGGTCCCCAATAGAACCCTATTGATTTGGGGTGTGATCGGGGCACGGGGTGGAGCACCCCCCATACAATTGTTTTGGAAAAAATCAGATTCCCGAGGATTGCAACAACTGATTGGAATGAAATTTTGGGATTAGTATTTTATTGGTCCATCATAGAACCATATTGATTTTATAAATCATAGAACCATATTGAATTTATAGAGGATCACGGCACGGGGTGGAGCACCCCCCATACAATTGTTTTGGAAAAAATCAGATTCCCGAGGATTGCAACAACTGATTGGAATGAAATTTTGGGATTAGTATTTTATTGGTCCATCATAGAACCATATTGATTTTAGGGGGGATCGGGGCGGGGTGGAGCACCCCCCACACAATTGTTTTGGAAAAAATCTGATTACCGAGGATTGCAACAACTGATTGCAATGAAATTTTGGGATTAGTATTTTATTGGTCCATCATAGAACCATATTGATTTTAGGGGGGATCGGTTCACGGGGTGGAGTACCCACATACAATTGTTTTGGAAAAAATCAGATTCCCGAGGATTGCAACAACTGATTGGAATGAAATTTTGGGATTAGTATTTTATTGGTCCATCATAGAACCATATTGATTTTAGGGGGGATCGGGGCACGAAGTGGAGCACCCCCATACAATTCTTTTGTAAAAAATCAGATTCCCGAGAATTGCAACAACTGATTGCAATGAAATTTTGGGATTAGTATTTTATTGGTCCATCATAGAACCATATTGATTTTAGGGGGGATCGGGGCACGAAGTGGAGCACCCCCATACAATTGTTTTGGAAAAAATCAGATTCCCGAGGATTGCAACAACTGATTGCAATGAAATTTTGGGATTAGAATTTTATTGGTCCATCATAGAACCATATTGATTTTAGGGGGGATCGGGGCACGGGGTGGAGCACCCCCATATAATTTTTTTTATTATATTAAATAACAATACTATCGCATAAAATTCGACGAAGCATACAGCCATACTTGCCTGTCGTTTTTTAATTGTTACGCAAAATTTAAATCTCAGTTTGATTCTTACATATCTAGTTTGGCTTTTGTTTTTGTTATACAGCAAGATTTACAATCATAGATTCAATGAAAAGTTACACAAACGTATATATGTGACGTATTTCAATCGATAATCTCGAAGTCAGTTTACACTCTGTTTAGCAACAGACCATTACATTTTTGTATGTTGTCATAATAATTACCCTAATTGTAGTTTCCTTTATTGTAAAACCTGGACCCTACATATAAAAAACTGTTGGCGTTTCGTTAATAAAACAAATGGTGATTGTTCCGTTAATATTTTTATTTATATTTATTTGTGCTAATTTTAAATTCTGGCAAAATCAATAAAAATTCCAAAGTTTATTTAGAAATAATAATGAGAAACTACAGAAACACACTAAAAACATGATCAAACCCAGTTCTTTTAGAAAAACTGTTTCTTTTAATATAAAAAAAAAATTTGTGAAATTAAATTCTTGATTGAATCTAAATGAATCTGTATATTACATTTTTTTAGTTGTCATAGTCCAATTATGTTTACGGATACAATCCATACTGAATTAATTGTAACTTTTGTTTTGGTATTGATTGCCCAAAAATAATGTAAAATTTATGTAATTCGTTTGTTTTTTGAAACGAAAAAAAACTTGGACCAAAGTTTTAGATAATTAAAAAACCCTTTAATACATGAACAAAACTACTTAAAGTGATCCAACAAAGTAATGACAATTAAAAAAAAACATTCAGCAACTAATAATTAAACCAACATAAAATAAATTTGATTTAATTTTTATTAATTCAAAGTAAACTACATTGTAATGACATAATTTATAGATGATTAGAATTATAATTCCAATTGTGCTGGAGCAACCATAATAATTGGAAAGTTATTTTGTGTAATTTTTTTTATATAAATTTTATGAATTATAAATCCTAAAAAAATAAATATTAAAAGACTTATAACCAAAATGATATAAACAACAGAATCCGTTGGAAGTTCACAAGACTTTTCATAAAAATCTTTTCGAAAATTTGTGCTGCAATCTAGGGTTTCACCTTTTTTTATCTTTCAATAGGAATTTGGTTTTCATTTAAAATTCTTATTACAGTTGTTTCACTGAAATTATCCCTTCTTTTTAGTATCCATAGTCCAAAATCATATTGAATCTCATGGCAACCATATAAAATCAAAAAATTCTCATAGTCTGTACCAATTATTTTATACTCAATCATCTGAGGATAATTCGTACACTGTTCTTCAGAATCTTTGTAAATGACTGTAAATGATAATTCAGTAGAATTATTTTCAAGTATTAAATCGGCAATCTCTTCAAACCTTGGATTTCCAATTTTGTGACAAATCATAATAACTGTGAGTTTTATATTATTCACAACATCATTTTCTTTAATATCAGAGTAAAATTTAATTTGATCAAAATTAGCTTTTAGCTCATTAGAAAATAATGATAAAATTTTACTTTTTGTTGTAATAAAATATATTGCACCGAGGGAGATGATTTCGTTGATATTTAAAGGAATTCCTTTTATTTTTGGACATAATTCACTAACAACACTTTGTTGAATAATAAATAACAAAAGCAATGAACTACGAATACTTATAAACATGATTGCACTTGATCAGAACTGTTAGCAGAATGGTAACTTTTCTAAATTTAGAATTTTTTTTTAATAAGTTTATAAATTTCATTTGATAATGAAGTTTATTGCTTCATTGCTTTACTTAGGTATTTGTTTGAATTCAATTCAAAGTTTACTAAGAACTTATACACCTTTTATATTATTATTTTGATGTAGTTACAAAATATATTCCAAATTTAATTCCTTTGCGTAATCTTAATATTAGATTTTACTTTAAGCTTGATGTAACTTTCCTATTTCATTTAATCGATTTTCTTCAAACCGTTCATTTATATTGTATTGTATTTACTTTTTTATTAAACCAAGTACGTCAATTACTAAGGTTATTAGTAGTAGAAGACCTACTATTTTTTATTTGTGTTCTGGATCACATAGCATTTGCACATGCATTTTATAATCCGATTTTGGATATCAAATACTTATCTATGATGTAATTAAAATTATATGTAATGAGTACTTTGACTACGAAAACTTTTCAATAATTTACTAACTTTTTTAGTTAATTATTTTATTCGACTTACAAAATGGTTTTGATTTCAACAATATTGAAACAATTGTGTAATTTATATTTGGCTTTAAGTTTAACGTAACTTTTTTATTTCATTCAAATCGTTTATTTGATGAATTAATCAAAGTATTTGAAGATAACTGGGGCTCTTTATTTTTGTTAAAATATAATTTTTATTTGATTCGCAAAAATAAGATAATTTCTTTTATTTATGGGCTCATTAGCTTAGTCGTTAGAGTTAATTAGTAATTATTAGTCCTAATTTAATTATAATTTTATTAGGTTGGGATGGGTTAGGCTTAGTTTCTTATTGTTTAGTTATTTATTTTCAAAATGTTAAATCGTATAACTGCTTTATAAAATGGATTTGATGATGGTGCACTATTATTTATAAAAAGTAATTATGAAATAATTATGAATTATGAATTAGTTTCAGTTTCAGTTGCAGTTGTTGTTGTTGTTGTAGTTGCAGTTGCAGTTTCAGTTGCAGTTGCAGTTATTGTTGTTGTTGTAGTTGCAGTTGCAGTTGCAGTTTCAGTTTCAGTTTCAGTTGCAGTTGCAGTTGCAGTTGTTGTTGTTGTTGTAGTTGCAGTTGAAGTTGCAGTTGCAGTTGCAGTTTTAGTTTCAGTTGCAGTTTCAGTTGCAGTTGCAGTTGAAGTTTCAGTTGCATTTGCAGTTGTTGTTATTGTTGTAGTTGCAGTTGTAGTTGCAGTTTCAGTTGCAGTTGCAGTTATTGTTGTTGTTGTAGTTGCAGTTGCAGTTGCAGTTTCAGTTTCAGTTTCAGTTGCAGTTGCAGTTGTTGTTGTTGTTGTAGTTGCAGTTGCAGTTGCAGTTTCAGTTTCAGTTTCAGTTGCAGTTGTTGTTGTTGTTGTAGTTGCAGTTGCAGTTGCAGTTTCAGTTGCTTTGATATGGGGTCTTTTTAATATAAATATTAAATTATGTAATTCTTACCAGATTCTGTTTATTTATCGGCTCATTAGATTAGTCGGTAGAGCGTCGTGCTAATAACGGTAAGGTCGACGGTTCATTCGCGTCATGAGCCAATCATTTTTTGATTGTTATTTAAAATTTAAATCTCAGTTTGATTCTTACATATCTAGTTTGCCTTTTGTTTTATTATACAGTAAGATATCCAATCGTAGAGTAAGAGAACGAATGAATTCAATGAATAGTTACCCAAACGTATATGTGACGTATTTCAATGGATAATCACGAAGTCAGTTTACACTCTGTTGCAAATGACCATCAATTTTTTTTTCATTTTTGTATGTTGACATAATAAATACACTAATTTTAGTTTGCTTTATTGTAAAACCTGTACCCCATATATAAAAAAACGTGGGCGTATCGTTAATAAAACTAATGGTTATTGTTCCTTTAATATTTTTATTTATAATTATTTGTCCAATTTTACTACATTTTTGAAATAATAATGAAGAAACACAGAAACACACTAGAAAAATGATTAAAAAAATTAATTTGATTTAATTTTTATTAATTCAAATTAAACTACATTGTAATGACATAATTTATAGATGATTAGAATTACATTTCCAACTGAGCTGGATCAACCATAATAATTGGAAAGCTAGTTTGTGTTTTATTTTTTATATGAATTTTATGAATTATAAATCCCAAAAAAATCAATATTAAAAGACTTATAACTAAAATGATATAAAAAATAGAATTAACATTAGATATAACTTCACAAGACTTTTCATAAAAATATGGACTAAAATTTTGGATACAATGTTTGTTTTCAGTTTTATTTAATCTTTCAATTGGAATTAAATTTTCATTTAAAATTTTTATTGCGAATGCTTCATTTAATTTATCTGATTGTTTTAGTATCCAAAGTCCAAAATCATAATAATTTTCTGTAATATCTTTACAACCATATAAAATCAAAAAACTTTCATAGTCTGTACCAATTATTTTATAATCAATCATCTTAGGATAATTTGTACACTTTTCTTTAGAATTTTTGTAATTCACTGTAAATGATAATTCAGTAGAATCGTTTTCAAGTATTAAATCGGCAATTCTATCAGTTTTTGGTTTTCCAATTTTGTTACAACACAAAATAAGTGTAATTTTTATATTTCTGTGTTTCATAACATCAGTTTCATTAATATCAGAGTAAAATTCAGTTTTATAAAATTCAGCTTTTATATCATTCGAAAATAATGATAAAATTTTACTATTTCTTGTAATAAAATATTCAAAAGTCCAATTTTTTTGATCGAAGAAGATGATTTCTTTGACATTAAAAGGGATTCTTCTTATTTTTGGACATAATTCACGAGAAACACTCCGTGGAAAAATAAATAACAAAAGTAATTAAAAAGAAAAACTTATAAACATGATTGCACTTGATCCAGAACTGTTAACAGATTGGTGACTTTCTTGATTCATAAGACCCTTTCAGTTGTTTTCAATGTTCAAAATTACATACATATTATTCCTGCAACCACTACCGCATCATATAAAAAAAATAAATCAATTGAAAAATTTATAAATTCAATAAAGTGAAAGCTCAAAAAAACACAGACAACAGACAAAAAGTGGATCTCAATTATTCTAAAATAAATATAAGTAAGGTTTTCTGTTCTGCAATTTAAATTAAAATGAAATCAGTGCAAACATTAAAATTTTCAGGGAAATTATTAGTTACATTTAATCTAATTTGTAAATAAAAATTAGCATAGAAACAATTCCTATGATTGATTATTGTGAATATTTTCAGTATTTTTTTTAAATCATCGAAATATTAAATTTTTTTGAGTCTAGTGTTTCTATAAACTTTAAATATTTTTGTAGCAAACAAACCAAAATTGTCCAATAGGAGACAAAAGGTAAGGGATGATAAGTTCTTGATTTATATTTCAGATGAATTTTAGGAAAGCTATCAAATTTCTGTAGCCGGCCCTAACAATCGTAGAAGATTATACACTTATTGTTAACTCCCATTTAATAATTTACTTTTTTGCTTTATTGAATTCAATTAAAGGAAAATTGTGGCTATCAAATAATTATCTATGATGTAATTAGAATTATATGTAATGAGTACTTTGATTACCAAAACTTTGCAACAATACCATTAACTATCTTTTTCAGTTAATTATTTCATTCGACTTACAAAATGTATTTCATTTCAACAATATTGAAACAATTGTGTAATTTATATTTGGCTTTAAGTTTATTGTAACATTTTTATTTCATTCCAATCGTTTATTTGATGAATTAATCAAAGTATTTTAAGATAACTGGGGTTCTTTATTTTTGTTAAAATATAATTTTTATCTGATTCGCAAAAATAAGATAATTTCTTTTATTTGTGGGCTCATTAGCTTAAACGCTAGAGCGTCGTGCTAATAACGAGAAGGTCGACGGTTCAATTACAGAAATTTTACATGATTATGAAAGCACTACACCTCAGACTGTTGGCCTCTAGAGACAACAAGCAGATTACAAGAACAAATTAAGATCCTTGAAGAATACTATAACTGTTGGGGTATAAGACTAAATAAACAAAAATCGGAATTAATAGTTTTTAGGCCTCCATCGCAGGAGATAAAACGAAAATACCAAAGAAAAAAAAAAGAAAGTAAAAATAAAAATTAGTAATAAGGACATTAGGCCAAAAAAAAGTATTAAAATTTAGGTGTTACAATTACCAACTTATTTGGATTCAATATTAATATTCTGAAAAAAAGACAGAGGGGCATATGCAATGATTGGTCCAGTAATGAGAAATAATAATTTAAGTAAAAATACCAAAGCGTTATTATATAAACAATTAGTGAGGCCAATTATTGTATATGCATTCCCAATATGGTTTTCAGCATCAAAAACTTACTATGAAAAATTGGCAATTTTTGAGAGGAAAATTTTAATTAATATTCCTGGAAAATATAGGAAAATATGTATGGGGATTCCAATATTTATCTCTAATGACGTAATATATAAAAAAAGTGAAAAATTTAAAATTGAATCATTAAAAAAATATTTAATGGAAAATGGTATAAAAGTCCTAAAGAGAGCCATGGAACATCCAAACAGATTGGTAAAGGATGAATTTTTTGATGAAGGGCAAAATGTATTTTATGGGAGAAAATAAATATATAAGGGGGAAAAAAATATACATTAAATGAAATAAACTACATAGTAGAAAATTTATAAATTATTACCATTGATGGTTTTATTCGTATTGTTTTTTTAAATAGTTGTTATTATTATTAGTTCTAAGTAATTTTAAATAGCATAAGTAGGTTAAGAAATCTGTCAACGAAAAGAAAAATGTTTTGCGCAACATTTTAGTTTATACGAATTCCAAGTTGAATTTAGTTTCAATAAAATGTATTGAAAATAGGTTAAGCCAAAATTGGCAACTTAAATGAATTAAATAATATATAGTTAATGTTAGGTTAAAAAAAAAAGTAAAATAAAGACGCAATAAATAACCTTAAACCTTAAGCACTACACTCCAATTTTCAAGATTTTAGAATTATTTTGAAATTAGAATTCTATTTAATATCATAGTTTTTTTTTAATCTTTACTCTCTACTTGTCTTGGTTTTGTGTGAATCTGTTCGTATGATGGACCATCATTAAAAAAAAATTGTTAAATTTCAAAACATATATATTTTGGGAATAAGCATGAGTGCAATAAGAAACAACAAATTTCACATTAAGTACGGGTTATGCATAAATTATTTAGATTTAAAATTGTGGTTTATGTAGGCTAATTTTATTCGTTTAAGGGTTTGTAAGATTCTTGAATATTTTGAAAATATTTAAATCAAAATAAAAATATTATTTTTTTTAAGTAAACATTAAATATTTCTTTTCAAACACGACATCTTAGTAATTCCATATTTTACTAATTCGTGATCATGATGAGAGAGATAGTGTGGAATTTTCACAACAATATATTTTATATATGAGAAATCGGTAGCTAATAAAATTGAACACAAAATTAATGGTTCAATTTGAAAATATTTTATGCACGGATAACAGTTTTGAATTGGTTTTTGGTTTTTATTTAAACTCAATTGATTTGTTTTGGAAATAAAAATTACATTATTAATTCCACATATATATTTTCAATAAAAAAAATTTACATTTTGTTGAATTTTTATTTACTAAAAAAATTAAAAGTTGATTTCTCGGCAACATCCAATAACATTTTGACAATTAATCAATTTATTTGTTAAAGTTTACTTTTAATTTACAATTTATTAAATAAAAATTGGGTATAACGATTCTATTATTTTTGATTTTGAATCCACTACAAAAATTGTATTTCAAACAACAAAAAAAAAAGGTAAAATTGGCAAAGATTCAATTGCGTTAAGTAAAGAATAAAACAAAAATATGTGAGTTTTATCTTAAATTATTCAGAATGACTTTGATATTTTTCCATAATAAAATAAATCCTAAACTTTCAATAATTTAAAGAAGTTCAAGTTAATTATTATTATTTGCAACTATATTCCGATTTCGTTTAAAACATTTATAAATAATAAATATAAAAATAATTAATCCAAAGATTATAATAAAATATTCAATAGAAATTTCAATATTAGTTGATATAGAACACACTTGTTCATAAAAATAAGAATAAAAATCATTAATACATATTTCTGTTTCAAATTTAATTAAATTTTCTATCGAAATTTTATTTGCATTTATTCTGATCCTTTTAGTATCCATAGTCCATAATCATAATAATCAGTTTCTGGCATTTTTATGCGTCCATATAAAATTAAAAAACTATGATAATCTGTACCAATTATTTCATAATCAGTCATCATTTAATAATCTCTACATTCATCATTCAATTTGTAATAATAATTTGTTGTAAATGATAATTTTGTTGAGTTTGTTTTTAATTCTAAAATTGAAAATACTTCATGATTTATTTTATTTGTAAAACATTTTAAAAAAATATATAAACCATAAATTATTGAGGTCTCAACTGGTGTGTTGAAAAATTTTGTTTGTATTATACCAGCTTTTTTATATTCATTTGAAAATAATGTTATCATTTTATATTTTGTTTTAATAAAATATTCAAAATTCCATTCTTTCAGATGTATGTCTAGAATTTGTTCCAAATCAAATTTAATTCCTTCTATATTTAATGAGGATTCACAATTGACACTTACAAATAAATAAAATATTAACATAAAATTAAAAGTTGTAATAATTAGAATTAGTTTCTTCGGTGTGACTCACAATTTCTGTACTTAATTATTTTACAAAACTTTATTGAATTATGAAATTCAACAGGTAATTCTATGAATTGAATATGTTTCAATATTAATATAAAATTTCTACGGTTCTGATTAATTTCTAACTTATTATGATAATAAATCAATTGATCTGGAGCACACTACAATATATATACGAATTACAAGGCGCACATTAAACTCACAACCAAAAACTCAAAACCTAAACTAAATATTTCCGAATTAGGTAATAGGTTAGAAGTTTAAGAATTTAATAAAAAAAAATCAAAATTACGTTTTTAGTGTTATAAAAAATAATTGTAGTACTATTGGAATTAGAATTGATTATCAGAATGACCACAACAAACCCAAAAGCCTTCATTATATTTGATCAAAAATTATCTAAGAAAAACCAAAAAAAAAAATGAAAATTGTGAAAATGTTGTCTTTTGTAATTAAAAAATTTTTGTCTTGACGACGGTGAAAATACATTAACCCCAGATAATGGTAAAATCCTTTTCCGTTTAATTTTGAAATTTTGAAGATTTTACTCAGATTTTTACCCACCAACATTTGCATGATAAAAAAAATGTTTTCTATTTTGCGGAGACACAAAAAGCTAACATAAAAACTATCTGTACTGTTATAATGTTACTCCACGTTAATGTAATTTTTTCCTAAGCAAAAGTTAATAGGAATTATTCTTATAGCTATAAATTATTATATATTAAAAAATTATTAAATTCAATTCAGATGACACCATTTTTGGTCGTGTCTTTAAAATTTAAGATGAAATATTTAAGTGCGATCTGAATTTATAAATCAGAAATTTTATTAATAAAAAAAAACCTTTTTAAAATCTTATTATAAAAAAAATTTCAATTATATAAAAGTTCAGCTTTATTAAATAATGTTTAAAAAAAAAAAAAATAAAAAATAAAATTTGTTGCACAAAGAGAAATTTAGAATTTTTTTTTTTTAGCACAAAATCCATACAATTCTTTTTGTTAACATCAATTTATTTTTTGTAATAATTATCATTTGCAAATTACAAGTTACAAAAATACTGAAGTGAGTTGGAAGTGAGTAGTGGGTATATGGAACACATTTAGATTCAGTTGGAGATTATTAAAATTTTTTAAAAATAATCACAAAAAAAAAATTATGTAACAAAATAATAATAAAAATAATTAATTAATTACAGTAAACGCTTTAATTAAAAATTATTTATAAATTGTTACGACTTCTTTTTTTTTTTTTATCTAATTAATTAATAAAAATCTAATTTAAAATTTAAAATACATTTTTTTTTCTTTTTCTATAAAATCAATTATGTAAGAAAAATGAAATTCAATCAAATTATTATGAAGAAAAAGTGGAATTCTTTTGATTTTGTTAAAATCGAAAAGTTACAATTTATATGCTGTAAAAATTTCTTAGATAAATTTTCTTTGAATTCGTTTTTAATTGTCCTTATCATTAAATAAATTTTGTCTTATCAGAATTTAAATGTAACTTAAGATGATGATGACTTAATTCATGAAAATAATGTTTTTAAATTAATTTATTTTCATTGAAATTTTATGAAATTTTGATTGAAAAGTGTTCAGAAAACCTCAATTATAATTTTCTATTTAAAATAAATCATATTTTTTTGAATCTAGTAATTTGAAACTAAAAAAAGGCTGGTCATCCAAATTAAAAATTCTGGAAGGTATCCACATCTAGTAACTTTCTTTGAAATTTTATCAAATTTTGATTGGAAAGTGTTCAGAAAACCTCAATTAATGCATGGCAACGTGCTGGCGTTTGGAGCGGGAGGTACCGAGTTCGAATCTCGACCGAGGCGGGATGGAATTTTTCATTCGGCTAATTATGTATTAAACACACATAAGAAGTGGGCAATGATTAATAACATCTATGACCCTCTGGTTGGTGTGCAGGATAAGGTTTAAACCGAGGGATTCTTCTTAGGAAATCTGCATGTTTCCTAAGAGCTGGCAATGCGCCGAATCAGGTGTAAAAATACATGTGCAGATGCTAGGTGGTTCAGAATCCACCTCAAAAATAGTAGGTCTCGTCGAAGTTGGACGTTAAAAGAAACCCTAGCCAATGGTTATATGGAGTTATCCGAAAAGCCAATAAAAAATACACTTGATGACGATCAAGTACAAAGAGAAGAAGAAGAAGAAGAACCTCAATCATAATTTTCTATTTAAAATAAATTATATTTTTTTGAATCTAGTAATTTGAAACTAAAAAAAGGCTGGTCATACAAATTAAAAATTCTGGAAGGTATCCACATCTAGTAACTTTCTTTTATCTTTTTGAAACTGTTGAAAGTTGAAAATCGGTGAAAGTATTGTAAATTGGTAAGTATATTTTATTCTAACAGTATGTTTAAAATAAAATGAGTTATATTTAATTAATAATAAAATCCAGAATATGCAAATTTAATTCTTTTCTGAATCTGACTTGGAAAATAAAAACAAAATTTATTAGATCATATAGTCCCATAATAATGCTAATAACGAGCTGCTCTACGGTTCAATCCCGTCATGAGCCAATTGTTAAATTTTTTTAATTCTAACGCAAAATCTCAGATTGAATCTTACATATCTAGTTTGTTATACAGCAAGTTTTACAATCGTAGATTCAATGAAAAGTTACACAAACGTATATATGTGACGTATTTCAATGGATAATCACGAAGTCACTTCACTCTGTTTTGCAACACACCATTTAATTTTTGTTGACATAATAAATACACTAATTGTAGTTTGCTTTATTGTAAAACCTGGACCCTATATATAAAAAAACGTTAAAGTATCGTTAATAAAACAAATGGTTATTGTTCCTTTAATATTTTAATTTATAATTATTTGTGCTAATTTTAAACTTTGGCAAAATCCATAATAATTTTACTACATTTTTGAAATAATAATGAGAAAACACAGAAACACACTAAAAACATGATTAAATCCAGTACTTTTAACAAAACTGTTTCTTTTAATATACATTTTTTTTTGTGAAATTAAATTTTTGATTGAATCTAAATGAATCTGTATATTAATTTTTTTTAGTTGTCATAGTCCAATAGTCGGATACAACATACCGAATTAATTGTTACTATTGGTTTGGTATTGATTGACCAAAAATAATGTAAAATTTATGTAATTCGTTTGTTTTTTGAAACGAAAAAAAACTTGGACCAAAGTTTTAGATAATTAAAAAACCCTTTAATACATGAACAAAACTACTTAAAGTGATCCAACAAAGTAATGACAATTAAAAAAAACATTCAGCAACTAATAATTAAACCAACATAAAATAAATTTGATTTAATTTTTATTAATTCAAAGTAAACTACATTGTAATGACATAATTTATAGATGATTAGAATTATAATTCCAATTGTGCTGGAGCAACCATAATAATTGGAAAGTTATTTTGTGTAATTTTGTTTATATAAATTTTATGAATTATAAATCCTAAAAAAATAAATATTAAAAGACTTATAACCAAAATGATATAAACAACAGAATCCGTTGGAAGTTCACAAGACTTTTCATAAAAATCTTTTCTAAAATTTGTGCTGCAATCTAGGGTTTCACCTTTTTTTATCTTTCAATAGGAATTTGGTTTTCATTTAAAATTCTTATTACAGTTGTTTCACTGAAATTATCCCTTCTTTTTAGTATCCATAGTCCAAAATCATATGGATCATTTCCTTGAATCTCATGGCAACCATATAAAATCAAAAAATTCTCATAGTCTGTACCAATTATTTTATACTCAATCATCTGAGGATAATTCGTACACTGTTCTTCAGAATCTTTGTAAATGACTGTAAATGATAATTCAGTAGAATTATTTTCAAGTATTAAATCGGCAATCTCTTCAAACCTTGGATTTCCAATTTTGTGACAAATCATAATAACTGTGAGTTTTATATTATTCACAACATCATTTTCTTTAATATCAGAGTAAAATTTAATTTGATCAAAATTAGCTTTTAGCTCATTAGAAAATAATGATAAAATTTTACTTTTTGTTGTAATAAAATATTCAAAATTCCATAATATTGCACCGAGGGAGATGATTTCGTTGATATTTAAAGGAATTCCTTTTATTTTTGGACATAATTCACTAACAACACTTTGTTGAATAATAAATAACAAAAGCAATGAACTACGAACACTTATAAACATGATTGCACTTGATCAGAACTGTTAGCAGAATGGTAACTTTTCTAAATTTAGAATTTTTTTTTAATAAGTTTATAAATTTCATTTGATAATGAAGTTTATTGCTTCATTGCTTTACTTAGGTATTTGTTTGAATTCAATTCAAAGTTTACTAATAACTTATACACTTTTTATATTATTATTTTGATGTAGTTACAAAATATATTCCAAATTTAATTCCTTTGTGTAATCTTAATATTAGATTTTACTTTAAGCTTGATGTAACTTTCCTATTTCATTTAATCGATTTTCTTCAAACCGTTTATTTATATTGTATTGTATTTATTTTTTTATTAAACCAAGTACGTCAATTACTAAGGTTATTAGTAGTAGAAGACCTACTATTTTTTATTTGTGTTCTGGATCACATAGCATTTGCACATGCATTTTATAATCCGATTTTGGATATCAAATACTTATCTATGATGTAATTAAAATTATATGTAATGAGTACTTTGACTACGAAAACTTTTCAATAATTTACTAACTTTTTTAGTTAATTATTTTATTCGACTTACAAAATGGTTTTGATTTCAACAATATTGAAACAATTGTTTAATTTATGTTTGGATTTAAGTTTAATGTAACTTTTTTATTTCATTCAAATCGTTTATTTGATGAATTAATCAAAGTATTTGAAGATAACTAGGGCTCTTTATTTTTGTTAAAATATAATTTTTATTTGATTCGCAAAAATAAGATAATTTCTTTTATTTATGGGCTCATTAGCTTAGTCGTTAGAGATAATTAGTAATTATTAGTCCTAATTTAATTATAATTTTATTAGGTTGGGATGGGTTAGGCATAGTTTCTTATTGTTTAGTTATTTATTTTCAAAATGTTAAATCGTATAACTGCTTTATCAAATCGAATTGGTGATGGTGCACTATTATTAGCAATTGCTTGAATATTAAATTATGGAAGATGAAATTATATTTTCTATCTTGAATTTATAAAAAGTAATTATGAAATAATTATGAATTATGAATTAGTTTCAGTTTCAGTTGCAGTTGTTGTTGTTGTTGTAGTTGCAGTTGCAGTTTCAGTTGCAGTTGCAGTTATTGTTGTTGTTGTAGTTGCAGTTGCAGTTGCAGTTGCAGTTGCAGTTGCAGTTGCAGTTGCAGTTGCAGTTGCAGTTGCAGTTGCAGTTGCAGTTGCAGTTGTTGTTGTTGTTGTAGTTGCAGTTGAAGTTGCAGTTGCAGTTGCAGTTGCAGTTGCAGTTTCAGTTTCAGTTGCAGTTTCAGTTGAAGTTTCAGTTGCATTTGCAGTTGTTGTTGTTGTTGTAGTTGCAGTTGCAGTTGCAGTTTCAGTTTCAGTTGCAGTTGCAGTTGCAGTTGCAGTTGCAGTTGTTGTTGTAGTTGTAGTTGCAGTTGCAGTTTCAGTTTCAGTTGCAGTTGCAGTGGCAGTTTCAGTTTCAGTTGCAGTTGTTCTTGTTGTTTTAGTTGCAGTTGAATTTGCAGTTGCAGTTGCAGTTTCAGTTTCAGTTGCAGTTTCAGTTGCAGTTGCAGTTGAAGTTTCAGTTGCATTTGCAGTTGTTGTTGTTGTTGTTGTAGTTGCAGTTGCAGTTGCAGTTTCAGTTTCAGTTTCAGTTTCAGTTTCAGTTTCAGTTTCAGTTTCAGTTTCAGTTTCAGTTTCAGTTGCAGTTGTTGTTGTTGTTGTAGTTGCAGTTGCAGTTGCAGTTTCAGTTGCTTTAATATGGGGTCTTTTTAAAATAAATATTAAATTATGTAATTCTTACCAGTAGACCGATTACGATTTATTTCGTAGAGAAATATTTCGTATTTCGGGATATTAAAAAAAAGTGTGTCGCTTATTAATCTTCAAAAAAAAAGAAAGAGACAAATATAAAATCCCAAAATGCGTACGTCGTGCTTTACTTCACTTTAAGCTAACTTATGCGCCATTTTGATTACTTTTCATTTATTTCAACAATTATTCTATCGCTCTCAAACTGACATATATTCATTTTCAAATTTGGTATAGTAAAATTTTTAAAAATTATAAATAAAAACACGAAACAAATTAATTTAATTTTTTTATTTTAGTTTTTATTACAATTTATATTATATTTATTATACTTGTATTACTTATATCTACTTATAGCTTATTTATACTTATTAATTATTTATTATTATCTACTAGTATTATTATTATTATTCCTATTATTTATTATAGTTATCCGTAAGTCAAGAACGTTTTGCTGAAAAAAATAAATATACACAATTAAATTATTTTGCTTCTCATTTTCCTTTTGACTGACTTAAGTTTAAACTCATCATTTTGTAATTTTTTTTTCTTGTACACGGTTTTCTTGTATTCTAAAAAATGATAAAAAGGTTATTATAGTTTCTTTTAAATTATTCTTTTAAATTTTTTAATTAAGTTTTAAAATTTTAAATCAATATAAATACTAGTAAAAATTAAAATAATAAATTTAAAATTTACTTACAGTTTAAAAAATATAAAAATACACTAACACAATAATAATAAATAATACATAAAATATCCCACAACCTATAGTAGGTTGTGAGAAATATTTCAAAAACGGGCGATGAAAGGCATAGAAACGCTGCAACGTATCATAGCATTTCGGGCATCTCGCACTAACACAGATGTAACTTTACGAAGTGACACATTCTCATTATTATGTACGTACACACATTTTCTCGTTTTTCTCTCTACGAAATAAATCTTAATCGGTCTACAGATTCTGTTTATTTATCGGCTCATTAGATTAGTCGGTAGAGCGTCGTGCTAATAAAGGTAAGGTCGACGGTTCATTCGCGTCATGAGCCAATCATTTTTTGATTGTTATTTAAAATTTAAATCTCAGTTTGATTCTTACATATCTAGTTTGCCTTTTGTTTTATTATACAGTAAGATATCCAATCGTAGAGTAAGAGAACGAATGAATTCAATGAATAGTTACCCAAACGTATATGTGACGTATTTCAATGGATAATCACGAAGTCAGTTTACACTCTGTTGCAAATGACCATCAATTTTTTTTTCATTTTTGTATGTTGACATAATAAATACACTAATTTTAGTTTGCTTTATTGTAAAACCTGTACCCCATATATAAAAAAACGTGGGCGTATCGTTAATAAAACTAATGGTTATTGTTCCTTTAATATTTTTATTTATAATTATTATTCCAATTTTACTACATTTTTGAAATAATAATGAAGAAACACAGAAACACACTAGAAAAATGATTAAAAAAATTAATTTGATTTAATTTTTATTAATTCAAATTAAACTACATTGTAATGACATAATTTATAGATGATTAGAATTACATTTCCAACTGAGCTGGATCAACCATAATAATTGGAAAGCTAGTTTGTGTTTTATTTTTTATATGAATTTTATGAATTATAAATCCCAAAAAAATCAATATTAAAAGACTTATAACTAAAATGATGAAAAAAAATAGAATTAACATTAGATATAACTTCACAAGACTTTTCATAAAAATATGGACTAAAATTTTGGATACAATGTTTGTTTTCAGTTTTATTTAATCTTTCAATTGGAATTAAATTTTCATTTAAAATTTTTATTGCGAATGCTTCATTTAATTTCTCTGATTGTTTTAGTATCCAAAGTCCAAAATCATAATCATTTTCTGTAATCTCTTTACAACCTTATAAAATCAAAAAACTTTCATAGTCTGTACCAATTATTTTATAATCAATCATCTTAGGATAATTTGTACACTTTTATTTAGAATTTTTGTAATTCACTGTAAATGATAATTCAGTAGAATCGTTTTCAAGTATTAAATCGGCTATTCTTTCAGTTTTTGGTTTTCCAATTTTGTTACAACGCAAAATAAGTGTAATTTTTATATTTTTGTGTTTCATAACATCAGTTTCATTAATATCAGAGTAAAATTCAGTTTTATAAAATTCAGCTTTTATATCATTCGAAAATAAGGGATTCTTCTTATTTTTGGACATAATTCACGAGAAACACTCCGTGGAATAATAAATAACAAAAGTAATTAATAACAAAAACTTATAAACATGATTGCACTTGATCCAGAACTGTTAACAGATTGGTGACTTTCTTGATTCATAAGACCCTTTCAGTTGTTTTCAATGTTCAAAATTACAGACATATTATTCCTGCAACCAGTACCGCATCATATAAAAAAAATAAATCAATTGAAAAATTTATAAATTCAATAAAGTGAAAGCTCAAAAAAACACAGACAACAGACAAAAAGTGGATCTCAATTATTCTAGAATAAATATAAGTAAGGTTTTCTGTTCTGCAATTTAAATTAAAATGAAATCAGTGCAAACATTAAAATTTTCAGGGAAATTATTAGTTACATTTAATCTAATTTGTAAATAAAAATTAGCATAGAAACAATTCCTATGATTGATTATTGTGAATATTTTCAGTATTTTTTTTAAATCATCGAAATATAAAATTTTTTTGAGTCTAGTGTTTCTATAAACTTTAAATATTTTTGTAGCAAACAAACCAAAATTGTCCAATAAGAGACAAAAGGTAAGGGATGATAAGTTCTTGATTTATATTTCAGATGAATTTTAGGAAAGCTATCAAATTTCTGTAGCCGGCCCTAACAATCGTAGAAGATTATACACTTATTGTTAACTCCCATTTAATAATTTACTTTTTTGCTTTATTGAATTCAATTAAATGGAAATTGTGGCTATCAAATACTTATCTATGATGTAATTAGAATTATATGTAATGAGTACTTTGATTACCAAAACTTTTCAACAATTTACTAACTTTTTTAGTTAATTATTTTATTTGACTTACAAAATGTATTTCATTTCAACAGTATTGAAACAATTGTGTAATTTATATTTGGCTTTAAGTTTAATGTAACTTTTTTATTTTATTCAAATCGTTTATTTGATGGATTTATCAAAGTATTTCAAAAATTCAATTCATTTATTGGTGTCTTTTTTTTTTACAATATTACGTAAACCTATTTCATAAATGTATCTATTTTATAATATATAATATACGGGCTAACCAATTGGCTTGGCCCTGTTTTAATTCCTTATCTTGTTATGTTTTTTGTTTTATTATTTATTTTGTATTACTTTACTTAATTCTATAATTTTTAATCTAGTTTCGAAGAAATAGCACCTACTAATTATATGTTATATTTTTTGTTTTTGTTTTTTTTTTTGGTTTTTGTTTTTTTTTTATTGTTTTTTTTTTTTTGTTTTTTTTTTTTTTTTGGGTTTTTTATTTTATATTAATATTAAAATTATAATTATACTTAAACAACTAATTTTGGGAATTTGGATTTTGGACAATAGGATGGGATGTAAGTGGTGTAGGGTATTCTTAAATTTAAGTTTTTAATATATAACTTATTTTCTATAGTGAGAGCTATTTCTTCTAACGGTGAACAGATTCGTGGTCCCAGTAAATTCATTTTCAAATTTTTTATTTACAATACATGATGTGTGCAGGTATTTATCCAACACATCTGGTTCAATCTCAAAAGTCTGGGATACTAGATCATTTGAGTGTGTCCTGGCTCGCCCTAGTACCTTTGACGCAGTACAACTCTACGGTACAACTCCAGTTTCCTCATAGACCCTTGAGTTTTTATAATAGTACGGTATCCCAAATCGCATCTCACCGTTCCAATATCCCTAGTTTCGTGTAGTATTTTGGTGGGACTGTATACCAGATCGGGAAGGCATATATTATGGTAGGCCTGATAAGCTGTTTCTATAGCAGCAGCTTCGTTTTCCGTTTTAGGAACCTGCTGCGCATAACTGAGCCGATCAGACTATATATCGTGTTTACCTTTTTAATAATCATGCTTACGTGATTGCTAAATCCGAACTGTTGTGTTACAGTCACTTCAAGATACTTCACTTTTTATATGGGTTTTATGAGCTTTCTTCTTATTTTAATCGCAACAGTTTTTAATTTATTGGCCCGGTAATTCCTTAGCTTCGTAGGTCGGAATACAACGAACTCTGTTTTATTTTCGTTAATATTAATACCGCAAGTCTTGTAATAGTGTTCGAGTTTGTCTATGTGCTTCTGTACTTTTTTTGTAGCAAATTCCGGACACCTACTACTGCTGTAAGTTATTGAGTCGTCTGCGAACTACAGTGTGATCCGCGGTGAACAAGTTATACAGAATTGGCCCAAGTATTGATCCCTGAGGAACTCCTCAATAAATTCCATATTTGTCTGAGCATGTGTGAATGACGTAAATATAAAATGTTCTATTGGTTAAAAAGCTGTATAACATTTTACATAAATCTATTGGTAGTTTGTGAACATATATCAATTTATATCAGCATTTTATTTAATAGAAAAACGACATATATATAAAAAAAATTATATGTGCAGGCTGTAGAGTTCATATTATATAAATATATAACTCCAAGAAAATCATTGAAAATTCATAAGAATGTAATATATATCTTAATAGTTATGCAAGACTTATTATTTATTTTATAATAGATACGAATAGATACTAATAAAAACTAATTACAAATTTCTTGCTCTTAACATCTGAATACAACAATAATAGGAAAGGAAAAATGCTAACCTCAATCCAAAATCATATAAAAAATAAATAAATAAGAACAAAGAATTTTACAAGCAAAACTTATTTACAAAAATAATAGTAGAAGGCAAAAGTTTATTAAATAATACCACAAACTCTATTCTTTGGTAATAAATAATTATAAAAAGAATATACAGATATTTTAGTGATAATTCATCTTCACTGTAAATTTAACGGTTTGGCAAATAACATGGAAAAAGAATATATGTATAACGAATTAATTGATTAAGGTTGAAATAAAATAATAACAACAATATTTTAAAGAGATAAACTGAAATGTTTTATTCAAAAATAATAACAATAAAAGTATAATATATTATTATCTATTAATCATTTTTATTAATACAATACAGAATATATTCTAATAATAATTTGCAAATTTACAAAGTTCGTTTATTAAATTTTTCTTATAATTTTATAATTAAACATTAAAAAAATGTTCCAAAAATAATTTCATCAGGCATGTACATATGCACATTGTTTTAATAATTGTACTGATAATTGTGTTGGTAGAGAATTCGATTATATTTTCTTTTTTATCTTCAATTTTCTTTTCTGTAAAAAATGAATCAGTTAATTCTTTAGCATTTAATTTCACTTTATTATCTATATTATTAATATTTATTTTAATTGTTTCTTCAATTTCATCCATATCAAACCTATTTCTCCTGAAATTTAGATTTACCCTGTTTTGTTTTTGTATTTGTGATACAAAATCACGATATTTGAAATTACTATTAGGTAAGATCAAATTTCCTAAAATCATTTTGTTTACCTTATTATTGAACAAAATAATAATAATTATTAATATATTATATATAATGTTACTATTTATTTATTATTATAATATGACCTTTTTGATTTTATTGCATTCGGGTCAACAACCTCAAGTCGATTGTTTTAATTTTATATATGATGTGACGTCAGACGTTAGAATTAATTCAGCAATGGCAACTAGATCAAAAAAAAAATAACGATTTTTACTTGGCTTTTCTTTACATGTCATTTTAATTTAAACTTAATTCATGCAAAAACATAAATTAAAACCAGTCGAACATATACATTTTTTATATGTACGTGCATTCGGGTGCGTTCGTGTTATATATATATATAACAATTTTGACATTTAAAAATGTAAAATAAATAAAGAAGAAGAAGTTTGCAAATTAACACAGTTTTTAAAAATTTTGGTGTTACAAATTGTAATAAATATAATAACGAGACAAAAAACATGAATTAGACAGATACAAATCAATGGTAGAGATAATAGATAAAAGAAACATAAAAATATTAATCAAAATAATACAATTTATAAAAGAAATAAAAAAAATTAAAAAAAGTGAGGTTAAATGAAAGAACGAATAAGTAAATGGTTTTAGTGTCTTCCTAAAATTATGGAAGTGACAAATTTAGTTTATAGAAATACTATAGACTGTAATCAAGGAGCAGTTCGTTACAATGGTATTATACATTTTTATCTAAAACTTAATTACTTAGCCTAAAAATGTTTACTTTTATAGGATCATATTGTCTTTCCTGCGGATCCGACAAAAAAATAAAGTTATGGAACCCCATAACAGAACTACTGTTAAAAACTTATGGAGGACACACTAATGAAGTAACAGATACTGTGGGAAGTTGTGATAGTTGCTATATTGTATCAGCAATCAGATAATAGTATTATTTATTGGGATGTTACGACAGGACAACCCGTAAGGAGACTTAGAAGTCATGCTGGTGGTGTTGGTTGTGTCTGGGTCGAAAGATAATACAGTTATGGTATGTATTTTAGAATTTTACAATCTCGAATCTTTTCTTATCACATTAACATACTTTAGTGTTGGGATATTCGAACGCGAAGTTTAGATCCAATTCAAGAAGTGAAAGAAGCGAAAGATTGTATAACATCTTTAGTAGTTACTGATCATCAGATTATCTCTTCTTCTTTGGACGGTAATATTCGACTCTATGATTTAAGGGTAGGTGAATTAAAATCATGCTGTTGGAGAATCAGTAACTGTTATTTCACAAACAAAAGATTGACAATGTATTTTAGCTGCTTGTCTTGATGGAGTTTTACGACGGGCACAGATCCGAAGATTATCACATAGAATGTGGAATTTTAAGCAGTGATTCTCAGTTAATATCGGGGTCAAATGAAGTATGTGCTATTAAATGGGATTTATTAGAAGGAACTGAAACTAAAAGACTTAAAATAGGAAATAATGTCGTACATTCTCTTGCTTCACGTCCCACCGGAACTGGCGATATTCTGTTTGCACTGAAAAGAGAAATTCATGTTTGGGGTCCCTTGTTGGAAATGGCATAGCTATGTTCGGAAAAAAATATGCTGCATTACAGAACAATAACATTTCTCCAATTTAATTATTAATCAAATGACTGAAGTTCTTGAAAAGCTATGAAATCCAGATTAAATAAAGTCAATTTGTATATTAAGAATAGAAAAATTAAGGATTTATAAATTCGATTAATGTTATTTAAATATTCAAATTTTGTTTTCAAAAAAAAAAGTTTAGTATGTACATTTCATAAGAAAGATAAATAAAAATTACTTTATCAAAGGAATTGAGTGTTAAGTTTTATTAAATTTGATTTACTAGTATTTAGTTAAAACCGATTTCAATAAAGTTCTAAGTTTGATTATAAATTGTTCTAATTATAAGTTCCAAAGAAATAATGCCTAATTTCAGTAATTCTCCATTTGTTTGAAATAAACAACAAAATATATATTTACAGTCTGAATTTCCATTTATGAGCAATAAATAAATTTAATAAATATCATCTTTATCACAATTGGTTACAACCTACTGTTCAATGTATAATTGTTTTTTTTTCTTAAAGATCTAGAGGAAAATATAATGAACAAATATGTAAAATATTGAATAAAATGAATAACTGAAATTAAACCCAACTATAAAACCAATAAGAAAAATTAGTAAAAATAACCAAATTTATAAGAAAATAAATTAAATCTAACTAAAAGTAATTAATGGCGTTTCTAAATATGATTAAGTTTCATGAAGAAGAATAAAAGTCAATTCAGCAAATCCAAATAAGCAAATGATCAAATATTTTTCTACGGACATAAGCAAAGTCAATTCAATAATTTCATGACTTTAACAGGTTTTTTAATTGATTATGTTGAGTTAAAGGGTTTGTAAATTGTTTTTTTTTTATTCATCAAAATATCGAATTTAATAAAGAAATTTAAAAATTTTAATATAAATTTTAGTTAAAAAATAAAAAGAAGAAGATAAATATTTTTAGAAATTTATAAAATCTAGAAACAATGAAAATACATATTCAAAACTAAATGAAGACAAAGTGTCTCATCAATTCTTTCATTAAACTTAAAAAACTATCAATTGATTAAAGGAAAGCAAAACATTTGTTCCCTATTCCTTTCTACTTGATCTTTTACATACAAAAAATTAAACAAAATTTGTCAAGTGTCGCAGGCATATTTAGAAGAGTGAATAAAATTATTCCAGAAAAAATAAAGAGAAGTGTTTACTATTCTCTGTTTAATTCACAAATAATGAATGGTCTTATTATTTATGGCTGCTCATACAAATCTAAAATAAAAAAAATACAAACAATTCAAAATAGGGCAAACAAAAATCTATATGATTACGATTTTAAACAATCAACAGATAAAATACATAAAGAAAAATATACCAAAAGAACAGAAAGAAATCTAAAATTGTGTATGTATGTAAGCGAAATATTTAATACTTTCAAGATGTCATACTGATTGCTTCCATTTTATTTTTTATTTAAAAACCAAAACTTATTTGCACTTTGCAGTTATATTTACATGTATAAGAAAATCTTAGAATTTCTTCGTTTATTGAATTTTTTCAAGTATGATTAATTTAATTTGAAAATTGAAAAAAAAATTGTTGTTGTTCTACAATTCGCTAGCCAATACTGTTATCGAACATAAACAAGTTGATTGAGAGCAAAAGAAATCATACTTACCTGGCGTAGAGATTACCGTGATCAATAAGGCGGTTTCCCGGGAGCGAGGCTTTGCCATTGCACTTCGGTAAATTTGACCTCCGCGATTATCCCTAATGTGGATAACTCGTGGGCAAAATTTTTGATAGCTGGGACTGCGTACGCGCAGTCCCGATTTAATCGTAACAAAAATAAATTGGAACTATGGCAAATCTAAATGTATCTTCCATCGGTGGTTGAATTTTATATTATGAAATCTGGATCTTATCTTTGATCCTGGTTTCTGAATTTTTAAAAGACCATATAATATAGGTACGACTGTGTTGGATACTAGTAATTTCCATTTACAATACACATCGTATTAATTAAAGTATTATTGCATTTGGTTCAATTTTTAAATTGGCTGCACTTTTATAGTATAGTATTTCCATCTCACTTTTGGCTGCTTTCGTTGTATTCACACGCACAAGAAAAATATAAAACAGCTAGAACAAATAAGAAAAAAAGGAAATTTTTTATGTTCCGACGGGCAGATAAAATAATAATAATAGAGAGACAAGGGATGATGCAACACACACACAAGTAGAAGTATTTTTCTTTACATTCTTACCTTCTTTTTATTTAATTATTTATGTTGTTTTAAAAAATACAATTTATTTTGTATTCAGAAATACAGATTTTGTATTAAAAAATACAGATCTTTTTTTTCTAAAATCAAATTTTGAAAAAAATTTCCTTTACAGTGGTTTTTCTTGTCTTAAAAATCTTTGAACAAAAAAAAACTGTGTATTAAATTTTTTTTTAATAATTTGCATTAAGAAAATAAAAGAAAATTTTTTATCAAAAAATGAAAATTGTTTTTTTTTTGAATGAAAATATATTTAGAAATTAAATTAAATACTTTTAAATAAAATAATTTATATCATTGTATAATTCTTACATTTTCGTATAATAAGAAAAAACAGGTAAAAACTTTTTTTGTTTTTTATTCACTTTATTTAAATCTTTTTTTTTTAATTCTCTCACTGATAATCCATTTATTTATTTTTGGAGATGATTGATGTCCAGTACTACTGTATTATAAATGTCCATAATATTTATTCTGAAAACAAAAAAACAAAAGAAAAAGAATTATTTTTATTTTACTTACCCAAAATAAATCACGTCCACCTTACGGTAATTAATAAATGAAATTGAACTGAGTGTATTTGTTATCTGTCTCTTTCGCACGTATGCGTGGTCGACTGTAAAAGCAATTTTTTACGAGATTTAAAACTTTATTATAGATAATTTTTAATTACCCAAATATTTTGGTTTTAGTAATAAAAGAAATAATACCTGATGTATAAGTGTCAGTCCATACTTCACTCCAAGTTTCCTTCATGAATCTTTTTGCACGTTCTGTTTCTTCTTTTACAAGTTTAATTGTATTTTGTAAATTAGGCTAACATAATGAATAAATATATAATAACATTTAAAACTAGCCAATCAATTTTATCTAGAAACATTATTAATCAGATGCGCATAATGGGAGTAAATACATTTACAGTATACTATAGTATATCAATGATAATAAAATTTTATGGAGAAAACTTTAAAAATTTCGTAAAAAATTTGTAGGGAATGGGGTTTTCTATAATTTTTATTATAATATAACTTCTATTTTATGTTAGCTTTCGGTTTTAGTTCAGGTTAGTAAATAAAACTTTTTTTTTTAAAAAATTCTTAACTACATAATTTATTGTATGCTGTATAGTAATGCATTTTATTTAATAGAAAAACTACATATATATAAAAAAATTATATGTGCAGGCTGTAGGGTTCATATTATATAAATATATAACTCCAAGAAAATCATTGAAAATTCATAACAATGTAATATATATCTTAATAGTTATGGCAGGACTTATTATTTATTTTATAATAGATACGAATAGATACTAATAAAAACTAATTACTAATATCTTGCTCTTAACATCTGAATACAACAATAATAGGAAAGGAAAAATGCTAACCTCAATCCAAAATCATATAAAAAATAAATAAATAAGAACAAAGAATTTTACAAGCAAAACTTATTTACAAAAATAATGGTAGAAGGCAAAAGTTTTTTATGTAATACCACAAACTCTATTCTTTGGTAATACATAATTATAAAAAGAATATACAGATATTTTAGTGATAAATCATCTTCACTGTAAATTTAACGGTTGGCAAATAACATGGAAAAAGAATATATGTATAACGAATTAATTGATTAAGGTTGAAATAAAATAATAACAACAATATTTTAAAGAGATAAACTGAAATGTTTTATTCAAAAATAATAACAATAAAAGTATAATATATTATTATCTATTAATCGTTTTTATTAATACAATACAGAATATATTCTTATAATAATTTGCAAATTTACAAAGTTCGTTTATTAAATTTTTCTTATAATTTTATAATTAAACATTAAAAAAATGTTCCAAAAATAATTTCATCAGGCATGTACATATGCACATTGTTTTAATAATTGTACTGATAATTGTGTTGGTAGAGAATCCGATTATATTTTCTTTTTTATCTTCAATTTTCTTTTCTGTAAAAAATGAATCAGTTAATTCTTTAGCATTTAATTTCATTTTATTATCTATATTATTAATATTTATTTTAATTGTTTCTTCAATTTCATTCATATCAAACCTATTTCTCCTGAAATTTAGATTTACCCTGTTTTGTTTTTGTATTTGTGATACAAAATCACGATATTTGAAATTACTATTAGGTAAGATCAAATTTCCTAAAATCATTTTGTTTACCTTATTATTGAACAAAATATTAATAATTATTAATATATAATATATAATGTTACTATTTATTTATTATTATAATATGACCTTTTTGATTTTATTGCATTCGGGTCAACAACCTTAAGTCGATTGTTTTAATTTTATATATGATGTGACGTCAGACGTTAGAATTAATTCAGCAATGGCAACTAGATGAAAAAAAAATAACGATTTTTACTTGACTTTTCTTTACATGTCCTTTTAATTTAAACTTAATTCATGCAAAAACATAAATTAAAACCAGTCGAACATATACATTTTTTATATGTACGTGCATTCGGGTGCGTTCGTGTTATATATGAAGATATAACAATTTTGACATTTAAAAATGTAAAATAAATAAAGAAGAAGAAGTTTGCAAATTAACACAGTTTTTAAAAATTTTGGTGTTACAAATTGTAATAAATATAATAACGAGACAAAAAAACATGAATTAGACAGATATAAATCAATGGTAGAGATAATAGATAAAAGAAACATAAAAATATTAATCAAAATAATACAATTTATAAAAGAAATAAAAGTGAAAGTATAATAAAAATTTTTTTTAAAAAAGTGAGGTTAAATGAAAGAACGAATAAGTAAATGGTTTTAGTGTCTTCCTAAAATTATGGAAGTGACAAATTTAGTTTATAGGAATACGGAACAAGTTTATAAAGAGTGAGCATTGTTTGAAGGGCTGTATCTTTTAGAAAAACGCTACAAATAGTAAAGTTTCCGGTATGGAGGTGTAGAGGAAGATAACGAGCTGATGACGAAGCACTAAAAACCACTCGGGCCCCCTTAGTATAAGAGCTGGAATGCTTCAAAGTTTTTTTTTTTTTTTAAATTTTTGTTTTTTATATTTTTTATTATAGTATTGTAATTTTTAACACTTTTTTTTTTATAAAATGAAACACTGTGGTACACTCACTATATTTAATAAATTATTATTGAATTTCAAACGTAAATATTCTATTTTTTAATGTTTTTTTTCTATGTTGTTAAGAAAATGTATAAAGTGACATTTTGTTTGTTTATTTTTTGATTTTGATGGGGTGAAGGTGGTATTGGTCGCTATGAGTGAAGTTGGCTTGGTTAAGAATCCAAATTTTAGTTCAATGGTTTTTTAAAAAAAAATTTTTTTTAATTTGTAAAAGGAAAATGTTATTATAATGTTCGAGTACATAAACGTTCCTATTAATTATGTTAGAGTATGTAAAAGGCGTACATTAGTTCTGTATAATTAATCTGTAGAAGGAAAATAAATGTGTTTTCCAGTAATAAAGACTGTTTAAATGTTTGTCAATGAACGTAAATAAATGCAACAAAAAATATTGAAAAAACGCAACAAATTATTTTCCAGAAATGACAACATCAATAAAACAAAATACTAAATAACAAGGTCAAACATAAATATTGAGACGTCAAAAGAGAATTAAAAATGTAATCTAGAAAAGCCAAATACATAAAATAAATAAAAAAAGTGTATTTATTTGTGTAGTGGAATGTTCAGAGATATTTATTGTGTAAAAAAAAATAGTGGAAAAATAATATAAATAGTGAAAAAGTGTTGATGAAAATGTGAGACTTTGAGTGGGCGCACCACCTAAAATTAAAAATATACAAGGCCATAAGTTTGGATTTTCTATTCAATTATAAAGAGGAACATCTGGTGAAAATTTAAAGATTTTTAATTGCTGCTCACTCTTTCTTCACTTAATCCAGAAATACTATAGACTGTAATCAAGGAGCAGTTCGTTACAATGGTATTATACATTTTTATCTAGAACTTAATTACTTAGCCTAAAAATGTTTACTTTTATAGGATCATATTGTCTTTCCTGCGGATCCGACAAAAAAATAAAGTTATGGAACCCTATAACAGAACTACTGTTAAAAACTTATGGAGGACACTGAGGACTAATGAAGTAACAGATACTGCGGGAAGTTGTGATAGTTGCTATATTGTATCAGCAAGCTTAGATAATAGTATTATTTATTGGGATGTTACGACAGGACAACCCGTAAGGAGACTTAGAAGTCATGCTGGTGGTGTTGGTTGTGTCTGGGTCGAAAGATAATACAGTTATGGTATGTATTTTGGAATTATACAATCTCGAATCTTTTCTCATCACATTAACATACTTTAGTGTTGGGATATTCTAACGCGAAGTTTAGATCCAATTCAAGAAGTGAAAGAAGCGAAAGATTGTATAACATCTTTAGTAGTTACTGATCATCAGATTATCTCTTCTTCTTTGGACGGTAATATTCGACTCTATGATTTAAGGGTAGGTGAATTAAAATCATGCTGTTGAAGAATCAGTAACTGTTATTTCACAAAGAAAAGATGGACAATGTATTTTAGCTGCTTGTCTTGATGGAGTATTACGACGGGCACAGATCCTAAGATTATCACATAGAGTGTGGAATTTTAAGTAGTGATTCTCAGTTAATATCGGGGTCAAATGAAGTATGTGCTATTAAATGGGATTTATTAGAAGGAACTGAAACTAAAAGACTTAAAATAGGAAATAATGTCGTACCTTCTCTTGCTTCACGTCCCACCGGAACTGGCGATATTCTGTTTGCACTGAAAAGGGAAATTCATGTTTGGGGTCCCTTGTTGGAAATGGAATAGCTATGTTCGGAAAAATATATGCTGCATTACAGAACAATAACATTTCTCCAATTTAATGATTAATCAAATGAGTTCTTGAAAAGCTATGAAACCCAGATTAAATAAAGTCAATTTGTATATTAAGAATAGAAAAATTAAGGATTTATAAATTCGATTAATGTTATTTAAATATTCTAATTTTGTTTTTAAAAAAAAGTTTAGTATGTACATTTCATAAGAAAGATAAATAAAAATTACTTTATCAAAGGAATTGAGTGTTAAGTTTTATTAAATTTGATTTCCTAGTATTTAGTTAAAACCGATTTCAATAAAGTTCTAAGTTTGATTATAAATTGTTCTAATTATAAGTTCCAAAGAAATAATGCCTAATTTCAGTAATTCTCCATTTGTTTGAAATAAACAACAAAATGTATATTTACAGTCTGAATTTCCATTTATGAGCAATAAATAAATTTAATAAATATCATCTTTATCACAATTGGTTACAACCTACTGTTTAATGTATAATTGTTTTTTTTCTTAAAGATCTAGAGGAAAATATAATGAACAAATATGTAAAATATTGAATAAAATGAATAACTGAAATTAAACCCAACTATAAAACCAATAAGAAAAATTAGTAAAAATAAACAAATTTATAAGAAGAAAATAAATTAAATCTAACTAAAAGTAATTAATGGCGTTTCTAAATATGATTAAGTTTCATGAAGAAGAATAAAAGTCAATTCAGCAAATCCAAATAAGCAAATGATCAAATATTTTTCTACGGACATAAGCAAAGTCAATTCAATAATTTCATGACTTTAACAGGTTTTTTAATTGATTATGTTGAGTTAAAGGATTTGTAATTGTAAATTGTTTTTTTTATTCATCAAAATATCGAATTTAATAAAGAAATTTAAAATTTTTAATATAAATTTTAGTTAAAAAATAAAAAGAAGAAGAAGATAAATATTTTTAGAAATTTATAAAATCTAGAAACAATGAAAATACATATTCAAAACTAAATGAAGACAAAGTGTCTCATCAATTCTTTCATTAAACTTAAAAAACTATCAATTGATTAAAGGAAAGCAAAATATTTGTTCCCTATTCCTGTCTACTTGATCTTTTACATACAAACAATTAAACAAAATTTGGCTGCTCATACAAATCTAAAATAAAAAAAATACAAACAATTCAAAATAGGGCAATCAAAAATCTATATGATTACGATTTTAAACAATCAACAGATAAAATACATAAAGAAAAATATATCAAAAGTTCATGAACAGAAAGAAATCTAAAATTGTGTATGTATGTAAAGGCGAAATATTTAATACTTTCAAGATGTCATACTGATTGCTTCCATTTTATTTTTTATTTAAAAACCAAAACTTATTTGCACTTTGCAGTTATATTTACATGTATAAGAAAATCTTAGAATTTCTTCGTTTATTGAATTTTTTCAAGTATGATTAATTTAATTTGAAAATTGAAAAAAAAAATTGTTGTTGTTCTACAATTCGCTAGCCAATACTGTTATCGAACATAAACAAGTTGATTGAGAGCTAAAGAAATCATACTTACCTGGCGTAGAGATTACCGTGATCAATAAGGCGGTTTCCCGGGAGCGAGGCTTTGCCATTGCACTTCGGTAAATTTGACCTCCGCGATTATCCCTAATGTGGATAACTCGTGCGCAAAATTTTTGATAGCTGGGACTGCTAATCGTAAAAAAAATAAATTGGAACTATGGCACATCTAAATGTATCTTCCATCGGTGGTTGAATTTTATATTATGAAATCTGGATCTTATCTTTGATCCTGGTTTCTGAATTTTTAAAAGACCATATAATATAGGTACGACTGTGTTGGATACTAGTAATTTCCATTTACAATACACATCGTATTAATTAAAGTATTATTGCATTTGGTTCAATTTTTAAATTGGCTGCACTTTTATAGTATAGTATTTCCATCTCACTTTTGGCTGCTTTCGTTGTATTCACACGCACAAGAAAAATATAAAACAGCTAGAACAAATAAGAAAAAAGGAAATTTTTTATGTTCCGACGGGCAGATAAAATAATAATAATAGAGAGACAAGGGATGATGCAACACAAACACAAGTAGGAGTATTTTTCTTTACATTCTTACCTTCTTTTTATTTAATTAATTATGTTGTTTTAAAAAATACAATTTATTTTGTATTCAGAAATACAGATTTTGTATTAAAAAATACAGATCTTTTTTTTTCTAAAATCAAATTTTGAAAAAAATTTCCTTTACAGTGGTTTTTCTTTTCTTAAAAATCTTTGAACAAAAAAAAAACTGTGGATTAAAATTTTTTTTAATAATTTGCATTAAGAAAATAAAAGAAAATTTTTTATCAAAAAATGAAAATTGTTTTTTTTTTGAATGAAAATATATTTAGAATATAAATTAAATTAAATACTTTTAAATAAAATAATTTATAGCATTGGATAATTCTTACATTTTCGTATAATAAGAAAAAACAGGTAAAAACTTTTTTTGTTTTTTATTCACTTTATTTAAATCTTTTTTTTTAATTGACTCACTGATAATCCATTTATTTATTTTTGGAGATGATTGATGTCCAGTGCCTAGATTACGATAAATATGCGAGTGCGAGTCGCTACTCACCTTTTTTGATTACGAACGTATCTCGTCTCTCAAAACGTCACTCACCTTGTAGCGTTTTTACTCGCCATCTATTTAGTACGTGAGTTGTCATGTAAAACATGGAAAATATATTTTTTTTAATTTTTTTTCATCAAGATATATATTATTAATTAATATAATAAATTTGTCTTTTAAATTTATGAAGAAATAACACTCAAAAATGACGAAAATTAAAAGAAACTATTTTCCATTTTTCATGACAATTTTAATTCTTCATAAACAAATTTCAAAAATATAATAATTATAAAAGAATAGAAAATAAAAAATAAGAAATTTACAACTAAAATAAGTTTTACTTGTAACCAAAATTTTGTTCTCGTTGGTTTAATTTTTTTTTTTTCATTTTTTGAACAGACATTGCTTTATTTTTAAGAAGAAAAAATAGTGTTGCCATTAAAAACTGGTCGAAACGCTACAATACGCTCACCTTTTTATCGTAAACAAAATTTGTCAAATGGCGAGTGGACTGATGGTGAGTAATGTGAGTAGCGACTCGCACTCGCATATTTATCGTAATCTAGGCACAGTACTACTGTATTATAAATATCCATAATATTTATTCTGAAAACAAAAAAACAAAAGAAAAAGAATTATTTTTATTTCACTTACCCAAAATAAATCACGTCCACCTTACGGTAATTAATAAATAAAACTGAACTGAGTGTATTTGTCATCTGTCTCTTTCGGACGTATGCGTGGTCGACTGTAAAAGCAATTTTTTACGAGATTTAAAACTTTATTATAGATAATTTTTCAATTATCCAAATATTTTGGTTTTAGTAATAAAAGAAATAATACCTGATGTATAAGTGTCAGTCCATACTTCACTCCAAGTTTCCTACATGAATCTTTTTGCACGTTCTGTTTCTTCTTTTACAAGTTTAATTGTATTTTGTAAATTAGGCTAACATAATGAATAAATATATAATAACATTTAAAACTAGCCAATCCATTTTATCTAGAAACATTATTAATCAGATGCGCATAATGGGGTTTTCTATAATTTTTATTATAATATAACTTCTATTTTATGTTAGCTTTCGATTTTGGTTCAGGTTAGTAAATAAAACTTTTTTTTTTAAAAAATTCTTAACTACATAATTTATTGTATGCTGTATAGTAATGCATTTTATTTAATAGAAAAACGACATATATATAAAAAAATTATATGTGCAGGCTGTAGAGTTCATATTATATAACTATATAACTCCAAGAAAATCATTGAAAATTCATAAGAATGTAATATATATCTTAATAGTTATGGCAAGACTTATTATTTATTTTATAATAGATACGAATAGATACTAATAAAAACTAATTACTAATTTCTTGCTCTTAACATCTGAATACAACAATAATAGGGAGGAAAAATGCTAACCTCAATCCAAAATCATATAAAAAATAAATAAATAAGAACAAAGAATTTTACAAGCAAAACTTATTTACAAAAATAATGGTAGAAGGCAAAAGTTTATTAGGTAATACCACAAACTCTATTCTTTGGTAATAAATAATTATAAAAAGAATATACAGATATTTTAGTGATAATTCATCTTCACTGTAAATTTAACGGTTTGGCAAATAACATGGAAAAAGAAGTTATGAAACACTCATCGCTGCTTTTTAATACAAAGTTACTTTTGTACAAACAATTAATCAGACCAATCATGATGTATGCATTTCCTGTTTGGTTCTCAGTCTCACCTTCATATTATAAAAAACTCACATTGTTTGAATGCAAAATTCTTAGAAATATTACAGGAATGTATAGGCAGATGAGGAACGGTATCCCCATCTATTATGAAATTAATACTTTATATGAAAAGACAAAAATTAAGCCAATAAAGGAATACCTATTTGAGATGGCATCGAAAGTACTCAAAAAAACGGAATCACATCCAAATATATTAATTAATAATTTATGTCATTTAGAATTTGGTCCGTCAGATAAGTTTCTCCAAACATTCTGTATTGTAAATGAATTATTTGAACCATACTTTAATAATGAACTGCTGTTTACTGTTAATAATATAAGTGATAGGAAATATGTATTTCATAGGAAATAAATTATTGAAATAATTATGAAAAAAAATTGTATGTACGAGCGAGTCCATGTGTGTGTATGAGTATATGTAGTGCATTTGCATTATATGTATAAATATGCAGATATGGGTTTGCTTGGGAGTACGCTAGTTTTAAGTTTTTATTTAGTACATAATTAGGATAGTTAAGTTAGGCTAAGTTAAATTAAGAAAAAAAAGGGAAAAAAAAAATTTAAGAAAAAAAAAGGAAAAAATGAAGAAATTATATATTATTTATTTATGGATTAGTTATGTAATAAGAAAATGAAGAATAACAAAAATTGTAATGATGTATATAATAAATAATAGTATGAGCTTGGGCCAAACCATACGGTCAGCCCATAGGTATTTACATATTGTATAATATAATTTAAAAAATGTTGATTATAATGGTTTTTTTTAATAAAAAAGTTTACAAAAAAAAAAAAGTTTCCAGTTGTCTGGGCATAATCTAATTGTATTAGCTCATTATATAAATTGTTTGCGTAAATAATATATAATATAATAATAAATAAGAAAGTTACATCATAAAGTTAAAGTAAGATTAAACAATTAAATCAAATTTGTTGAATAACATGAACAATGTTTTGTAACTCTATCAAAATATTAATTTAAGACGGTGCCCATTACATTTAATTCTAATTATATCATGAAATATTATTTATTTAATTGGTTTCCATTTAATTCAATTCCTAAGCAATGCAATGAAGCAACAAAATAAATAATAAAATGAAATTTTTCAGAAAAAATATAATCTACACTGGAAAAGTTAATTCCGAGCTTTGTGAACTTGAAAATTTAATGCGGCTTTCAATTTATTGAGTTAATAAATTTTTCAATTTATTTCTTTTTTATTATGGGATAAATTGAAACCAACTGAAGGAGTTTTATGAAATTTGAACAATTATTTTCACTACTTTAGAAAAGTCGCCACTCTGCTAAAAGTTCTGATCAAGTGCAATCATGTTTATAAGTGTTTGTTATGCATTATTTTTGTTATTTATTATTCTACGAAGTGTTTCTGGTGAATTATGTCCCAAAATAAAAGGAATCCCTTTGATTGTCAATAATTGGGTTGACGAAAAAGAATGGAGTTTTGAATATTTTATTGCAACAAAAAGTAAAATTTTATCATTATTCTCAGATGAACTAAAAGCTGAGTTTTATTGTGTTGAATTCTTCTATGACATTGAAGAATCTGATGACACCGATGTAAAATACAAAAATATTAAAATTACACTTACTTTGGGGTGCTTCGATGCTTCTACTAAAGGGATTAAAGGACTTGCCGATTTAATACTTGAAAAGGATTCTACTGAATTATCATTTACAGTAAATTACAAAGATTCTGAAGAAAAGTGTACGAATTATCCTCAGATGATTGAGTATAAAATAATTGGAACAGACTATGAGAATTTTTTGATTTTATATGGTTGCCATGAGATTCAAGGAAATGATACTTATGATTTTGGCCTTTGGATACTAAGCGGATCACTAGATTTCAATGAAACAATTGCAACAAAAATTTTAAAAGAAAATAAAATTCCTACTGAAAGTTTAAATAAAGCTGAGAAGATCAATTGTATCGTTAATATTGTTTCAAATTTTTATGAAAAGACTTGTAGACGTCCACTTGTTCATTCTTTTGTTTATATCAGTTGTGCTTTTGGTTTTTTTATATTTGTGATTTTAGGATACATAATTCATAAAATTTATTTGGCGAAGTTTAAACAAAGTAATACCAGAGTTATTATGGTTGCTCCAGCTCAGATGGAATTGTAATTCTAATCATCTAAATATAATGTCATTAAAATATAGTTAGCTTTGAATTAATAAAAATTAAATGAAATTTATTTGTCTCATCGACATTAATTTTATGTCGGTTTAATCTTTGGTTCTATAATTATTTTAATTATTATCCATTTGTGAGATCATTTTTAACAGTTTTGTTTTTTGATATCAGAAGGTGTCAATTTTTTTTTAATTTAAGAAACATTAGTCTTACTTCCCAATAAAATACATTTTGTAACTTGCGTTAATTGTGTTTGTGCTTAGTGAATTTATCATATTTTATGATTTAATAATGCGTAGCTTTATTAAGAATAAAAATCAAGTACCTATTTATCTTGAACTCATTAAAATATTAAAATATTGTTTAAAACAAACTAAAAATGTATTATGTGTTATTATTATTGACTTAACTTAAACAAACAACAGAAAAAATAAGTATAATTAATCGCTTAAAATATGTAAATCTAAAAATTTACCAATGGCTAGCATTATTAAAATATTCTTAATGAAATTCAACAGAATTATGATTTGATTCTGATTTTTCATAAAAGAATTTGTTCTAAAGTCTAAAATATAGTTGAGAAAATGACTTGTTTTGATCTTTCATCTCTTTATGCATAATTTTTAACTTAAGAAAAATGGTATTTGAATTGTGATTTTGCCTACTTTTTTTAAATTGTTCATCGTTAGAGGCTGGATGGCTGAATTTAATAATGTTCTTATTATGTGTAAGTTTTTATTCTTATTGTAGTCCATATTTCTAAATATTACAAGAATTTTTAAAATAGAGAAAATTCCACTGATATTAGAAATGAATTTAAAAAAAATTCATTAGAAGTGTTATTGTACGATTTTATATTCAGAATTTTATCATTCAACGGGTTTATAAATTTAATTAACAATTTCTGTCTTTTCTTTTTTGTAGTTATACAATTTTTTTAATGCATTATTAACGCACATGCCGGGTGCGATTAATAAACCATTAAATTCTCATGAAACTTCTTAAAATGTTAAGTAAATTTTTGAGCTTGAACTATTTTTATTTTATATATGCGCTAAATGGTACATGTACTGAATAATTTATCCTTTAGTATAATAAACTCAACATCTTTATTCGAGATGAATTTATTAAATTCTGACACTCGTTAAATAAAGCAATTCTAGTAACGTCTTAATTTAATTTATTATTTTCTATTTTGTTTTTACAGAAGCAATTGATTTGAAGTTCTCTGATGAATCAGATGATTTAGCTGATGAGGATATAACAGGACCAGAACGTATTTATCGAGGTCCACATATCAATTTTCCTTTACAAAAAAAAGACTTAGATATTTTAATTGATTTATTTAGAAAGAAAAAGGTAAACTGTTAATTTTATTTCAGATCTTTTGAATAATTAATTTAATTAAAATTAATTTTTTCAGTATAACAGGTTACATGCAAAATATGTTGCTGGTATTTTACGTGAAGCCTCAAATCGTTTAAAACGTTTGCCAAATTTAAATCAAGCATCAACGGCCATCTCAAAACAAGTCACAATATGTGGTGATTTACATGGGAAATTAGATGATTTATTAGTTGTATTTCATAAGGTAATTAAAAATATAATTAATTTTTGTTTTTATTAAAAAATATGACAGCTCAAGTGCAAAAGCTTATTGATCTCGATAAAATTTCGTCATTGTTTTATTATTTGAATTTTATTTCCCTTTTTCATTGAACAAAATTTTTAATTGGCCAAATTTTTTAATTTTTACAATATCTGTATAACGTCAACTGCATTCAGTACCCTCTATTTCTATGTTTATTTCTGCAACCTTTAATTGAGTTTGTCTAAGGCGGAATATTAATGCATTTTTCTATGATCAAACATTTAAATAATTTTCATTTATTTTATTAGAATGGACTTCCATCGCCTGAAAATCCATATGTGTTCAATGGTGATATTGTTGATCGTGGCAAAAAGGGACTTGAAGTATTATTATTATTATTATCATGTCTGTTATTTTATCCAGGTGGTGTATTTTTAAATCGTGGTAATCATGAGGATACGGTTATGAATGCAAGGTAAAATTAACTAACAATTGATCCAAATTATAGTTTTTCTTTTATGAACGTTTAGTTAGCTTCGCTGTATATAAAATTTGAATTCAATTCCGTGTAAAAATAAAACAACATTTATCGAATTCTATTGAATTTTTATACTAAAAAATAATTAAATGGTAAATGATCTTTGAACTTTGTGTTGTGTGAAGTTCACTACTATTTAATATGTGTTTCCAACATCATAAGAAAATTGTTAAATATTTAATAATTTCAATTAATTTCATTTTCTCATTTTAAAATTTAGATATGGCTTTATACGTGAAGTACATCAAAAATACAAGGTAAGAATAATTCAAATTTTCATATTTATTTAATTTTATAAATAAGGAAAATTATGTTTAAGTAACAAAAAGTGAAATAATAAATCTAATAAATTAAATATGACACTCTTGAATCAAAAATTATAAATTTCACTAAGTTTTAATTTGACTTTATAGAAAAAAATGTAATTAGTTTTATTGAAGAATTCTAAATGCAATTTTTTTCTATAATTGCAGAATAATGCTGAACGTCTTTTGAAATTAATTGTAGAAGTTTATCGATGGTTGCCATTAGGTACAATTGTTAATAATCGTGTTTTAGTTGTACACGGTGGAATATCAGATTCAACTGATTTGGATTTAATAAGAAGTTTAGATCGTGGAAAGGTAAGAACTATTAATTGTAAATCCTTAAATCTATCTGATTTGAATTTCACCTTTACCAATACAAAACTATGTCTAATTTTTGTCAAATTCACATAATAGAAATTTAAAGACCCTTCAGTGTTGAGTATAATTTCATGAACTGAATCCATAATGAATATTATTGTTTGTAAATTTAATAATCATTTTATGTTTAAAATCAATAATGATCAAAGCTGCAATGCACCTAAAAATTTATTTTAACTTTTGTCTGAGACAATTAATTATTATTTATCGCATATAAAGTTATTCAATGAAAACTTTGTAATTAGATTTCATGGTTTATAAAGGAAGAATTTTTCATAATCAATATTTTCCCCATTTTCTGTATATTCGTAATATGAGTAAAATCATATTTATGAAGTTAAATTAGGTTATTATTGGCATAATGTTATACCAATTAAGTTATACTCAATGCCACTTTGTTAAATTGGTTAGGATTTTCTATTATGAAAATTTTGTGTTCAAAAATTATTGTTGCATTTTGGTATAGGAAAGTTGAACTTTATTATGTTATTTCAAAAGAAATGAATCATCAACGGAAGTAACTTTCTATTCATGGTCCCATGAAATAATTTTACTAGAATATTTTATAAAGGATTTATTTTTCAAAAGTTTAATTGATTTTTTTTTACCATTAAAAATTTACAATAATCAAATAATGAAAATGATTATCTACTTGATTGTACAGCCTCTACTTTAATTTTTATTAAAAGAAAATACAATTTTAAAGTCAGAAAAAATATAATCCTATAGACATCAAAGGAAAATTTATTCAAACAAAATTAAATTTATGGACCGACGCTAAAATATTATCATAAAGATGAACATTTTTTTTCCAATTTAATCTTCTTAAATATTTTCTTAATATTTATTTTATGTAAATATTTTGTATTTGATAAAATCCTTTATCGTTGTATTATAAAGTCAAGAACTTGATTGTCTATATTTAATCTAAAAAAAAAAAGAATATGAAAAATTTTATCGTCTATATTTTTTGAAATTCCCCATTTGTTTTATCGAAAAGTTTTCGTTTGTTATATTTTTTTTTGTTTTTTATTTAGAAGATAATTTTTCGTTTTTTTTTATTAAACAAAAGTTCACAATTCAACAATAATAACAACATTTTAACAATTTAAATGAAACAAAATTAAATGGAGAACTTTTTTGTTTTGTTGTTGGACTGCACTTTTTATGAAAACTTTGACGCTTAGATTTATTCCTTGTCTTCAATTTTTTATTATCTGGTAAAATACAGTTTCTGATAAGTCCGTGCACTGCATAAAATAATTTTAGTAAAATTTTGATGAACATTTATTGCATTGATTCAAATTCAAGAATTTTCTTAGTAAATATTTTCTGTAAAAGCTTAGAGATAGCTTGCGGTATAATCCAATTATATTTAATTTAGAAATAGTTTATTTTGATGCAAAAAACTAATCTAAAAGAATATTTTCAAAAAGTCTGACTAACCACATTTTAAATATTGAATTGTATATAAATGAATGAATAAGAATGAATGAAGAAATAAAGTTATAAGATAAACCAACTCATATGAAATTAATGCAGATGTTACAAGTTTATTATAATAAATATAATATTTCAACATTACAACATTTTATAATCCATTAAACAAATAATATAATGTATATATTTACAACTTCATATAACATCAACATATACAACTAAAAATATATAAAATCCATTTATTATATTCCGACGTAGTCATATTAAAGTATCTTTTATCTTAAATGTCTTGTCACTTTACATAAACAGTTCTGTACAGACCATTGCACCAAACTAATTTATAAACAAAATTTTAGATTAATAATTTTAGTTTAGTGCAGACTTAAAAAGTTTAATGAAATTTATTTACCTTTTTTTTCAACTGGAATATTTACAAACAATATAAATCATGAATCATAAAATATAGATTTTTTACAAAATATTTAGAGAGGAATAAATATCTCATGGATTTTTTGAGATTTATAATTTAAAATTAATTTACAAACTTAATTCATTTTGGAAATTCACGTTTCAGATTTGTTTATTACAATTGTTATTGTGTTTAAAATATGTTACACTTTTAATTGTTCTCAAGTAATTTATAATCTTAATTTAATTTATTCATTTTAAACTTCATTAGAAAATCAATTCCTTTAAATCTATATAAACTCCATGACAAATAATCTCATTGTTTTTGTTTTAAATTTCTTTAAAAATGTATTTTTTTTTTATAATTCTGGTGATGATTCGTTTAGTGTGGAAATGCATTCAAACATTACTAACATTTTTTTTTAAATTATGGTTTTACAATTAATCTTATTTTAATGATTGTTCCTGATAGTAAAACCCAAAATGTGTAATTTGCCTGCTGTAATATAAATTGTACAACAATAACAAATCATAACCCGTATCTGAATTTTTCAAAGTTACCTATATTTCAGACATATTTATATCCAAAAATGATTTTCAATTCAATAAAAGTCACATGTTTGCTTGAAATACTTTTTTTTGTTTCCTACATATATACATTACACATCTCTCGAATTCAAATAATATATTCATGCGAATCATTTATGATGTTTATGTGTGATGTATCCGAACGTCAAATAAGACGAAAAAAGTATTGGTTTCAATAAAAGTATAAAGTAAAGTTTACAACAAATTTTAAACTTTTTAAAAAAAATTTTGAAAATAGAAGTTTTCATAAAGTTCGTATATTAGACGTTATTATAATTTTTAGTTTTTCAATATTTTTAATTGTATATATTTAATAATTAGCTACAATGACTTCAGTATTGAATTTCTTTTGAAATTAAAATAATTAGAAAAGAAAAAGTTTAAAATATCTAAATAAAAATTAATTTCAATTTTTTCAATCTTTAACTTTCAGTATATTTCCATCTTACGTCCACCGATTACAGAAAGTTCAGCTCAAGGGGCTGAAATCATCGATAAAGTTGAGTGGAAACAGGTAGGTGAATTTATAAAACTTTTATGCGGGTTAAATTTTCAACTTATGTTTATACATTTTTGTACGTTGATGGAACTGTGTGTATGAAATTTTTTATTAGAATTCTCATGAGAATTAGAACTGAAATATTTGTTTGTGCTATTTTTCGGCGTGTAATTTAATCAATTTCTACTGACAGGCATGGTTTTAATAGCGCAGATTAGCTTTAACTTCTTAGTTGAACTTATAAACGCAAGAAATTCAAAATAGTTAAGTGGTGAAAAAATAAAAATAATTCAACATCAATATTAATTATGCAAAGAAACCTCGATAACTTTATTTATTGTTATAATTTATCAGTGTTATCTTTCTATTGATAGTTTTATGTTTTGACATGAACTTACATATTTTATCAGATTTATATTTTAATATTTTTCTTTTTGTTTGACTTGACACGGCATTACGGCGCTAGTATTAAATTTGTCAAATTTTTATAGAATTGACACACGCATAATACCGGATACAGATAAAAAACATGATAGAAAATTTTATCGATTGTTGTTAATATTCATACATTTTACTAGATTTAAATGCAAAACTCTTAAATCTTTATAAATTCTTAATTGAGTCAAGTATTTCAAATTATTGCTTCATTTTAATAAAAACCGATTAAATTACTTTACGTTTGAATGTTTTAGTGACAAAGAGCAGATTATTAAAAATGATCTTTGTGTTAATTCTTATTCCTGTTTTATATTACAATATTAATTTTAATTTTATTAAGAGTAATTAACTTAAAAACTAAAGCAAAAAATAATTAACTTAAAAGATTTCATAGAAAAAAAAATTATGATAATTTTTTAATTCCCTATTTGAATTGAATTTCTTTCATGATTCTGAAAATTAAAAATATAAATTTCAGCGAATTTAATTGATTGTGAGATTTAAGAGGATTTCTTTTGGTTTTAAAGATTTTTTCTGTGATTGGCCAGATTAAATTTATTTGGGAATTATGTACTTTGTGATTTTGAATCATTTTAGTGTAAAATATTGAGTTTATTTATAAATAATGTTTAAATAATGTTTAACACAAAAATTAAACAAATAATTATGAATAGTGTTACTGATTTTTGAAATTTATTATAAAATGAAGAAATGAATTGTGGAATAATTACGTATTTGAGTTGGTATCATTCAGTGTAAACTTTAAAGATTAACAAAATTTTCAGTTATAATATCATAATAAAATGAATCATTACCGATAAATGTAAAAGATTTGGAAAAAATTATGAATTTAATAGTCGGACTTAAATCTCATTTCAAACCATGAATTTTTAATAACTTAAAATAAAGCAGAAAGAAAAATGTAAATTAAAGAAATTAAATGATAGAAAAATTAAAGTTTAATTGTGAAAATTTATTGTTCTTTAAAATTCCTTTTACTTTATACCCTCATCATAATAAATAATCCATTTTAAAATTACTTACATTATTTTTCATAATGTATGAAATAAAATTGAAAATTTCAAATGAATAAAAATTTATTAAATAAAATTAAATAATTGTTTTCTTTTATTTTGATTTATGTTTGAAGGTTTTCGATATTCTATGGAGTGTCCACAACATAATGAAGGTTGTATACCAAATGGATTACGAGGTGCTGGAACATATTTTGGTCCTGATGTAACAAAGAAATTTCTTCAAAGAAACAAATTAGTATTTCTTGTTAGATCACATGAATGTAAACCTGATGGTCATGAAATAATGCATGATGGAAAGGTAAATCATTAAACTTTAAAAAAAACATATTTTATGATAGCTTTTTTAAATTACTCCGTATGTTTTTATAAAGAACGAATTTCTTAGTCAGAAAGCTAATATTTTCTTTCCTTCATTCAACATATTCATCAATTTGAAATTCAATTTGATGAAAAATGAATCAAAAGAATCAAGAAGCTATATTTATTTATAATATTTTGTATCTTTTATTTAAATATAGGTGATTACAATATTCTCAGCATCAAACTATTATGAAATTGGTTCAAACAAGGGTGCCTATTTGAAATTAGACCCACAATTGGATACACATTTTGTACAATATACAGCGGCAGCATCAAAAATAAGAAAATTAAGATTTCGTCAAAGAGTTGGACTGGTCGAAAGTTCAGCAATTAGAGAATTAGGTGCTCGATTACGTGATAAAAGAAATGAATTAGCTCGTGAATTTAATAGACTGGATCTAGATAATACCGGTAAAATCTTTTTACAATTAAACAATATGCTGCCACTAATAATTTTTCACTTTCACTTTATCATATTTAAATATTTATTACCATTATTTTAGAGCTCAATAATGACAATTCTCTAATACCACGATAAATCCTATAGAAGATGTTCATTTAATTCTTTGGATCAAGTACATTTATGCAGAATTTAACAAATAATAAATATTGAGTTGAAAATTTCCATTTCGTCTCTGTCAAGCAGAAGTTAGACAAATCGTATTGGCCTTTGTAAATTGAACACAGAAAATAATACCAAATCAGCTTGAATTCAGCTTATTATTATTACAATTAGTAACAATATTTTATGTAATTAAAATGTTTAATTAATTACATACAAAACTTTAATCATATATTTACAATAGATTCTTTTAATTCCTAATGCAAATTAATATGCATTGATGAATCGTAAGGTAATTGAATTGTTTTATATTACACGTGATCGTATCAAGAGTAATTTTTTCTATATTCAACGGTTTTGTGGATGATGTCCAGCTTATTTCATTATTCTCTGTTTAATTTTAAATTTACTTTGTAAAATTTAATTTCTAGATTGGTTTTCAATTTAACTACTTTAATTTCATTCGAAATTTAATGAAAAAGTCTTCAATCTCTTGTATCATTTATTTTTTTATACAACAACAAAGTTTTATATACCCTTCTAAAAAAGTTCTCATTTCAAAATTGAAAATAATGAGCTAAATTTTTATGTGTTTGATTAAAATGAAATGAAACTATCTAGACTCTTTTTCGCTTCAATCATAAAAAAAACGTTAAAAAATAAACAAATAAACAAATAAACAAATAAATAAATTTCAATTTCCATTCGAGAGAAAATATTAAAACTAAATTTTTCTTTCATTGTTGTTGTTATTTGTAAACCTTTAACATGTTTTATGTGTTAAAGGTGTATATATGTTTATATGTATATATGACCTATATGCCTATAGAAGATCGTAAATTTTACTACAAAAGTTCATATGAAAAAAAAACCAAGAGAAAAGAAAAAGGAAATTCATAATAAAATGTTGTAATATTAGATTCTGTTCGATGGATCGAATTTTATAAATGTTTTAAGTGGTTTTTTTTTGTTGTTAATTTTTTTTTTTTTTGCTTTAAGAATTTCTCAGTGCTTTATGTTTTGTAATATTTTGAAATGCAAAAAAAAAAATAAACATATTTTTCATTTCTTTCGTACCTACCTACGCTTTTTTTTCGTGTGTTTTGGGAAAAATCAATAATTTTATGAGGATGAATTTAAAGGAGACTGGCAACTATTGTTTCGGAATTTCTTCTTTTTACCTTAATTTTACGAGATGCCAACGTTGTCATACAGACATTACCCTTATTATTTTCAATTTCATCGTGAGTCACTCAATACAAATTTCCATTAATGAATCCAATAAGAATTAATACATTTATGATAATGACAGTCAAAATTATACATTAAATTACTTTCCAATTATATTCAGGTTTCATCTCTAATACAAATTAGTGTAAAGCAATGGAAGCAGCAACAGGATTAGGATTACCATGGCGTCTTTTAAAAGATAAATTAGCACCACAGGATCCTGATTGTCTTGGTGTTGAAGTACGTTACAGTAAAACAATAGAATTATTGGATACTGACTGCATTGTAAGTAATTTTATTTTATATTTTCAAATAAATGAAAAAGAAAATATATCAATTTATCTTCAGCAATAAAACCAAAACTGAATCAATTAAATTTTCACTTAATAGAAATCAGCACAAGCCGGATCGACATCAGTGGCAGAATCACTTTACAGAAATAAAAGCAGTTTGGAAGCGATTTTCAGGATATTGGATAAGGACAATTCGGGTATAGAAATAAATATTTGAATTTATATAAAAAAACTGAAATCATTTTCTTTATTAGGCTTTATTTCATTGGAAGAATTTAATGAAGCATGTGAGCTTCTTAGTAAACATTTACCAGAACACGATACAAAAGAACAACTAATGGAAATGTGTAAAATGATGGATATTAATAAGGATGGTCTTGTTGACTTAAATGAATTCCTTGAAACATTTAGACTTTGTGAACAAGGACGTTTAGGTCTTAAATATGATGATGAACAGAGTACTGCTTGTAATGGAAATAGTAAAGATCAATTAAGTCTTGCTGATGGACTTAAATCATTGTCAGTATCTGGAAATTCAAAAAAAGCACGTGATTCAGATGAAGAAAGTGAAATTGATGTGGAAGATAATGATTTAAATGTTGAAAAGAAAAAAAAGAAAAAACATGCTACTATTGTTATTGATACAAATGGTAAAGTTGCCAAAACACAAATACAAACGAATGATTCAAATTCTAACAAAAGTCTAAAAATGAATGATATGCATTTGTAAACCTTTTTTTTTAATTTTTAAAATATTTTTTAGCCAATTTTTACAGTCCGTTTTTAATATATACGTTTTTTGTTACTCTTGTACTCTATTTTTTTTATCTATATAATTATTTTCAATAAGAAAATTTTTCAAAGCAATTTAGCTTTTTACCGTCCAAAAGAAATTAAAAACAAAAGAAAAAAACAATTAAGAACTTAGTATTCTTGTAGCCTAATTAATAATTATTGATCTTTAATAAATAACCTCGATTTGTTTTTTGTTTCTAAATAAATTTTATTGATAAACAATTTTACTTTCTCAATTTAAATATTGCATTTAAAATTTATAAAATAAAATTAACAAAAACTCTTTCTCATCAAATAATGCTATGCTGTGTGGACTTAAAAAAAAACAAAAAGAAGAAAACACATAAAAAAAATTTCATATAAAAACGAAAGTTTTTTTATTGGGACGATATAATGGGAAATCGAATAAAGTCTTCCTTATTATCCCTTTTCCCTAATAAATAATCAGAAGACTGTGTAAGCAAATGAAATAAAATCAGAATTATAAATCCAAAATTATATTTATTAATCCAAAAAAAAAAAAAATGGGAACAAAATTAATTAAATTTAATTTAAAATTAATATTTGTTTATTTTTGTTTTTTTTTTTCTAAATAAATCAAATAACTTTAATTCTATTAAACAAATTTTTCTATACTTGTATTTTACTCAAAATATAAATAAAATTATATAATATTAAGTACAATTCCAAAAAATCTAAAACAGAAATTATTAAAAATTCTAAGCCCTAAAAATAATTACCTAATTGTGAATTCAAAAATTATCAAAGAAAAACAAAAAAAAAAAAAATTAAAATGGTGAAAATGTTGTCTTTTGTAATTAAAATTTTTTTGTTTTGATGAAGGTGAAAATACATTAACCCCACATAATGGTAAAATCCTTTTCCGTTTAATTTTGAAATTTTGAACATTTTACTCAGATTTTTACCCACCAACATTTGCATGATAAAATTTTTTTTTTCTATTTTGCGGAGACACAAAAAGCTAACATAAAAACTATCTGTACTGTTGTAATGTTACTCCACGTTAATGTATTTTTTTCCTAAGCAAAAGTTAATACGAATTATTCTTATAGCTATAAATTATTAAATTCAATTCAGATGACACCATTTTTGGTCGTGTCTTTAAAATTTAAGATGAAATATTTAAGTGCGATCTGAATTTAAAAATCAGAAATTTTATTAATTAAAAAAAACCTTTTTAAAATCTTATTATAAAAAAAATTTCAATTATATAAAAGTTTTGCTTTATTAAATAATGTTTAAAAAAAAAATAAATAAAAAATAAAATTTGTTTGCACAAAGAGAAATTTACAAATTTTTTTTTAGCACAAAATCCATACAATTCTTTTTGTTAAAATCAATTTATTTTTTGTAATAATTATCATTTGCAAATTACAAGTTACAAAAATACTGAAGTGAGTTGGAAGTGAGTAGTGGGTATATGGAACACATTTAGATTCAGTTGGAGATTATTAAAATTTTTTAAAAATAATCACAAAAAAAAAATTATGTAAAAAAATAATAATAAAAATAATTAATTAATTACAGTAAACACTTTAATTAAAAATTATTTATAAATTGTTACGACTTCATTTTTTTTTTATCTAATTAATTAATAAAAATCTAATTTAAAATTAAAAATACATTTTGTTTTCTCTTTCTATAAAATCAATTGTGTAAGAAAAATGAAATTCAATAAAATAATTATGAAGAGAAAGTGGAATTTTTTTGATTTAGTTAAAATTGAAAAGTTACAATTTATTTGCTGTAAAAATTTCTTAGATAAATTTTCTTTGAATTCGTTTTTAATTGTCCTTATCATTAAATAAATTTTGTCTTATCAGAATTTAAATGTAAATTAAGATGATAATGACTTAATTCATGGAAATAATGTTTTTAAATTAATTTATTTTCATTGAAATTTTATGAAATTTTGATTGAAAGTGTTCAGAAAACCTCAATTATAATTTTCTATTTAAAATAAATCATATTTTTTTGAATCTAGTAATTTGAAACTAAAAAAAGGCTGGTCAAATTCTGGAAGGTATCCACATGTAGTAACTTTCTTTTATCTTTTTGAAACTGTTGAAAGTTTGAAAATCGGTGAAAGTATTGTAAATTGGTAGGTATATTATATTCTAGCAGTATGTTTAAAATAAAATGAGTTATATTTAATTAATAATAAAATCCAGAATATGCTAATTTAATTCTTTTCTGAATCTGACTTGGAAAATAAAAACAAAATTTATTAGATCATATCGGCCCATAATAATGCTAATACCGAGCTGCTCTACGGTGCAATCCCGTCATGAGCCAATTGTTAAATTTTTTTAATTCTAACGCAAAATCTCAGATTGATTCTTACATATCTAGTTTGCCTTTTGTTTTTGTTATACAGCAAGATTTACAATCGTAGATTCAATGAAAAGTTACACAAACGTATATATGTGACGTATTTCATTAAATAATCACGAAGTCAGTTCACTCTGTTTTGCAACACACCATTTCATTTTTGTTGACATAATAATTGTAGTTTGCTTTATTGTAAAACCTGGACCCTATATATAAAAAAACGTTAAAGTATCGTTAATAAAATTAATGGTTATTGTTCCTTTAATATTTTTATTTATAATTATTTGTGCTAATTTTAAACTTTGGCAAAATCCATAATAATTTTACTACATTTTTGAAATAATAATGAGAAAACACAGACACACACACTAAAAACATGATTAAATCCAGTACTTTTAACAAAACTGTTTCTTTTAATATACATTTTTTTTTGTGAAATTAAATTTTTGATTGAATCTAAATGAATCTGTATATTAATTGTTTTTAGTTGTAATAGTCCAATAGTCGGATACAACATACCGAATTAATTGTTACTATTGGTTTGGTATTGATTGACCAAAAATAATGTAAAATTTATGTAATTCGTTTGTTTTTTGAATCAAAAAAAAACTTGGACCAAAGTTTTAGATAGTTAAAAAACCCTATAATACATGAACAAAACTGCTTAAAGTGATTTAACAAAGTAATGATAATTAAAAAAACATTCCGCAACTAACATAAAATAAATTTGATTTAATTTTTATTAATTCAAAGAAAACTACATTGTACTGACATAATATTTAGATGATTAGAATTATAATTCCAATTAAGCTGGAGCACCCATAATAATTGGAAAGTTAGTTTGTGTAATTTTTTTTATATAAATTTTATGAATTATGAATGCTAAAAAAAAAAATATTAAATAACTTATCACCAAAATGATATAAACAACAGAATCAGTTGGAAGTTCACAAGACTTTTCATAAAAATCTTTCCTAAAATTTGAGCTGCACTCTATGATTTCAGCTTTTTTTAATCTTTCAATAGGAATTTGGTTTTCATTTAAAATTTTTATTACAGTTGTTTCACTGAAATTATCCCTTCTTTTTAGTCTCCATAGTCCAAAATCATATGGATCATTTCCTTGAATCTCATGGCAACCATATAAAATCAAAAAATTCTCGTAGTCTGTACCAATTATTTTATACTCAATCATCTGAGGATAATTCGTACACTGTTCTTCAGAATCTTTGTAAATGACTGTAAATGATAATTCAGTAGAATTATTTTCAAGTATTAAATCGGCAATCTCTTCAAACCTTGGATTTCCAATTTTGTGACAAATCATAATAACTGTGAGTTTTATATTATTCACAACATCATTTTCTTTAATATCACAGTAAAATTTAATTTGATCAAAATTAGCTTTTAGCTGATTAGAAAATAATGATAAAATTTTACTTTTTGTTGTAATAAAATATATTGCATCGAGGGAGATGATTTCGTTGATATTTAAAGGAATTCCTTTTATTTTTGGACATATTTCACTAACAACACTTCGCTGAATAATAAATAACAAAAACAATGAACTACGAACACTTATAAACATGATTGCACTTGACCAGAAATCTTAGCAGATTGGTAACTTTTATAAATTTAGAAGAATATTTTTCATAATTTTTTTACTAAGTTTATAAATTTCATTTATTAATGAAGTTTATTGCTTCATTGTTGTACTTAGATATTTGTTTGAATTAATTTCAAAGTTTACCAAGAACTTATTCAACTTTTATATTATTATTATGATGTAGTTACCTAATATATTCCAAATTTAATTCCTTTGTGTAATCTTAATATTAGATTTTACTTTAAGCTTGATGTAACTTTCATATTTCATTTAATCGATTTTCTTCAAACGGTTTATTTATATTGTATTGTATTTATTTTTTTATTAAACCAAGTACGTCAATTACTAAGGTTATTAGTAGTAAAAGACCTACTATTTTTTATTTGGGTTATGGATCACATAGCATCTGCACATCCATTTTATAATTCGATTTTGGTACATTAACTGCTCTATAGAAAATCATGCAGAATTTTTAAACAACCATTTATTAAATGTACTGCTATAATTAAAGTATTTTAAGAGAATATGGGTCTTTTTAAAACAAATATTAAATTATGTAATTCTTATCAGTTTCTGTTTATTCATCGGCTCGTCGGTAGAGCGTCGTGCTAATAACGTGAAGGTCGACGGTTCAATTTTTTGATTGTTACGCAAAATATAAATCTCAGTTTGATTCTTACATATCAAGTTTGCCTTTTGATTTGTTATACAGCAAGATATCCAATCGTAGAGTAAGAGAACGAACGAATTCAATAAAACCTTACCCAAACGTGTATGTGTCGTATTTCAATGGGTAATCACGAAGTCAGTTTACACTCTGTTTTGCAAGACACTATTTAATTTTTGCATGTTGACATAATTAATACACTAATTGTAGATTCTTTTATTGTAAAACCTGGACCCTATATATAAAAAACTGTTAGCGTATCGTTAATAAAACTAATGGTTATTGTTACTTTAATATTTGTATTTATAATTATTTGTGCTAATTTTAAACTTTGGCAAAATTCATCAAATTTTTAATACATTTTAAAAATAATAATGAAAAAACACAGAAACACACTAAAAACATGATTAATAAAATTAATTTGATTTAATTTTTATTAATTCAAAGCTAACTACATTGTAATGACATAATTTATAGACGATTAGAATTACATTTCCAACTGAGCCGGAGCAACCATAATAATTAGAAAGTTAGTTTGTGTTATATTTTTTATATAAATTTTATGAATTATAAATCCTAAAAAAATAAATATTAAAAGAGTTATAACAAAAATGCTATAAACAATAGAATTACCATTAGATATAACTTCACAAGACTTTTCATAAAAATATGAACTAAAATTATATATGCAATGTTTGTTTTCAGTTTTCAGTTTTCATTTAAAATTTTTATTGTGAATGCATCATTGAATTTCTCTGATCCTTTTAGTATCCAAAGTCCAAAATCATAATCATTTTCTGTCATCTCTTTACAACCATATAAAATCAAAAAACTCTCATAGTCTGTACCAATTATAATAATCAATCATCTGAGGATAATTTGTACACTTTTCTTTAAAATTTTTGTAATTCACTGTAAATGATAATTCAGTAGAATCGTTTTCAAGTATTAAATCGGCAATTCTATCAGTTTTTGGTTTTCCAATTTTGTTACTACACAAAATAAGTGTATTTTTTATATTTCTGTGTTTCATAACATCAGTTTCATTAATATAATAGAGACCGACCAAGGCATGGCAACGTGCTGACGTTGAGGCGGGATGGAATTTTTCATTCGGCTAATTATGTACTAAACATACATAAAATAGTGGGCAATGATTAATAACATCTATGACCCTCTGGTTGGTGTGCAAGATAAGGTTTAAACCGAACGATTCTTCTTAGGAAATCTGCATGTTTTCTTAAGAGCTGGCAATGCGCTGAATCGAATTAAAAATGCATGTCCAGATGCTAGGTGGTTCAGAACCCACCTCAAAAATAGTAGGTCTCCTAGTTACTAAATAATCTAAGTAGGTTGACGTACTAGGTTAACAAAAAATCGAATATAAATCTAAAAATTAATATAATAGTAAAATTTAGTTTTATAAAATTCAGCTTTTATATCATTCGAAAATAATGATAAAATTTTACTTTTTGTTGTAATAAAATATTCAAAACTCCAATTTTTTTGATCGAGGAAGTTGATTTATTTCTTTACATTAAAAGGAATTCCTCTTATTTTTGGACATAATTCACGAGAAACACTCCGTGGAATAATAAATATCAAAAGTATTGAATGTCAAAAACTTATAAAAATGATTGCACTTGATCCAGAACTGTTAACAGATTTTTGATTTTCTTGAAGTAAAAGAAATTCTTATCTAAAATTCATAAGACCCTTTCAGTTGTTTTCAATGTACAAAATTACATACATATTATTCTTGCAATCAGTACCGCATCATATAAAAAAAATAAATCAATTGACAAATTTATAAATTCAATAAAGTGAAAGCTCAAAGGAATTCAACACAGACAACAGACAAAAAGTGGATCTCAATTATTCTAAAATAAATATTCGTAAGGTTTTCTGTTCTGCAATTAAAATTAAAATTAAATTAGTGCAAACATTAAAATTTTCAGGAAAATTATTTGTTACATTTAAAATAATTTGTAAATAAAAATTAGCATTGAAACAATTCCAATGATTGATTATTGTAAATATTTTCAGTATTTTTTTTAAATCAGCGAAATATTAAATTTTTTTGAGTCTAGTGTTTCTATAAACTTTAAATATTTTTGTAACAAACAAACCAAAATTGTCCAATTGGAAACAAAAGGAGATGATAAGTTCTTGATTTATATTTCAGATGAATTTTAGGAAAGTCATCAAATTTCTGTAGCCTTCCCTAACAATCCTAGAAGATTATACACTTATTGTTAACTCCCATTTAATAATTTACTTTTTTGCTTTATTGAATTCAATTAAAGGAAAATTGTGGCTATCAAATAATTATCTATGATGTAATTAGAATTATATGTAATCAGTACATTGATTAAAACTTTTCAACAATATAATTTACTAACTTTTTAAGTTAATTATTTTATTCGACTTACAAAAAAATCATTTCAACAATATTGAAACAATTGTGTAATTTATATTAGGCTTTAAGTTTAATGTAACCTTTTTATTTTATTCAAATCGTTTATTTGATGGATTTATCAAAGTATTTCAAAAATTCAATTCATTTATTGGTGTCTTTTTTTTTTTTACAATATTACGTAAACCTATTTCATAAATGGATCTATTTTATAATATATATATACGGGCTGAACAAAAGGCTTGTCCGTGTTTTAATTCCTTATCTTGTTATGTTTTTTGTTTTATTATTTATTTTGTATTACTTTACTTAATTCTATAATTTTTAATCTAGTTTCTACTAATTATATGTTATATTTTTTGTTTTTGTTTTTTTTTTGTTTTTTGTTTTTTTTTTTTGTGTTTTCTTTTTTGTGTTTTTTTTTTTTGGGTTTTTTATTTTATATTAATATTAAAATTATAATTATACTTAAACAACTAATTTTGGGAATTTGGATTTTGGACAATAGGATGGGATGTAGGTGGTGTAGGGTATTCTTAAATTTAAGTTTTTAATATATAACTTATTTTCTATAGTGAGAGCTATTTCTTCTAACGGTGAACAGATTCGTGGTCCCAGTAAATTCATTTTCAAATTTTTTATTTACAATACATGATGTGTGTAGGTATTTATCCAACACATCTGGTTCAATCTCAAAAGTCTGGTGTACTAGATCATTTGAGTGTGCCCTGGCTCGCCCTAGTACCTTTGACGCAGTACAACTCTACGGTACAACTCCAGTTTCCTCATAGACCCTTGAGTTTTTATAATAGTACGGTATCCCAAATCGCATCTCACCGTTCCAATATCCTTAGTTTCGTGTAGTATTTTGGTGGGACTATATACATGATCGGGAAGGCATATATTATGATAGGCCTGATAAGCTGTTTGTATAACAGCAGCTTCGTTTTCCGTTTCAGGAACCTGCTGCGCATAACTGACCCGATCATACTATATGTCGTGTTTACCTTTTTAATAATCATGCTTACGTGATTGCTAAATCCGAACTGTTGTGTTACAGTCACTTCAAAATACTTCACTTTTTAAATGGGTTTTATGAGCTTTCTTCATATTTTAATCGCAACGGTTTGTAATTTCTTGGCCCGGTAATTCCTTAGCTTCGTAGGTCGGAATACAACGAACTCTGTTTTATTTTCGTTAATATTAATACCGCAAGTCTTGTAATAGTGTTCGTGTTTGTCTATGTGCTTCTGTGCTTTTTTTGTAGCAAATTCCGGACACCTACTACTGCTGTAAGTTATTAAGTCGTCTGCGTACTACAGTGTTGTACTATCATCGTCTACGGGCTGATCCGCGGTGAACAAGTTATAAAGAATTGGCCCAAGTATTGATCCCTGAGGAACTCCTCAATAAATTCCATATTTGTCTGAGCATGTGTGAATGACGTGAATATAAAATGTTCTATTGGTTAAAAAGCTGTATAACATTTTACATAAATCTATTGGTAGTTTGTGAACATATATCAATTTATATCAGCATTTTATTTAATAGAAAAACGACATATATATAAAAAAATTATATGTGCAGGCTGTAGAGTTCATATTATATAAATATATAACTCCAAGAAAATCATTGAAAATTCATAAGAATGTAATATATATCTTAATAGTTATGGCAAGACTTATTATTTATTTTATAATAGATACGAATAGATACTAATAAAAACTAATTACTAATTACTTGCTCGTAACATCTGAATACAACAATAATAGGAAAGGAAAAATGCTAACCTCAATCCAAAATCATATAAAAAATAAATAAATAAGAACAAAGAATTTTACAAGCAAAACTTATTTACAAAAATAATAGTAGAAGGCAAAAGTTTATTAGGTAATACCACAAACTCTATTCTTTGGTAATAAATAATTATAAAAAGAATATACAGATATTTTAGTGATAATTCATCTTCACTGTAAATTTAACGGTTTGGCAAATCACATGGAAAAATAATATATGTATAACGAATTAATTGATTAAGGTTGAAATAAAATAATAACAACAATATTTTAAAGAGATAAACTGAAATGTTTTATTCAAAAATAATAACAATAAAAGTATAATATATTATTATCTATTAATCATTTTTATTAATACAATACAGAATATATTCTTATAATAATTTGCAAATTTACAAAGTTCGTTTATTCAATTTTTCTTATAATTTTATAATTAAACATTAAAAAAAATGTTCCAAAAATAATTTCATCAGGCATGTACATATGCACATTGTTTTAATAATTGTACTGATAATTGTGTTGGTAGAGAATCCGATTATATTTTCTATTTTATCTTCAATTTTCTTTTCTGTAAAAAATGAATCAGTTAATTCTTTAGCATTTAATTTCATTTTATTATCTATATTATTAATATTTATTTTAATTGTTTCTTCAATTTCATTCATATCAAACCTATTTCTCCTGAAATTTAGATTTACCCTGTTCTGTTTTTGTATTTGTGATACAAAATCACGATATTTGAAATTACTATTAGGTAAGATCAAATTTGCTAAAATCATTTTGTTTACCTTATTATTGAACAAAATAATAATAATTATTAATATATAATATATAATGTTACTATTTATTTATTATTATAATATGACCTTTTTGATTTTATTGCATTCGGGTCAACAACCTCAAGTCGATTGTTTTAATTTTATATATGATGTGACGTCAGACGTTAGAATTAATTCAGCAATGGCAACTAGATGAAAAAAAAAAAAACGATTTTTACTTGACTTTTCTTTACATGTCCTTTTAATTTAAACTTTCATGCAAAAACATAAATTAAAACCAGTCGAACATATACATTTTTTATATGTACGTGCATTCGGGTGCGTTCGTGTTATATATGAAGATATAACAATTTTGACATTTAAAAATGTAAAATAAATAAAGAAGAAGAAGTTTGCAAATTAACACAGTTTTTAAAAATTTTGGTGTTACAAATTGTAATAAATATAATAACGAGACAATAAAACATGAATTAGACAGATATAAATCAATGGTAGAGATAATAGATAAAAGAAACATAAAAATATTAATCAAAATAATACAATTTATAATTTATAAATGAAATATAAGTGAAAGTATAATTAAAAAAAGTGAGGTTAAATGAAAGAACGAATAAATAAATGGTTTTAGTGTCTTCCTAAAATTATGGAAGTGACAAATTAAGTTTATAGAAATACTATAGACTGTAATCAAGGAGCAGTTCGAGCAGTTCGTTACCCTATAACAGAACTACTGTTAAAAACTTATGGAGGACACACTAATGAAGTAACAGATACTGCGGGAAGTTGTGATAGTTGCTATATTGTATCAGCAAGCTTAGATAATAGTATTATTTATTGGGATGTTACGACAGCACAACCCGTAAGGAGACTTAGAAGTCATGCTGGTGGTGTTGGTTGTGTCTGGGTCGAAAGAAAATACAGTTATGGTATGTAGTTTGGAATTGTACAATCTCGAATCTTTTCTTATCACATTAACATACTTTAGTGTTGGGATATTCGAACGCGAAGTTTAGATCCAATTCAAGAAGTGAAAGATGCGAAAGATTGTATAACATCTTTAGTAGTTACTGATCATCAGATTATCTCTTCTTCTTTGGACGGTAATATTCGACACTATGATTTAAGGGTAGGTGAATTAAAATCATGCTGTTGGAGAATCAGTAACTGTTATTTCACAAGCTAAAGATGGACAATGTATTTTAACTGCTTGTCTTGATGGAGTATTACGACGGGCACAGATCCGAAGATTATCACATAGAATGTGGAATTTTAAGTAGTGATTCTCAGTTAATATCGGGGTCAAATGAAGTATGTGCTATTAAATGGGATTTATTAGAAGGAACTGAAACTAAAAGACTTAAAATAAGAAATAATGTCGTACATTCTCTTGCTTCACGTCCCACCGGAACTGGCGATATTCTGTTTGCACTGAAAAGGGAAATTCATGTTTGTGGTCCCTTGTTGGAAATGGAATAGCTATGTTCGGAAAAATATATGCTGCATTACAGAACAATAACATTTCTCCAATTTAATTATTAATCAAATGACTGAAGTTCTTGAAAAGCTATGAAATCCAGATTAAATAAAATCAATTTGTATATTAAGAATAGAAAAATTAAGGATTTATAAATTCGATTAATGTTATTTAAATATTCAAATTTTGTTTTAAAAAAAGAGTTTAGTATGTACATTTCATAAGAAAGATAAATAAAAATTACTTTATCAAAGGAATTGAGTGTTAGGTTTTATTAAATTTGATTTACTAGTATTTAGTTAAAACCGATTTCAATAAAGTTCTTAGTTTGATTATAAGTTCCAAAGAAATAATGCCTAATTTCAGTAATTCTCCATTTGTTTGAAATAATCAACAAAATATATATTTACAGTCTGAATTTCCATTTATGAGCAATAAATAAATTTAATAAATATCATCTTTATCACAATTGGTTACAAGCTACTGTTTAATGTATAATTGTTTTTTTTCTTAAAGATCTAGAGAAAAATATAATGAACAAATATGTAAAATATTGAATAAAATGAATAACTGAAATTAAACCCAACTATAAAACCAATAAGAAAAATTAGTAAAAATAACCAAATTTATAAGAAGAAAATAAACTAAATCTAACTAAAAGTAATTAATGGCGTTTCTAAATATGATTAAGTTTCATGAAGAAGAATAAAAGTCAATTCAGCAAATCCAAATAAGCAAATGATCAAATATTTTTCTACGGACATAAGCAAAGTCAATTCAATAATTTCATGACTTTAACAGGTTTTTTAATTGATTATGTTGAGTTAAAGGGTTTTTAATTGTAAATTGTTTTTTTTATTCATCAAAATATCGAATTTAATAAAGAAATTTAAAAATTTTAATATAAATTTTAGTTAAAAAATAAAAAGAAGAAGAAGAAGATAAATATTTTTAGAAATTTATAAAATCTAGAAACAATGAAAATACATATTCAAAACTAAATGATACTGAATCAAACACCTTATGAACATCTAGAAGGCAGGCCTCTATTGTCATGTCCTTGTTCAGATGTAAGGTAACGTCCGAATGAAGCTTAATTGATGCGTCAACCGTCGAGTGTCTTTGTCTGAAACCAAATTGCCACTTCGGAATCAATTTCTCATCTAATTCATAATATCATTCATTTAGCCTTACTACGATGACCCTCTCAAATAATTTATTTTTTGATAGAATTTCTCAGTCTGTTTTGTACCGTCATAGAGTAACGTTGTTATAGGAAATAGGCCGGAAATCAACTGCCTTTATTGCATTTGATTTTTTTGGAATCGGGAGAATACACCCAAATACACCCAAAAGGAAATATTACACAAGGAGAATAAAACCCTCTGAAACTATCATCCAAGGATAATATAAAAAAATGCCATGCAAATGGTTGCATTTAATAGGATACTATATAAAGTGAAAATTAAATTATTTTTTTGTATGGTGTGGAATTTTCACAACAATATATTTTATATATGAGAAATTGGTAGCTAATAAAATATTTTATGCACGGATAAGAGTTTTGAATTGGTTTTTGCTTTTTATTTAAACTCAATTGATTTGTTTTGTAAATAAAAATTACATTATTAATTCCACATATTTATTTTCAATATAATTTTTTTACATTTTTTTGACTTTTTATTTACTAAAAAAATTAAAAGTTGATTTCTCGGCAACATCCATTAACATTTATACAATTAATCAATTTATTTGTTAAAGTTTACTTTTAATTTATAATTTGTTAAATAAAAATTGGGTAATACGATTCCTTTATTTGTGATTTTGAATCCCCTTATTTCAAACAACAAAAAAAAAGGTAAAATTGACAAAGATTCAATTGCGTTAAGTAAAGAATACAACAAAAATATGTGAGTTTTATCTTAAATTATTCAGAATGACTTTGATATTTTTCCATAATAAAACAAATCCTAAACTTTCAATAAATTAAAGAAGTTCAAGTTAATTATTATTATTTGCAACTCTATTCCGATTTTGTTCAAAACATTTATAAATAATAAATACAAAAAAAATTAATCCAAAGATTATAATAAAATATTCAATAGAAATTTCAATATTAGTTGATATAGAACACACTTGTTCATAAAAATAAGAATAAAAATCATTAATACATATTTCTGTTTCAAATTTAATTAAATCTTCTATCGAAATTTTATTTGCATTTAAAATTTCAATTGGAATTGTTTTATTGAAATTTTCTGATCCTTTTAGTATCCATAGCCCATAATCATAATAATCAGTTTCTGGTATTTTTATGCGTCCATATAAAATTAAAAAACTATGATAATCTGTACCAATTATTTCATAATCAGTCATCATTAAATAATCTTTACATTCATCATTCAATTTATAATAATAATTTGTTGTAAATGATAATTTCTTTGAGTTTGTTTTTAATTCTAAAATTGAAAATACTTCATGATTTATTGTATTTGAAAAACATTTTAAAAAAATATAAATAATAAATTATTGAGTTCTCAGCTGGTGTGTAGAAAAAATTTCAATTATATAAAAGTTCTGCTTTATTAAATAATGTTTAAAAAATAAATAAATAAAAAAAAAAGCTGCGTCTGAATATTTTCCGTATTTCCAATTTCACCAAAAATTTGTTTGCACAAAGAGAAATTAGCAAATTTTTTTTAGCACAAAATCCCTACAATTCTTTTTGTTAAAATCAATTTAATTTTTGTAATAATTATCATTTACAAATTACAAGTTACAAAAATACTGAAGTGAGTTGGAAGTGAGTAGTGGGTATATGGAACACATTTAGATTCAGTTGGAGATTATTAAATTTTTTCAAAAATAATCACAAAAAAAAAATATGTAAAAAAATAATAATAAAAATAATTAACTAATTACAATTAAACGCTTTAATTAAAAATTATTTATAAATTGTTACGACTTCTTTTTTTTTTATTTAATTAATAAAAATTTAATTTAAAATTTAAAATACATTTTTTTTTCTCTTTCTATAAAATCAATTATGTAAGAAAAATGAAATTCAATGAAATTATTATGAAGAAAAAGTGGAATTCTTTTGATTTTGTTAAAATCGAAAAGTTACAATTTATATGCTGTAAAAATTTCTTAGATAAATTTTCTTTGAATTCGTTTTAATTGTCCTTATCATTAAATAAATTTTGTTGTATCAGAATTTAAATGTATCTAAATTAAGATGATAATGACTTAATTCATGAAAATAATGTTTTTAAATTAATTTATTTTCATTGAAATTTTATGAAATTTTGATTGAAAAGTGTTCAGAAAACCTCAATTATAATTTTCTATTTAAAATAAATCATATTTTTTTGAATCTAGTAATTTGAAACTAAAAAAAGGCTGGTCATACAAATTAAAAATTCTGGAAGGTATCCAGATCTAGTAACTTTCTTTTATCTTTTTGAAACTGTTGAAAGTTTTAAAATCGGTGAAAATATTGTAAATTAATAGGTATTTTATATTCTAGCAGTACGTTTAAAATAAAATGAGTTATATTTAATTAATAATAAAATCCAGAATATGCAAATTTAATTCTTTTCTGAATCTGACTTGGAAAATAAAAACAAAATTTATTAGATCATATCGGCCCATAATAATGCTAATAACGAGCTGCTCTACGGTTCAATCCCGTCATGAGCCAATTGTTAAATTTTTTTAATTCTAACGCAAAATCTCAGATTGATTCTTAAATATCTAGTTTGCCTATTGTTTTTGTTATACAGCAAGATTGACAATCGTAGATTCAATGAAAAGTTACACAAACGTATATATGTGACGAATTTCAATGGATAATCACGAAGTCAGTTCACTCTGTTTTGCAACACACCATTTCATTTTTGTTGACATAATAAATACACTAATTGTAGTTTGCTTTATTGTAAAACCTGGACCCTATATATAAAAAACTGTTGGCGTTTCGTTAATAAAACTAATAGTTATTGTTCCTTTAATATTTTTATTTATATTTATTTGTGCTAATTTTAAATTCCGGCAAAATCAATAAAAATTCCAAAGTTTATTTAGAAATAATAATGAGAAAACACAGAAACGCACTAAAAACATGATTAAACCCAGTACTTTCAGCAAAACTGTTTCTTTTAATATAACTTTTTTTTTGTGAAATTGAGTTCTTGATTGAATCTAAATGAATCTCTATATTAGATTTTTTTAGTTGTCATAGTCCAATAGTCGGATACAACATACCGAATTAATTGCTAATATTGGTTTGGTATTGATTGAACAAAAATAATGTAAAATTTATGTAATTCGTTTGTTTTTTTAATCAAAAAAAAACTTGGACCAAAGTTTAAATAATTAAAAAACTCTTTAATACATGAACAAAACTGCTTAAAGTGATCCAACAAAATAATGATAATTAAAAAAAACATTCCGCAACTAATGATTAAACCAACATAAAATAAATTTGATTTAATTTTCATTAATCCAAAGTACTACATTGTACTGACATAATATTTAGATGATTAGAATTATAATTCCAATTGAGCTGGAGCAACCATAATAATTGGAAAGTTAGTTTGTGTAATTTTTTTTATATAAATTTTATGAATTATGAATGCTAAAAATATAAATATTAAAAGACTTATCACCAAAATGATATAAACAACAGAATCCGTTGGAAGTTTACAAGACTTTTCATAAAAATCTTTCCTAAAATTTGTGCTGCACTCTACGGTTTCAGCTTTTATTAATCTTTCAATAGGAATTTGGTTTTCATTTAAAATTTTTACTACAGTTGTTTCACTGAAATTATCCCTACTTTTTAGTATCCATAGTCCAAAATCATATGGATCATTTCCTTGAATCTCATGGCAACCATATAAAATCAAAAAATTCTCATAATCTGTACCAATTATTTTATACTCAGTCATCTGAGGATAATTCGTACACTGTTCTTCAGAATCTTTGTAAATTACTGTGAATGATAATTCAGTAGAATTATTTTCAAGTATTAAATCGGCAATTTCTTAATAATAATTCTATGTTTTATATTATTCTCAACATCATTTTCTTTAATATCAGAGTAAGATTCAATATTATAAAAATCAGCTTTTAGCTCATTCGAAAATAATGATAAAATTTATTGTTGTTATAAAATATTCAAAATTCCATTCTTTTGCATGGAGGGAGATGATTTCGTTGATATTTAAAGGAATTCCTTTTATTTTTGGACATAATTCACTAACAACACTTTAACAAAATCAATAAACTACGAACACTTATAAACATGATTGCACTTGATCAGAACTTTTAGCAGATTGGTAACTTTTCTAAATTTAGAAAAATATTTTTCAAAATTTTTTTACTAAGTTTATAAATTTCATTTAATAATGAAGTTTATTGCTTCATTGCTTTACTAAGATATTTGTTTGAATTAATTTCAAAGTTTACCAAGAACGTATTCAACTTTTATATTATTATTTTGATGTAGTTACAAAATATATTCCAAATTTAATTCCTTTGCGTAATCTTAATATTAGATTTTACTTTAAGCTTGATGTAACTTTCATATTTCATTTAATCGATTTTCTTCAAACGGTTTATTTATATTGTATTGTATTTATTTTTTTATTAAACCAAGTACGTCAATTACGAAGGAAATTAGTAGTAGAAGACCTACTATTTTTTATTTGGGTTCTGGAGCACATAGCATCTGCACATCCATTTTATATTTCGATTTTGGTACATTACCTGCTCTATAGAAAATCATGCAGAATTTTTAAACAACCATTTATTAAATGTACAGCTATAATTAAAGTATTTTAAGAGAATATGGGTCTTTTTAAAACAAATATTAAATTATGTAATTCTTATCAGATTCTGTTTATTCATCGGCTCGTTAGATTAGTCGGTAGAGCGTCGTGCTAATAACGCGAAGGTCGACGGTTCAATTTTTTGATTGTTACGCAAAATATAAATCTCAGTTTGATTCTTACATATCTAGTTTGCCTTTTGTTTTGTTATACAGCAAGATATCCAATCGTAGAGTAAGAGAACGAGCGAATTCAATAAAACCTTACCCAAACGTATTTCAATGGATAGTCACGAAGTCAGTTTACACTCTGTTTTGCAAGACACTATTTCATTTTTGCATGTTGACATAATTAATACACTAATTGTAGATTCTTTTATTGTAAAACCTGGACCCTATATATAAAAAACTGTTAGCGCATCGTTAACAAAACTAATGGTTATTGTTCCTTTAATATTTTTATTTTTAATTATTTGTGCTAATTTTAAACTTTGGCAAAATCCATCAAATTTTTAATACATTTTAGAAATAATAATGAAAAACACAGAAACACACTAAAAACATGATTAATAAAATTAATTTGATTTAATTTTTATTAATTCAAAGCTACCTACATTGTAATGACATAATTTATAGATGATTAGAATTACATTTCCAACTGAGCCGGAGCAACCATAATAATTAGAAAGTTAGTTTGTGTTATATTTTTTATATAAATTTTATGAATTATAAATCCTAAAAAAATAAATATTAAGGGAGTTATAACAAAAATGATATAAACAATAGAATTACCATTAGATATAACTTCACAAGACTTTTCATAAAAATATGAACTAAAATTTTATATGCAATGTTTGTTTTCAGTTCTCATTTAAAATTTTTATTGTGAATGCATCATTGAATTTGTCTGATCCTTTTAGTATCCAAAGTCCAAAATTATAATCATTTTCTGTCATCTCTTTACAACCTTATAAAATCAAAAAACTCTCATAGTCTGTACCAATTATAATAATCAATCATCTGAGGATAATTCGTACACTTTTCTTCAGAATCTTTGTAATTCACTGTAAATGATAATTCAGTAGAATCGTTTTCTTTTTACATATTTTTTTTTACATATTTTTACATATTTTTGTTAAATATCACTTAAATAAAAAAATGTATTATTCAACAAAAAAATGTAAAATTCAATAAAAAAATGTAAAAGTAAACAGAAAAATGGAATTTTCAACAAAAAAATGTAATTCTACATAAAAAAATGTATTTCTACATAAAAATCAGCAATTCACAATCATTTTTGTGAAATTACATTTCAGTATGTAAAAACTTACTACTATCAGAATAGCAAAATTATTGAAAATTTTTTACTGTGAAGTATTAAATCGGCAATTCTATCAGTTTTTGGTTTTCCAATTTTGTTACAACACAAAATTAGTGTATTTTTTATATTTCTGTGTTTCATAACATCAGTTTCATTAATATCAGAGTAAAATTCGGTTTTATAAAATTCAGCTTTTATATCATTCGAAAATAATGATAAAATTTTACTTTTTGTTGTAATAAAATATTCAAAACTCCAATATTTTTGATCGAGGAAGATGTTTTCTTTGACATTAAATGGGATTCCTCTTATTTTTGGACATAATTCACGAGAAACACTCCGTGGAATAATAAATAACAACAGTAATGAATAACAAAAACTTATAAACATGATTGCACTTGATCCAGAACTATTAACAGATTGGTGACATTCTTGAAGTAAAAAAAAAACTTATCTAAAATTCATAAGATCCTTTCAGTTGTTTTCAATTTACAAAATTACATACATATTATTCTTGCAATCAGTACCGCAACATATAAAAAAAAATCAATTGAAAAATTTATAAATTCAATAAAGTGAAAGCTCAAAGGAATTCAACACAGACAACAGACAAAAAGTGGATCTCAATTATTCTAAAATAAACATTCGTAATGTTTTCTGTTTTGCAATTTAAAATAAAATGAAATTAATGCTAACATTAAAATTTTCAGGGAAATTATTTGTTACATTTAAAATAATTTGTAAATAAAAATTAGCATTGAAACAATTCCAATGATTGATTATTGTGAATATTTTCAGTATTTTTTTTAAATCAGCGAAATATTAAATTTTTTTGAGTCTAGTGTTTCTATAAACTTTAAATATTTTTGTAACAAACAAAGCAAAATTGTCCAATAGGAGACAATAGGAGATGATAATTTCTTGATTTATATTTCAGATAAATTTTAGGAAAGTTATCAAATTTCTGTAGTCTTCCCTAACAATCCTAGAAGATTATACACTTATTGATAATTCCCATTTAATAATTTACTTCTTTGCTTTATTGAATTCAATTAAATGGAAATTGTGGCTATCAAATACTTATCTATGATGTAACTAGAATTATATGTAATGAGTACTTTGATTACCAAAACTTTTCAACAATTTACTAACTTTTTTAGTTAATTATTTTATTCGACTTACAAAATGTATTTCATTTCAACAGTATTGAAACAATTGTGTAATTTATATTTGGCTTTAAGTTTAATGTAACTTTTTTATTTTAATCAAATCGTTTATTTGATGGATTTATCAAAGTATTTCAAAAATTCAATTCATTTATTGGTGTCTTTTTTTTTTACAATATTACGTAAACCTATTTCATAAATGTATCTATTTTATAATATATATATATATACGGGCTAACCAATTGGCTTGGCCCTGTTTTAATTCCTTATCTTGTTGTGTTTTTTGTTTTATTATTTTTTTTGTATTTCGTTACTTAATTCTATAATTTTTAATCTAGTTTCGAAGAAATAACACCTACTAATTATATGTTATATGTTTTTTTTTTGTTTTTGTTTTTTTTTTTTTTGTTTTTTTTTGTTTTTGTTTTTTTTTTTTGTTTTTTTTTTTGTGTTTTTTTTTTGGGTTTTTTATTTTATATTAAAATTAAAATTATTATTATACTTAAACAACTAATTTTGGGAATTTGGATTTTAGACAATAGGATGGGATGTAGGTGGTGTAGGGTATTCTTAAATTTAAGTTTTTAATATATAACTTATTTTCTATAGTGAGAGCTATTTCTTCTAACGGTGAACAGATTCGTGGTCCCAGTAAATTAATTTTCAAATTTTTTATTTACAATACATGATGTGTGTAGGTATTTATCCAACACATCTGGTTCAATCTCAAAAGTCTGGTGTACTAGATCATTTGAGTGTGCCCTGGCTCGCCCTAGTACCTTTGACGCTGTACTGAATAGATACTCCGCGATCGGTACAACTCCAGTTTCCTCATAGACCCTTGAGTTTTTATAATAGTACGGTATCCCAAATCGCATCTCACCGTTCCAATATCCCTAGTTTCGTGTAGTATTTTGGTGGGACTGTATACCAGATCGGAAAGGCATATATTATGATAGGCCTGATAAGCTGTTTGTATAGCAGCAGCTTCGTTTTCCGTTTCAGGAACCTGCTGCGCATAACTGACCCGATCATACTATATGTCGTGTTTACCTTTTTAATAATCATGCTTACGTGATTGCTAAATCCGAACTGTTGTGTTACAGTCACTTCAAGATACTTCACTTTTTATATGGGTTTTATGAGCTTTCTTCTTATTTTAATCGCAACGGTTTTTAATTTCTTGGCCCGGTAATTCCTTAGCTTGGTAGGTCGGAATACAACGAACTCTGTTTTATTTTCGTTAATATTAATACCGCAAGTCTTGTAATAGTGTTCGAGTTTGTCTATGTGCTTCTGTACTTTTTTTGTAGCAAATTCCGGACACCTACTACTGCTGTAAGTTATTGAGTCGTCTGCTAACTACAGTGTGATCCGCGGTGAACAAGTTATACAGAATTGGCCCAAGTATTGATCCCTGAGGAACTCCTCAATAAATTCCATATTTGTCTGAGCATGTGTGAATGACGTAAATATAAAATGTTCTATTGGTTAAAAAGCTGTATAACATTTTACATAAATCTATTGGTAGTTTGTGAACATATATCAATTTATATCAGCATTTTATTTAATAGAAAAACGACATATATATAAAAAAAATTATATGTGCAGGCTGTAGAGTTCATATTATATAAATATATAACTCCAAGAAAATCATTGAAAATTCATAAGAATGTAATATATATCTTAATAGTTATGCAAGACTTATTATTTATTTTAGAATAGATACGAATAGATACTAATAAAAACTAATTACAAATTTCTTGCTCTTAACATCTGAATACAACAATAATAGGAAAGGAAAAATGCTAACCTCAATCCAAAATCATATAAAAAATAAATAAATAAGAACAAAGAATTTTACAAGCAAAACTTATTTACAAAAATAATAGTAGAAGGCAAAAGTTTATTAAATAATACCACAAACTCTATTCTTTGGTAATAAATAATTATAAAAAGAATATACAGATATTTTAGTGATAATTCATCTTCACTGTAAATTTAACGGTTTGGCAAATAACATGGAAAAAGAATATATGTATAACGAATTAATTGATTAAGGTTGAAATAAAATATTAACAACAATATTTTAAAGAGATAAACTGAAATGTTTTATTCAAAAATAATAACAATAAAAGTATAATATATTATTATCTATTAATCATTTTTATTAATACAATACAGAATATATTCTAATAATAATTTGCAAATTTACAAAGTTCGTTTATTAAATTTTTCTTATAATTTTATAATTAAACATTAAAAAAATGTTCCAAAAATAATTTCATTTGTTTTAATAATTGTATCTACTGATAATTATGGTAGAGAATTCGATTATATTTTCTTTTTTATCTTCAATTTTCTTTTCTGTAAAAAATGAATCAGTTAATTCTTTAGCATTTAATTTCACTTTATTATCTATATTATTAATATTTATTTTAATTGTTTCTTCAATTTCATCCATATCAAACCTATTTCTCCTGAAATTTAGATTTACCCTGTTTTGTTTTTGTATTTGTGATACAAAATCACGATATTTGAAATTACTATTAGGTAAGATCAAATTTCCTAAAATCATTTTGTTTACCTTATTATTGAACAAAATAATAATAATTATTAATATATTATATATAATGTTACTATTTATTTATTATTATAATATGACCTTTTTGATTTTATTGCATTCGGGTCAACAACCTCAAGTCGATTGTTTTAATTTTATATATGATGTGACGTCAGACGTTAGAATTAATTCAGCAATGGCAACTAGATCAAAAAAAAAATAACGATTTTTACTTGGCTTTTCTTTACATGTCATTTTAATTTAAACTTAATTCATGCAAAAACATAAATTAAAACCAGTCGAACATATACATTTTTTATATGTACGTGCATTCGGGTGCGTTCGTGTTATATATGAAGATATAACAATTTTGACATTTAAAAATGTAAAATAAATAAAGAAGAAGAAGTTTGCAAATTAACACAGTTTTTAAAAATTTTGGTGTTACAAATTGTAATAAATATAATAACGAGAAAAAAAACATGAATTAGACAGATACAAATCAATGGTAGAGATAATAGATAAAAGAAACATAAAAATATTAATCAAAATAATACAATTTATAAAAGAAATAAACAAAATTAAAAAAAGTGAGGTTAAATGAAAGAACGAATAAGTAAATGGTTTTAGTGTCTTCCTAAAATTATGGAAGTGACAAATTTAGTTTATAGAAATACTATAGACTGTAATCAAGGAGCAGTTCGTTACAATGGTATTATACATTTTTATCTAAAACTTAATTACTTAGCCTAAAAATGTTTACTTTTATAGGATCATATTGTCTTTCCTGCGGATCCGACAAAAAAATAAAGTTATGGAACCCTATAACAGAACTACTGTTAAAAACTTATGGAGGACACACTAATGAAGTAACAGATACTGTGGGAAGTTGTGATAGTTGCTATATTGTATCAGCAATCAGATAATAGTATTATTTATTGGGATGTTACGACAGGACAACCCGTAAGGAGACTTAGAAGTCATGCTGGTGGTGTTGGTTGTGTCTGGGTCGAAAGATAATACAGTTATGGTATGTATTTTAGAATTTTACAATCTCGAATCTTTTCTTATCACATTAACATACTTTAGTGTTGGGATATTCGAACGCGAAGTTTAGATCCAATTCAAGAAGTGAAAGAAGCGAATGATTGTATAACATCTTTAGTAGTTACTGATCATCAGATTATCTCTTCTTCTTTGGACGGTAATATTCCACTCTATGATTTAAGGGTAGGTGAATTAAAATCATGCTGTTGGAGAATCAGTAACTGTTATTTCACAAACAAAAGATTGACAATGTATTTTAGCTGCTTGTCTTGATGGAGTTTTACGACGGGCACAGATCCGAAGATTATCACATAGAATGTGGAATTTTAAGTAGTGATTCTCAGTTAATATCGGGGTCAAATGAAGTATGTGCTATTAAATGGGATTTATTAGAAGGAACTGAAACTAAAAGACTTAAAATAGGAAATAATGTCGTACATTCTCTTGCTTCACGTCCCACCGGAACTGGCGATATTCTGTTTGCACTGAAAAGAGAAATTCATGTTTGGGGTCCCTTGTTGGAAATGGCATAGCTATGTTCGGAAAAAAATATGCTGCATTACAGAACAATAACATTTCTCCAATTTAATTATTAATCAAATGACTGAAGTTCTTGAAAAGCTATGAAATCCAGATTAAATAAAGTCAATTTGTATATTAAGAATAGAAAAATTAAGGATTTATAAATTCGATTAATGTTATGTAAATATTCAAATTTTGTTTTCAAAAAAAAAAGTTTAGTATGTACATTTCATAAGAAAGATAAATAAAAATTACTTTATCAAAGGAATTGAGTGTTAAGTTTTATTAAATTTGATTTACTAGTATTTAGTTAAAACCGATTTCAATAAAGTTCTAAGTTTGATTATAAATTGTTCTAATTATAAGTTCCAAAGAAATAATGCCTAATTTCAGTAATTCTCCATTTGTTTGAAATAAACAACAAAATATATATTTACAGTCTGAATTTCCATTTATGAGCAATAAATAAATTTAATAAATATCATCTTTATCACAATTGGTTACAACCTACTGTTCAATGTATAATTGTTTTTTTTTCTTAAAGATCTAGAGGAAAATATAATGAACAAATATGTAAAATATTGAATAAAATGAATAACTGAAATTAAAACCAACTATAAAACCAATAAGAAAAATTAGTAAAAATAACCAAATTTATAAGAAAATAAATTAAATCTAACTAAAAGTAATTAATGGCGTTTCTAAATATGATTAAGTTTCATGAAGAAGAATAAAAGTCAATTCAGCAAATCCAAATAAGCAAATGATCAAATATTTTTCTACGGACATAAGCAAAGTCAATTCAATAATTTCATGACTTTAACAGGTTTTTTAATTGATTATGTTGAGTTAAAGGGTTTGTAAATTGTTTTTTTTTTATTCATCAAAATATCGAATTTAATAAAGAAATTTAAAAATTTTAATATAAATTTTAGTTAAAAAATAAAAAGAAGAAGATAAATATTTTTAGAAATTTATAAAATCTAGAAACAATGAAAATACATATTCAAAACTAAATGAAGACAAAGTGTCTCATCAATTCTTTCATTAAACTTAAAAAACTATCAATTGATTAAAGGAAAGCAAAACATTTGTTCCCTATTCCTTTCTACTTGATGTATGTAAAAATACAAAAAATTAAACAAAATTTGTCAAGTGTCGCAGGCATATTTAGAAGAGTGAATAAAATTATTCCAGAAAAAATAAAAAGAAGTGTTTACTATTCTCTGTTTAATTCACAAATAATGAATGGTCTTATTATTTATGGCTGCTCATACAAATCTAAAATAAAAAAAATACAAACAATTCAAAATAGGGCAATCAAAAATCTATATGATTACGATTTTAAACAATCAACAGATAAAATACATAAAGAAAAATATACCAAAAGAACAGAAAGAAATCTAAAATTGTGTATGTATGTAAGCGAAATATTTAATACTTTCAAGATGTCATACTGATTGCTTCCATTTTATTTTTTATTTAAAAACTAAAACTTATTTGCACTTTGCAGTTATATTTACATGTATAAGAAAATCTTAGAATTTCTTCGTTTATTGAATTTTTTCAAGTATGATTAATTTAATTTGAAAATTGAAAAAAAAATTGTTGTTGTTCTACAATTCGCTAGCCAATACTGTTATCGAACATAAACAAGTTGATTGAGAGCTAAAGAAATCATACTTACCTGGCGTAGAGATTACCGTGATCAATAAGGCGGTTTCCCGGGAGCGAGGCTTTGCCATTGCACTTCGGTAAATTTGACCTCCGCGATTATCCCTAATGTGGATAACTCGTGCGCAAAATTTTTGATAGCTGGGACTGCGTACGCGCAGTCCCGATTTAATCGTAACAAAAATAAATTGGAACTATGGCAAATCTAAATGTATCTTCCATCGGTGGTTGAATTTTATATTATGAAATCTGGATCTTATCTTTGATCCTGGTTTCTGAATTTTTAAAAGACCATATAATATAGGTACGACTGTGTTGGATACTAGTAATTTCCATTTACAATACACATCGTATTAATTAAAGTATTATTGCATTTGGTTCAATTTTTAAATTGGCTGCACTTTTATAGTATAGTATTTCCATCTCACTTTTGACTGCTTTCGTTGTATTCACACGCACAAGAAAAATATAAAACAGCTAGAACAAATAAGAAAAAAAAGGAAATTTTTTATGTTCCGACGGGCAGATAAAATAATAATAATAGAGAGACAAGGGATGATGCAACACACACACAAGTAGAAGTATTTTTCTTTACATTCTTACCTTCTTTTTATTTAATTAATTATGTTGTTTTAAAAAATACAATTTATTTTGTATTCAGAAATACAGATTTTGTATTAAAAAATACAGATCTTTTTTTTCTAAAATCAAATTTTGAAAAAAATTTCCTTTACAGTGGTTTTTCTTTTCTTAAAAATCTTTGAACAAAAAAAAACTGTGGATTAAAATTTTTTTTAATAATTTGCATTAAGAAAATAAAAGAAAATTTTTTATCAAAAAATGAAAATTGTTTTTTTTTTGAATGAAAATATATTTAGAAATTAAATTAAATACTTTTAAATAAAATAATTTATAGCATTGAAAAATGCAATTTGTAATAAATTCTCTTTATCTAATAATAAAGATGGTGGTGCGTCACCAGTTTGACTATGCTATACTCATATTTGCCTCTGGATATAATAGTATTGGTGTATTTTCACCAATACACTCACATGTCAAAAAAAAAAATCGGCGTGGTAATTTTTAGCAACTGCTTTTTTCTGGGACAAATATCTTCTTCTATTTTTTTTTAAAATGCAAGAATTACCCACTCTGACAATCAAGTCAAAAATGGATAATTCTTACATTTTCGTATAATAAGAAAAAACAGGTAAAAACTTTTTTTGTTTTTTATTCACTTTATTTAAATCTTTTTTTTTAATTCACTCACTGATAATCCATTTATTTATTTTTGGAGATGATTGATGTCCAGTACTACTGTATTATAAATGTCCATAATATTTATTCTGAAAACAAAAAAACAAAAGAAAAAGAATTATTTTTATTTTATTTACCCAAAATAAATTACGTCCACCTTACGGTAATTAATAAATAAAACTGAACTGAAACTGAGTGTATTTGTCATCTGTCTCTTTCGGACGTATGCGTGGTCGACTGTAAAAGCAATTTTTAACGAGATTTAAAACTTTATTATAGATAATTTTTCAATTATCGAAATATTTTGGTTTTAGTAATAAAAGAAATAATACCTGATGTATAAGTGTCAGTCCATACTTCACTCCAAGTTTCCTTCATGAATCTTTTTGCACGTTCTGTTTCTTCTTTTACAAGTTTAATTGTATTTTGTAAATTAGGCTAACATAATGAATAAATATATAATAACATTTAAAACTAGCCAATCCATTTTATCTAGAAACATTATTAATCAGATGCGCATAATGGGAGTAAATACATTTACAGTATACTATAGTATATCAATGATAATAAAATTTTATGGAGAAAACTTTAAAAATTTCGTAAAAAATTTGTAGGGAATGGGGTTTTCTATAATTTTTATTATAATATAACTTCTATTTTATGTTAGCTTTCGGTTTTAGTTCAGGTTAGTAAATAAAACTTTTTTTTTTAAAAAATTCTTAACTACGTAATTTTTTGTATGCTGTATAGTAATGCATTTTATTTAATAGAAAAACGACATATATATAAAAAAATTATATGTGCAGGCTGTAGGGTTCATATTATATAAATATATAACTCCAAGAAAATCATTGAAAATTCATAACAATGTAATATATATCTTAATAGTTATGGCAGGACTTATTATTTATTTTATAATAGATACGAATAGATACTAATAAAAATTAATTACTAATTTCTTGCTCTTAACATCTGAATATAACAATAATAGGAAAGGAAATATGCTAACCTCAATCCAAAATCATATCAAAAATAAATAAATAAGAACAAAGAATTTTACAAGCAAAACTTATTTACAAAAATAATAGTAGAAGGCAAAAGTTTATTAGGTAATACCACAAACTCTATTCTTTGGTAATAAATAATTATAAAAAGAATATACAGATATCTTAGTGATAATTCATCTTCACTGTAAATTTAACGGTTTGGCAAATAACATGGAAAAAGAATATATGTATAACGAATTAATTGATTAAGGTTGAAATAAAATAATAACAACAATATTTTAAAGAGATAAACTGAAATGTTTTATTCAAGAATAATAACAATAAAAGTATAATATATTATTATCTATTAATCGTTTTTATTAATACAATACAGAATATATTCTTATAATAATTCGCAAATTTACAAAGTTCGTTTATTAAATTTTTCTTATAATTTTATAATTAAACATTAAAAAAATGTTCCAAAAATAATTTCATCAGGCATGTACATATGCACATTGTTTTAATAATTGTACTGATAATTGTGTTGGTAGAGAATTCGATTATATTTTCTTTTTTATCTTCAATTTTCTTTTCTGTAAAAAATGAATCAGTTAATTCTTTAGCATTTAATTTCATTTTATTATCTATATTATTAATATTTATTTTAATTGTTTCTTCAATTTCATCCATATCAAACCTATTTCTCCTGAAATTTAGATTTACCCTGTTTTGTTTTTGTATTTGTGATACAAAATCACAATATTTGAAATTACTATTATGTAAGATCAAATTTGCTAAAATGATTTTGTTTACCTTATTATTGAACAAAATAATAATAATTATTAATATATTATATATAATGTTACTATTTATTTATTATTATAATATGACCTTTTTGATTTTATTGCATTCGGGTCAACAACCTCAAGTTAACACAGTTTTTAAAAATTTTGGTGTTACAAATTGTATTAAATATAATAACGAGACAAAAAAACATGAATTAGACAGATATAAATCAATGGTAGAGATAATAGATAAAAGAAACATAAAAATATTAATCAAAATAATACAATTTATAAATGAAATATAAGTGAAAGTATAATTAAAAAAAGTGAGGTTAAATGAAAGAACGAATAAATAAATGGTTTTAGTGTCTTCCTAAAATTATGGAAGTGACAAATTTAGTTTATAGAAATACTATAGACTGTAATCAAGGAGCAGTTCGAGCAGATCGTTACAATGGTATTATACATTTTTATTTAGAACTTAATTACTTAGCCTAAAAATGTTTACTTTTATAGTAGATGGATCATATTGTCTTTCCTGCAGATCCGACAAAAAAATAAAGTTATGGAACCCTATAACAGAACTACTGTTAAAAACTTATGGAGGACACACTAATGAAGTAACAGATACTGGGGGAAGTTGTGATAGTTGCTATATTGTATCAGCAAGCTTAGATAATAGTATTATTTATTGGGATGTTACGACAGGGACAACCCGTAAGGAGACTTAGAAGTCATGCTGGTGGTGTTGGTTGTGTCTGGGTCGAAAGATAATACAGTTATGGTATGTATTTTGGAATTGTACAATCTCGAATCTTTTCTTATCACATTAACATACTTTAGTGTCGGGATATTCGAACGCGAAGTTTAGATCCAATTCAAGAAGTGAAAGAAGCAAAAGATTGTATAACATCTTTAGTAGTTACTGATCATCAAATTATCTCTTCTTCTTTGAACGTTAATATTCTACACTATGATTTAAAATCATGCTGTTGGAGAATCAGTAACTGTTATTTCACAAACAAAAGATGGACAATGTATTTTTGCTGCTTGTCTTGATGGAGTATTACGACGGGCACAGATCCGAAGATTATCACATAGAATGTGGAATTTTAAGTAGTGATTCTCAGTTAATATCGGGGTCAAATGAAGTATGTGCTATTAAATGGGATTTATTAGAAGGAACTGAAACTAAAAGACTTAAAATAGGAAATAATGTCGTACATTCTCTTGCTTCACGTCCCACCGGAACTGGCGATATTCTGTTTGCACTGAAAAGGGAAATTCATGTTTGGGGTCCCTTGTTGGAAATGGAATAGCTATGTTCGGAAAAATATATGCTGCATTACAGAACAATAACATTTCTCCAATTTAATGATTAATCAAATGACTGAAGTTCTTGAAAAGCTATGAAATCCAGATTAAATAAAATCAATTTGTATATTAAGAATAGAAAAATTAAGGATTTATAAATTCGATTAATGTTATTTAAATATTCAAATTTTGTTTTCAAAAAAAAAAGTTTAGTATGTACATTTCATAAGAAAGATAAATATAAATTACTTTATCAAAGGAATTGAGTGTTAAGTTTTATTAAATTTGATTTACTAGTATTTAGTTAAAACCGATTTCAATAAAGTTCTAAGTTTGATTATAAATTGTTCTAATTATAAGTTCCAAAGAAATAATGCCTAATTTCAGTAATTCTCCATTTGTTTGAAATAAACAACAAAATATATATTTACAGTCTGAATTTCCATTTATGAGCAATAAATAAATTTAATAAATATCATCTTTATCACAATTGGTTACAACCTACTGTTCAATGTATAATTGTTTTTTTTTCTTAAAGATCTAGAGGAAAATATAATGAACAAATATGTAAAATATTGAATAAAATGAATAACTGAAATTAAACCCAACTATAAAACCAATAAGAAAAATTAGTAAAAATAACCAAATTTATAAGAAAATAAATTAAATCTAACTAAAAGTAATTAATGGCGTTTCTAAATATGATTAAGTTTCATGAAGAAGAATAAAAGTCAATTCAGCAAATCCAAATAAGCAAATGATCAAATATTTTTCTACGGACATAAGCAAAGTCAATTCAATAATTTCATGACTTTAACAGGTTTTTTAATTGATTATGTTGAGTTAAAGGGTTTTTAATTGTAAATTGTTTTTTTTATTCATCAAAATATTGAATTTAATAATGAAATTTAAAAATTTTAATATAAATTTTAGTTAAAAAATAAAAGAAGAAGAAGATAAATATTTTTAGAAATTTATAAAATCTAGAAACAATGAAAATACATATTCAAAACTAAATGAAGGCAAAGTGTCTCATCAATTCTTTCATTAAATTTAAAAAACTATCAATTGATTAAAGGAAAGCAAAACATTTGTTCCCTATTCCTTTCTACTTGATCTTTTACATACAAAAAATTAAACAAAATTTGTCAAGTTTCGCAGGCATATTTAGTAGAGTGAATAAAATTATTCCAGAAAAAATAAAAAGAAGTGTTTACTATTCTCTGTTTAATTCACAAATAATGAATGGTCTTATTATTTATGGCTGCTCATACAAATCTAAAATAAAAAAAATACAAACAATTCAAAATAGGGCAATCAAAAATCTATATGATTACGATTTTAAACAATCAACAGATAAAATACATAAAGAAAAATATATCAAAAGAACAGAAAGAAATCATACTGATTGCTTCCATTTTATTTTTTATTTAAAAACCAAAACTTATTTGCACTTTGCAGTTATATTTACATGTATAAGAAAATCTTAGAATTTCTTCGTTTATTGAATTTTTTCAAGTATGATTAATTTAATTTGAAAATTGAAAAAAAAATTGTTGTTGTTCTACAATTCGCTAGCCAATACTGTTATCGAACATAAACAAGTTGATTGAGAGCTAAAGAAATCATACTTACCTGGCGTAGAGATTACCGTGATCAATAAGGCGGTTTCCCGGGAGCGAGGCTTTGCCATTGCACTTCGGTAAATTTGACCTCCGCGATTATCCCTAATGTGGATAACTCGTGCGCAAAATTTTTGATAGCTGGGACTGCGTACGCGCAGTCCCGATTTAATCGTAACAAAAATAAATTGGAACTATGGCAAATCTAAATGTATCTTCCATCGGTGGTTGAATTTTATATTATGAAATCTGGATCTTATCTTTGATCCTGGTTTCTGAATTTTTAAAAGACCATATAATATAGGTACGACTGTGTTGGATACTAGTAATTTCCATTTACAATACACATCGTATTAATTAAAGTATTATTGCATTTGGTTCAATTTTTAAATTGGCTGCACTTTTATAGTATAGTATTTCCATCTCACTTTTGGCTGCTTTCGTTGTATTCACACGCACAAGAAAAATATAAAACAGCTAGAACAAATAAGAAAAAAAAGGAAATTTTTTATGTTCCGACGGGCAGATAAAATAATAATAATAGAGAGACAAGGGATGATGCAACACACACACAAGTAGAAGTATTTTTCTTTACATTCTTACCTTCTTTTTATTTAATTAATTGTGTTGTTTTAAAAAATACAATTTATTTTGTATTCAGAAATACAGATTTTGTATTAAAAAATACAGATCTTTTTTTTTCTAAAATCAAATTTTGAAAAAAATTTCCTTTACAGTGGTTTTTCTTTTCTTAAAAATCTTTGAACAAAAAAAAAACTGTGGATTAAATTTTTTTTTAATAATTTGCATTAAGAAAATAAAAGAAAATTTTTTATCAAAAAATGAAAATTGTTTTTTTTTTTAATGAAAATATATTTAGAATATAAATTAAATTAAATACTTTTAAATAAAATAATTTATAGCATTGGATAATTCTTACATTTTCGTATAATAAGAAAAAACAGGTAAAAACTTTTTTTGTTTTTTATTCACTTTATTTAAATCTTTTTTTTTAATTGACTCACTGATAATCCATTTATTTATTTTTGGAGATGATTGATGTCCAGTACTACTGTATTATAAATATCCATAATATTTATTCTGAAAACAAAAAAACAAAAGAAAAAGAATTATTTTTATTTTACTTACCCAAAATAAATCACATCCACCTTACGGTAATTAATAAATAAAACTGAACTGAGTGTATTTGTCATCTGTCTCTTTCGGACGTATGCGTGGTCGACTGTAAAAGCAATTTTTTACGAGATTTAAAACTTTATTATAGATAATTTTTCAATTATCCAAATATTTTGGTTTTAGTAATAAAAGAAATAATACCTGATGTATAAGTGTCAGTCCATACTTCATTCCAAGTTTCCTACATGAATCTTTTTGCACGTTCTGTTTCTTCTTTTACAAGTTTAATTGTATTTTGTAAATTAGGCTAACATAATGAATAAATATATAATAACATTTAAAACTAGCCAATCCATTTTATCTAGAAACATTATTAATCAGATGCGCATAATGGGGTTTTCTATAATTTTTATTATAATATAACTTCTATTTTATGTTAGCTTTCGATTTTGGTTCAGGTTAGTAAATAAAACTTTTTTTTTTAAAAAATTCTTAACTACATAATTTATTGTATGCTGTATAGTAATGCATTTTATTTAATAGAAAAACGACATATATATAAAAAAATTATATGTGCAGGCTGTAGAGTTCATATTATATAACTATATAACTCCAAGAAAATCATTGAAAATTCATAAGAATGTAATATATATCTTAATAGTTATGGCAAGACTTATTATTTATTTTATAATAGATACGAATAGATACTAATAAAAACTAATTACTAATTTCTTGCTCTTAACATCTGAATACAACAATAATAGGAAAGGAAAAATGCTAACCTCAATCCAAAATCATATAAAAAATAAATAAATAAGAACAAAGAATTTTACAAGCAAAACTTATTTACAAAAATAATAGTAGAAGGCAAAAGTTTATTAGGTAATACCACAAACTCTATTCTTTGGTAATAAATAATTATAAAAAGAATATACAGATATTTTAGTGATAATTCATCTTCACTGTAAATTTAACGGTTTGGCAAATAACATGGAAAAAGAAGTTATGAAACACTCATCGCTGCTTTTTAATACAAAGTTACTTTTGTACAAACAATTAATCAGACCAATCATGATGTATGCATTTCCTGTTTGGTTCTCAGTCTCACCTTCATATTATAAAAAACTCACATTGTTTGAATGCAAAATTCTTAGAAATATTACAGGAATGTATAGGCAGATGAGGAACGGTATACCCATCTATTATGAAATTAATACTTTATATGAAAAGACAAAAATTAAGCCAATAAAGGAATACCTATTTGAGATGGCATCGAAAGTACTCAAAAAAACGGAATCACATCCAAATATATTAATTAATAATTTATGTCATTTAGAATTTGGTCCGTCAGATAAGTTTCTCCAAACATTCTGTATTGTAAATGAATTATTTGAACCATACTTTAATAATGAACTGCTGTTTACTGTTAATAATATAAGTGATAGGAAATATGTATTTCATAGGAAATAAATTATTGAAATAATTATGAAAAAAAATTGTATGTACGAGCGAGTCCATGTGTGTGTATGAGTATATGTAGTGCATTTGCATTATATGTATAAATATGCAGATATGGGTTTGCTTGGGAGTACGCTAGTTTTAAGTTTTTATTTAGTACATAATTAGGATAGTTAAGTTAGGCTAAGTTAAATTAAGAAAAAAAAGGGAAAAAAAAAATTTAAGAAAAAAAAAGGAAAAAATGAAGAAATTATATATTATTTATTTATGGATTAGTTATGTAATAAGAAAATGAAGAATAACAAAAATTGTAATGATGTATATAATAAATAATAGTATGAGCTTGGGCCAAACCATACGGTCAGCCCATAGGTATTTACATATTGTATAATATAATTTAAAAAATGTTGATTATAATGGTTTTTTTTAATAAAAAAGTTTACAAAAAAAAAAAAGTTTCCAGTTGTCTGGGCATAATCTAATTGTATTAGCTCATTAAATAAATTGTTTGCGTAAATAATATATAATATAATAATAAATAAGAAAGTTACATCATAAAGTTAAAGTAAGATTAAACAATTAAATCAAATTTGTTGAATAACATGAACAATGTTTTGTAACTCTATCAAAATATTAATTTAAGACGGTGCCCATTACATTTAATTCTAATTATATCATGAAATATTATTTATTTAATTGGTTTCCATTTAATTCAATTCCTAAGCAATGCAATGAAGCAACAAAATAAATAATAAAATGAAATTTTTCAGAAAAAATATAATCTACACTGGAAAAGTTAATTCCGAGCTTTGTGAACTTGAAAATTTAATGCGGCTTTCAATTTATTGAGTTAATAAATTTTTCAATTTATTTCTTTTTTATTATGGGATAAATTGAAACCAACTGAAGGAGTTTTATGAAATTTGAACAATTATTTTCACTACTTTAGAAAAGTCGCCACTCTGCTAAAAGTTCTGATCAAGTGCAATCATGTTTATAAGTGTTTGTTATGCATTATTTTTGTTATTTATTATTCTACGAAGTGTTTCTGGTGAATTATGTCCCAAAATAAAAGGAATCCCTTTGATTGTCAATAATTGGGTTGACGAAAAAGAATGGAGTTTTGAATATTTTATTGCAACAAAAAGTAAAATTTTATCATTATTCTCAGATGAACTAAAAGCTGAGTTTTATCGTGTTGAATTCTTCTATGACATTGAAGAATCTGATGACACCGATGTAAAATACAAAAATATTAAAATTACACTTACTTTGGGGTGCTTCGATGCTTCTACTAAAGGGATTAAAGGACTTGCCGATTTAATACTTGAAAAGGATTCTACTGAATTATCATTTACAGTAAATTACAAAGATTCTGAAGAAAAGTGTACGAATTATCCTCAGATGATTGAGTATAAAATAATTGGAACAGACTATGAGAATTTTTTGATTTTATATGGTTGCCATGAGATTCAAGGAAATGATACTTATGATTTTGGCCTTTGGATACTAAGCGGATCACTAGATTTCAATGAAACAACTGCAACAAAAATTTTAAAAGAAAATAAAATTCCTACTGAAAGTTTAAATAAAGCTGAGAAGATCAATTGTATCGTTAATATTGTTTCAAATTTTTATGAAAAGACTTGTAGACGTCCACTTGTTCATTCTTTTGTTTATATCAGTTGTGCTTTTGGTTTTTTTATATTTGTGATTTTAGGATACATAATTCATAAAATTTATTTGGCGAAGTTTAAACAAAGTAATACCAGAGTTATTATGGTTGCTCCAGCTCAGATGGAATTGTAATTCTAATCATCTAAATATAATGTCATTAAAATATAGTTAGCTTTGAATTAATAAAAATTAAATGAAATTTATTTGTCTCATCGACATTAATTTTATGTCGGTTTAATCTTTGGTTCTATAATTATTTTAATTATTATCCATTTGTGAGATCATTTTTAACAGTTTTGTTTTTTGATATCAGAAGGTGTCAATTTTTTTTTAATTTAAGAAACATTAGTCTTACTTCCCAATAAAATACATTTTGTAACTTGCGTTAATTGTGTTTGTGCTTAGTGAATTTATCATATTTTATGATTTAATAATGCGTAGCTTTATTAAGAATAAAAATCAAGTACCTATTTATCTTGAACTCATTAAAATATTAAAATATTGTTTAAAACAAACTAAAAATGTATTATGTGTTATTATTATTGACTTAACTTAAACAAACAACAGAAAAAATAAGTATAATTAATCGCTTAAAATATGTAAATCTAAAAATTTACCAATGGCTAGCATTATTAAAATATTCTTAATGAAATTCAACAGAATTATGATTTGATTCTGATTTTTCATAAAAGAATTTGTTCTAAAGTCTAAAATATAGTTGAGAAAATGACTTGTTTTGATCTTTCATCTCTTTATGCATAATTTTTAACTTAAGAAAAATGGTAATTGAATTGTGATTTTGCCTACTTTTTTTAAATTGTTCATCGTTAGAGGCTGGATGGCTGAATTTAATAATGTTCTTATTATGTGTAAGTTTTTATTCTTATTGTAGTCCATATTTCTAAATATTACAAGAATTTTTAAAATAGAGAAAATTCCACTGATATTAAAAATGAATTTAAAAAAAATTCATTAGAAGTGTTATTGTACGATTTTATATTCAGAATTTTATCATTCAACGGGTTTATAAATTTAATTAACAATTTCTGTCTTTTCTTTTTTGTAGTTATACAATTTTTTTAATGCATTATTAACGCACATGCCGGGTGCGATTAATAAACCATTAAATTCTCATGAAACTTCTTAAAATGTTAAGTAAATTTTTGAGCTTGAACTATTTTTATTTTATATATGCGCTAAATGGTACATGTACTGAATAATTTATCCTTTAGTATAATAAACTCAACATCTTTATTCGAGATGAATTTATTAAATTCTGACACTCGTTAAATAAAGCAATTCTAGTAACGTCTTAATTTAATTTATTATTTTCTATTTTGTTTTTACAGAAGCAATTGATTTGAAGTTCTCTGATGAATCAGATGATTTAGCTGATGAGGATATAACAGGACCAGAACGTATTTATCGAGGTCCACATATCAATTTTCCTTTACAAAAAAAAAGACTTAGATATTTTAATTGATTTATTTAGAAAGAAAAAGGTAAACTGTTAATTTTATTTCAGATCTTTTGAATAATTAATTTAATTAAAATTAATTTTTTCAGTATAACAGGTTACATGCAAAATATGTTGCTGGTATTTTACGTGAAGCCTCAAATCGTTTAAAACGTTTGCCAAATTTAAATCAAGCATCAACGGCCATCTCAAAACAAGTCACAATATGTGGTGATTTACATGGGAAATTAGATGATTTATTAGTTGTATTTCATAAGGTAATTAAAAATATAATTAATTTTTGTTTTTATTAAAAAATATGACAGCTCAAGTGCAAAAGCTTATTGATCTCGATAAAATTTCGTCATTGTTTTATTATTTGAATTTTATTTCCCTTTTTCATTGAACAAAATTTTTAATTGGCCAAATTTTTTAATTTTTACAATATCTGTATAACGTCAACTGCATTCAGTACCCTCTATTTCTATGTTTATTTCTGCAACCTTTAATTGAGTTTGTCTAAGGCGGAATATTAATGCATTTTTCTATGATCAAACATTTAAATAATTTTCATTTATTTTATTAGAATGGACTTCCATCGCCTGAAAATCCATATGTGTTCAATGGTGATATTGTTGATCGTGGCAAAAAGGGACTTGAAGTATTATTATTATTATTATCATGTCTGTTATTTTATCCAGGTGGTGTATTTTTAAATCGTGGTAATCATGAGGATACGGTTATGAATGCAAGGTAAAATTAACTAACAATTGATCCAAATTATAGTTTTTCTTTTATGAACGTTTAGTTAGCTTCGCTGTATATAAAATTTGAATTCAATTCCGTGTAAAAATAAAACAACATTTATCGAATTCTATTGAATTTTTATACTAAAAAATAATTAAATGGTAAATGATCTTTGAACTTTGTGTTGTGTGAAGTTCACTACTATTTAATATGTGTTTCCAACATCATAAGAAAATTGTTAAATATTTAATAATTTCAATTAATTTCATTTTCTCATTTTAAAATTTAGATATGGCTTTATACGTGAAGTACATCAAAAATACAAGGTAAGAATAATTCAAATTTTCATATTTATTTAATTTTATAAATAAGGAAAATTATGTTTAAGTAACAAAAAGTGAAATAATAAATCTAATAAATTAAATATGACATTCTTGAATCAAAAATTATAAATTTCACTAAGTTTTAATTTGACTTTATAGAAAAAAATGTAATTAGTTTTATTGAAGAATTCTAAATGCAATTTTTTTCTATAATTGCAGAATAATGCTGAACGTCTTTTGAAATTAATTGTAGAAGTTTATCGATGGTTGCCATTAGGTACAATTGTTAATAATCGTGTTTTAGTTGTACACGGTGGAATATCAGATTCAACTGATTTGGATTTAATAAGAAGTTTAGATCGTGGAAAGGTAAGAACTATTAATTGTAAATCCTTAAATCTATCTGATTTGAATTTCACCTTTACCAATACAAAACTATGTCTAATTTTTGTCAAATTCACATAATAGAAATTTAAAGACCCTTCAGTGTTGAGTATAATTTCATGAACTGAATCCATAATGAATATTATTGTTTGTAAATTTAATAATCATTTTATGTTTAAAATCAATAATGATCAAAGCTGCAATGCACCTAAAAATTTATTTTAACTTTTGTCTGAGACAATTAATTATTATTTATCGCATATAAAGTTATTCAATGAAAACTTTGTAATTAGATTTCATGGTTTATAAAGGAAGAATTTTTCATAATCAATTTTTTCCCCATTTTCTGTATATTCGTAATATGAGTAAAATCATATTTATGAAGTTAAATTAGGTTATTATTGGCATAATGTTATACCAATTAAATTATACTCAATGCCACTTTGTTAAATAGGTTAGGATTTTCTATTATGGAAATCTTGTGTTCAAAAATTATTGTTGCATTTTGGTATAGGAAAGTTGAACTTTATTATGTTATTTCAAAAGAAATGAATCATCAACGGAAGTAACTTTCTATTCATAGTCGCATGAAATAGTTTTACTAGAATATTTTATAAAGGATTTATTTTTCAAAAGTTTAATTGATTTTTTTTTATCATTAAAAATTTACAATAATCAAATAATGAAAATGATTATCTACTTGATTGTACAGCCTCTACTTTAATTTTTATTAAAAGAAAATACAATTTTAAAGTCAGAAAAAATATAATCCTATAGACATCAAAGGAAAATTTATTCAAACAAAATTAAATTTATGGACCGACGCTAAAATATTATCATAAAGATGAACATTTTTTTTTCCAATTTAATCTTCTTAAATATTTTCTTAATATTTATTTTATGTAAATATTTTGTATTTGATAAAATACTTTATCGTTGTATTATAAAGTCAAGAACTTGATTGTCTATAAATAATCTAAAAAAAAAAAGAATATGAAAAATTTTATCGTCTTTATTTTTTGAAATTCCCTTTTGTTTTATCGTAAAGTTTTCGTTTGTTATATTTTTTTTGTTTTTTATTTAGAAAATAACTTTTCGTTTTTTTTTATTAAACAAAAGTTCACAATTCAACAATAATAACAACATTTTAAAAATTTAAATGAAACAAATTTAAATTTAAAACTTTTTTGTTTTGTTGTTGGACTGCACTTTTTATGAAAACTTTGACGCTTAGATTTATTTCTTCTCTTCAATTTTTTATTATCTGGTAAAATACAGTTTCTGATAAGTCCGTGCACTGCATAAAATAATTTTAATAAAATTTTGATGAACATTTATTGCATTGATTCAAATTCAAGAATTTTCTTAGTAAATATTTTATGTAAAAGCTTAGAAATAACTTGCGGTATAATCCAATTATATTTAATTTAGAAATAGTTTATTTTGATGCAAAAAACTAATCTAAAAGAATATTTTCAAAAAGTCTGACTAACCACATTTTAAATATTGAATTGTATATGAATGAATGAATAAGAATGAATGAAGAAATAAAGTTATAAGATAAACCAACTCATATGAAATTAATGCAGATGTTACAAGTTTATTATAATAAATATAATATTTCAACATTACAACATTTTATAATCCATTAAACAAATAATATAATGTATATATTTACAACTTCATATAACATCAACATATACAACTAAAAATATATAAAATCCATTTATTATATTCCGACGTAGTCATATTAAAGTATCTTTTATCTTAAATGTCTTGTCACTTTACATAAACAGTTCTGTACAGACCATTGCACGAAACTATTTATAAACAAAATTTTAGATTAATAATTTTAGTTTAGTGCAGACTTAAAAAGTTTAATGAAATTTATTTACCTTTTTTTTCAACTGGAATATTTACAAACAATATAAATCATGAATCATAAAATATAGATTTTTTACAAAATATTTAGAGAGGAATAAATATCTCATGGATTTTTTGAGATTTATAATTTAAAATTAATTTACAAACTTAATTCATTTTGGAAATTCACGTTTCAGATTTGTTTATTACAATTGTTATTGTGTTTAAAATATGTTACACTTTTAATTGTTCTCAAGTAATTTATAATCTTAATTTAATTTATTCATTTTAAACTTCATTAGAAAATCAATTCCTTTAAATCTATATAAACTCCATGACAAATAATCTCATTGTTTTTGTTTTAAATTTCTTTAAAAATGTATTTTTTTTTTATAATTCTGGTGATGATTCGTTTAGTGTGGAAATGCATTCAAACATTACTAACATTTTTTTTAAAATTATGGTTTTACAATTAATCTTATTTTAATGATTGTTCCTGATAGTAAAACCCAAAAGGTGTAATTTGTCTGTTGTAATATAAATTGTACAACAATAACAAATCATAACCCGTATCTGAATTTTCCAAAGTTACCTATATTTCAGACATATTTATATCCAAAAATGATTTTCAAATCAATAAAAGTCATATGTTTGCTTGAAATACTTTTATTTGTTTCCTACATATATACATTACACATCTCTCGAATTCAAATAATATATTCATGCGAATCATTTATGATGTTTATGTGTGATGTATCCGAACGTCAAATAAGACGAAAAAAGTATTGGTTTCAATAAAAGTATAAAGTAAAGTTTACAACAAATTTTAAACTTTTTAAGAAAAGTTTGTTAATAGAAGATTTTATAAAGTTTGTATATTAAACGTTATTATACTTTTTAGTTGTTCAATATTTTTAATTGTATATATTTAATAATTTGCTGGAATGACTTCAGTATTGAATTTCTTTTGAAATTAAAATAATTAGAAAACAAAAAGTTTAAAATATCTAAATAAAAATTAATTTCAATTTTTTCAATCTTTAACTTTCAGTATATTTCCATCTTACGTCCACCGATTACAGAAAGTTCAGCTCCAGGGGCTGAAATCATCGATAAAGTTGAGTGGAAACAGGTAGGTGAATTTATAAAACTTTTATGCGGGTTTAATTTTCAACTTATGTTTATACATTTTTGTACGTTGATGGAACTGTGTGTATGAAATTTTTTATTATAGAATTTTTTTATAGAATTCTCATGAGAATTAGAACTGAAATATTTGTATGTGCTATTTTTCGGCGTGTAATTTAATCAATTTCTACTGACAGGCATGGTTTTAATAGCGCAGATTAGCTTTAACTTCTTAGTTGAACTTATAAACGCAAGAAATTCAAAATAGTTAAGTGGTGAAAAAATAAAAATAATTCAGTTTTGTTTGACAAAAAAAAAAAACAGGCGTCTCCAACATCAATATTAATTATTCAAAGAAACCTCGATAACTTTATTTATTGTTATAATTTATCAGTGTTATCTTTCTATTGATAGTTTTATGTTTTGACATCAACTTACATACTTTATCAGATTTATATTTTAATATTTTTCTTGTTGTTTGACTTGACACGGTATTACGGCGCTAGTATTAAATTTGTCAAATTTTTATAGAATTGACACTTTATAAATATATATATATATATTTATATATATATATTATAAATATATATATAAATTCTTAATTTATAAATTCTTAATTGAGTCAAGTATTTCAAATTATTGCTTCATTTTAATAAAAACCGATTAAATTACTTTACGTTTGAATGTTTTAATGACAAAGAATAGATTATTAAAAATGATCCTTGTGTTAATTCTTATTCCTGTTTTATATTACAATATTAATTGTAATTTTATTAAGAGTAATTAACTTAAAAACTAAAGAAAAAAATAATTAACTTAAAAGATTTCATTGAAAAAAAAATTATGATAATTTTTTAATTCGTGGAATATTTCCCTATTTGAATTGAATTTCTTTCATGATTCTAATTAAAAAATATAAATTTCAGCGAATTTAATTGATTGTGAGATTTAAGAGGATTTCCTTTGGTTTTAAAGTTTTTTTTGTGATTGGCCAGATTAAATTTATTTGGGAATTATGTACTTTGTGATTTTGAATCATTTTAGTGTAAAATATTGAGTTTATTTATAAATAATGTTTAACACAAAAATTAAACAAACAATTAAGAATTGTGTTACTGATTTTTGAAATTTATTATAAAATGAACAAATGAATTGTGGAATAATTACGTATTTGAGTTGATATCACTTGGTCTAAACTTTAAAGATTAACAAAATTTTCAGTTATAATTTCATAATAAAATGAATCATTACCGATAAATGTAAAAGATTTGGAAAAAATTATGAATTTAATAGTCGGACTTAATTCTCATTTCAAACCATGAATTTTCAATAACTTAAAATAAAGCAGAAAGAAAAATGTAAATTAAAGAAATTAAATGATAGAAAAATATTTTCGCTCAATTAAAGTTTAATTGTGAAAATTTATTGTTCTTTAGAATTCCTTTTACTTTATATTTTTTATTTTTCATAATGTAGGAAATAAAATTGAAAATTTCAAATGAATAAAAATTTAATAAATAAAATTAAATAATTCTTTTCTTTTATTTTGATTTATGTTTGAAGGTTTTCGATATTCTATGGAGTGATCCACAACATAATGAAGGTTGTATACCAAATGGATTACGAGGTGCTGGAACATATTTTGGTCCTGATGTAACAAAGAAATTTCTACAAAGAAACAAATTAGTATTTCTTGTTAGATCACATGAATGTAAACCTGATGGTCATGAAATAATGCATGATGGAAAGGTAAATCATTAAACTTTAAAAAAAACATATTTTATGATAGCTTTTTTAAATTACTCCGTATGTTTTTATAAAGAACGAATTTCTTAGTCAGAAAGCTAATATTTTCTTTCCTTCATTCAACATATTCATCAATTTGAAATTCAATTTGATGAAAAATGAATCAAAAGAATCAAGAAGCTATTTATTTATAATATTTTGTATCTTTTATTTAAATATAGGTGATTACAATATTCTCAGCATCAAACTATTATGAAATTGGTTCAAACAAGGGTGCCTATTTGAAATTAGACCCACAATTGGATACACATTTTGTACAATATACAGCGGCAGCTTCAAAAACAAGAAAATTAACATTTCGTCAAAGAGTTGGACTGGTCGAAAGTTCAGCAATTAGAGAATTAGGTGCTCGATTACGTGATAAAAGAAATGAATTAGCTCGTGAATTTAATAGGCTGGATCTAGATAATACCGGTAAAATCTTTTTACAATTAAACAATATGCTGCCACTAATAGTTTTTCACTTTCACTTTATCATATTTAAATATTTATTACCATTATTTTAGAGCTCAATAATGACAATTCTCTAATACCACGATAAATCCTATAGAAGATGTTCATTTAATTCTTTGGATTAAGTACATTTATGCACAATTCAACAAATAATAAATATTGAGTTGAAAATTTCCATTTCGTCTCTGTCAAGCAGAAGTTAGACAAATCGTATTGGCCTTTGTAAATTGAACACAGAAAATAATACCAAATCAGCTTGAATTCAGCTTATTATTATTACAATTAGTAACAATATTTTATGTAATTAAAATGTTTAATTAATTACATACAAAACTTTAATCATATATTTACAATTGATTCTTTTAATTCCTAATGCAAATTAATATGCATTGATGAATTGTAAGGTAATTGAATTGTTTTATATTACACGTGATCATATCAAGAGTAATTTTTTCTATATTCAACGGTTTTGTGGATGATGTCCAGCTTATTTCATTATTCTCTGTTTAATTATCAATTTATTTTTTTACTTTGTAAAATTTAATTTCTAGATTGGTTTTCAATTTAACTACTTTAATTTCATTCGAAATTTAATGAAAAAGTCTTCAATATCTTGTATCATTTATTTTTTTATACAACAACAAAGTTTTATATACCCTTCTAAAAAAGTTCTCATTTCAAAATTGAAAATAATGAACTAAATTTTTATGTGTTTGATTAAAATGAAATGAAACTATCTAGACTCTTTTTCCCTTCAATCATAAAAAAAACGTTAAAAAATAAACATATAAATAAATTTCAATTTCCATTCGAGAGAAAATATTAAAACTAAATTTTTCTTTCATTGTTGTTGTTATTTGTAAACCTTTAACATGTTTTATGTGTTAAAGGTGTACATATGTATACATGTATATATGTATATATGTATATATGTATATATGTATATATGTATATATGTATATATGTATATATGTATATATGTATATATGTATATATGTATATATGTATATATGTATATATGTATATATGTATATATGTATATATGTATATATGCATATATGACCTATATACCTATAGAAGATCGTAAATTTTACTACAAAAGTTCATATGAAAAAAAAACCAAGAGAAAAGCAAAAAGGAAATTCATAATAAAATGTTGAAATATTAGATTCTGTTCGATGGATCGAATTTTATAAATGTTTTAAGTGGTTTTTTTTGGTTGTTAATTTTTTTTTTTTTTTGCTTTAAGAATTTCTCAGTGCTTTATGTTTTGTAATATTTTGAAATGCAAGAAAAAATAAACATATTTTTCATTTCTTTCGTACCTACCTACGCTTTTTTTTCGTGTGTTTTGGGAAAAATCAATAATTTTATGAGGATGAATTTAAAGGAGACTGGCAACTATTGTTTCGGAATTTCTTCTTTTTACCTTAATTTTACGAGATGCCAACGTTGTCATACAGACATTACCAGGCATTACCCTTATTATTTTCAATTTCATCGTGAGTCACTCAATTTGTATTGTATTCCATTAAATAATCCAATAAGAATTAATACATTTATGATAATGACAGTCAAAATTATACATTAAATTACTTTCCAATTATATTCAGGTTTCATCTCTAATACAAATTAGTGTAAAGCAATGGAAGCAGCAACAGGATTAGGATTACCATGGCGTCTTTTAAAAGATAAATTAGCACCACCGGATCCTGATTATCTTGGTGTTGAAGTACGTTACAGTAAAACAATAGAATTATTGGATACTGAATGCAGTCAGTATCCAATAATTCTATTGTTTAGTAATTTTATTTTATATTTTCAAATAAATGAAAAAGAAAATATATCAATTTATCGTCAGCAATAAAACCAAAACTGAATCAATTAAATTTTCACTTAATAGAAATCAGCACAAGCCGGATCGACATCAGTGGCAGAATCACTTTACAGAAATAAAAGCAGTTTGGAAGCGATTTTCAGGATATTGGATAAGGACAATTCGGGTATAGAAATAAATATTTGAATTTATATCAAAAAACTGAAATCATTTTCTTTATTAGGCTTTATTTCATTGGAAGAATTTAATGAAGCATGTGAGCTCCTTAGTAAACATTTACCAGAACACGATACAAAAGAACAACTAATGGAAATGTGTAAAATGATGGATATTAATAAGGATGGTCTTGTTGACTTAAATGAATTCCTTGAAACATTTAGACTTTGTGAACAAGGACGTTTAGGTCTTAAATATGATGATGAACAGAGTACTGCTTGTAATGGAAATAGTAAAGATCAATTAAGTCTTGCTGATGGACTTAAATCATTGTCAGTATCTGGAAATTCAAATAAAGCACGTGATTCAGATGAAGAAAGTGAAATTGATGTGGAAGATAATGATTTAAATGTTGAAAAGAAAAAAAATAAAAAACATGCTACTATTTTTATTGATACAAATGGTAAAGTTGCCAAAACACAAATACAAACGAATGATTCAAATTCTAACAAAAGTCTAAAAATGAATGATATGCATTTGTAAACATTTATTTTTTAATTTTTAAAATATTTTTTAGCCAATTTTTACAGTCCGTTTTTAATATATACGTTTTTTGTTACTCTTGTACTCTATTTTTTTAACTATATAATTATTTTCAATAAGAAAATTTTTCAAAGCAATTTAGCTTTTTACCGTCCAAAAGAAATTAAAAACAAAAGAAAAAAAAAACAATTAAGAAATTAGTATTCTTGTAGCCTAATTAATAATTATTGATCTTTAATAAATAACTTCGATTTGTTTTTTGTTTCTAAATAAATTTTATTGATAAACAATTTTACTTTCTCAATTTAAATATTGCATTTAAAATTTATAAAATAAAATTAACAAAAACTCTTACTCATCAAATAATGCTATGCGGTGTGGACTTAAAAAAAAACAAAAAGAAGAAAACACATAAAAAAAATTTCATATAAAGACGAAAATTTTTTTATTGGGACGATATAATGGGAAATCGAATAAAGTCTTCCTTATTATCCCTTTTCCTTTATAAATAATCAGAAGACTGTGTAAATAAATGAAATAAAAGCAGAATTATAAATCTAAAATGATATTTATTAATCCAAAAAAAAAAAATATGGGAACAAAATTAATTAAATTTAATTTAAAATTAATATTTGTTTATTTTTGTTTTTTTTTTCTAAGTAAATCAAATAACTTTAATTCTATTAAACAAATTTTTCTATACTTGTATTTTACTCAAAATATAAATAAAATTATATAATATTAAGTACAATTCCAAAAAATCTAAAACAGAAATTATCAAAAATTCTAAGCCCTAAAAATAATTACCTAATTGTGAATTCAAAAATTATCAAAGAAAAAACAAAAAAAAAAAAATTAAAATGGTGAAAATGTTGTCTTTTGTAATTAAAATTTTTTTGTTTTGATGAAGGTGAAAATACATTAACCCCACATAATGGTAAAATCCTTTTCCGTTTAATTTTGAAATTTTGAACATTTTACTCAGATTTTTACCCACCAACATTTGCATGATAAAATTTTTTTTTTCTATTTTGCGGAGACACAAAAAGCTAACATAAAAACTATCTGTACTGTTGTAATGTTACTCCACGTTAATGTATTTTTTTCCTAAGCAAAAGTTAATACGAATTATTCTTATAGCTATAAATTATTATATATTAAAAAATTATTAAATTCAATTCAGATGACACCATTTTTGGTCGTGTCTTTAAAATTTAAAATGAAATATTTAAGTGCGATCTGAATTTAAAAATTAGAAATTTTATTAATAAAAAAAACCTTTTTAAAATCTTATTATAAAAAAAATTTCAATTATATAAAAGTTCTGCTTTATTAAATAATGTTTAAAAAAAAAATAAAAAAAAAAAAGCTGCGTCTGAATGTTTTCCGTTTTTCCATTTTCACCAAAATTTTGTATGCACAAAGAGAAATTTACCAAATTTTTTTCAGCACAAAATCCATACAATTCTTTTTGTTAAAATCAATTTAATTTTTGTAATAATTATCATTTACAAATTACAAGTTACAGAAATACTGAGGTGAGTTGGAAGTGAGTAGTGGGTATATGGAACACATTCAGATTCAGTCGGAGATTATTAAAAAATTTTAAAAATAATCACAAAAAAATTATTATGTAAAAAAATAATAATAAAATAAAAATAAAAATAATAAAAATTATTTATAAATTGTTATGACTTTTTTTTTATCAAATTAATTAATAAAAATCTAATTTAAAATTAAAAATACATTTTTTTTTCTCTTTCTATGAAATCAATTGTGTAAGAAAAATGATCATTAAATAAATTTTGTCTTAAATGTAAATTAAGATGATGATAACTTAATTCATGAAAATAATGTTTTTAAATTAATTTATTTTCATTGAAATTTTATGAAATTTTGATTGTTCAGAAAACCTGAATTATAATTTTTCTATCTAAAATAAATCATATTTTTTTTATTATAATCAACATTATGTAAATACCTATAGGCTGACCATATGGTTTGGGCCAAGCTCATACTATTAATCATTTTATACATTATTACAATTTTTGTTATTATTCAATTTCTTATTACGTAACTAATCCATAAATAAATAATATATAATTTTTTTTTTTCTTTATTTTTTTTTACTTTTTTTTTCTTAACTTAACTTAGCCTAACTTAACTATCCTAATTATGTGCATATTTATACATATAATGCAAATGCACTACATATACTCATACACACACATGAACTCACTCGTGCATACAAATTTTTTCATTAATTATTTCCTATGAAATACAAATTTTCCTATCACTTATATTATTAACAGTAAACAACAATTCATTATTAAAGTATGGTTCAAATAATTCATTCACAATACGGACCAAATTCTAAATGACATAAATTATTAATTAACATATTTGGATGTGATTCCGTTTTTTTGAGTATTTTCGATGCCATCTCAAATGTTGATTAAATCCAAACATATTATTAACAGTCATAGCTAAATATTTTACGCGCTCACTAGGTCTAATTACCTTGCCATTTATTTTTAGTGAAACTAATTTGAAATTTTTCACAGCTGACTTCAAACATTTTCCGTAAGGTGGACGAATAACGATCAGTTCCGACTTTGATTCATTTATTTTAATTCCCTATCGCCTATAAAATCCTACTAAATTATTTATTTGATTTTGCTGTAAAAAGGTCATATAGAATTGGACATAGTATTCATCTTTGCGGCACACCAGACTCAATTCCATATTCCTCCGATTTTGTGTTGCTAATATCTATAAAATAATTTCTGTAACGTAAGAAGCTAAATAAAATACGACACAAATCTATCGGCAATTTGTGAACTTCGATAAGTTTAAAGATAAGACCGTTCATCCAAACTGAATCAAACGCTTTTTGAACATCTAATAAACAAGCAACTGTAGAACTAAAGAACAAACAGTCACAACAGCAAGATGAGGTGAGACGATTTGCCAGGAATTCCGCCCGGAAAATAGTGAGCAAGGAACTGACATTTGCTCAAATGGTAAGTGAACAGGTGAGTGGTCCAAGTAATATCAGAAATATTAATAATAATAACACGGAGAGTAATTATAATATTAATAACAATACTATACCGATGTGTGCAGGCATTACTACCAACGCGTTCATCTCCGAAGAAAGTAATATATTATTTGGGTGTGACCTGTTCACACTCATGAATAAAAGAAAACAATTCTTACCTGAATATAGTAAATGTAGTAGTGAGAGTGAACGGACACTATATGAGCTTTGCATTTTCGCTGTGCAATTATTTGCACAAAATATCATAAAAATAACAACATTAAACGTGAGCACAATTGTGCCAATTCCAAAACTTATCTCTCTAAGTAAGTTTATAAAACATCATAAACCAGATGTCATGATGTTGCAGGAAACGTGACTCTACAATAGGCACTTAGTGATGATGGAAGGATACAACTTAATACGGATATACAAACACATTGACACCAATAACGTTGGTTTGGGTATTCTTGTTAAAAATAACATTAAACACGATAGGGTATTTTTGAATGAATGCGGCAATTAATATTTCGATGTGTGACACCGCCAGACACAACTTGTCATTAATTGCTCCGAATACATGCACACGAAACGCATCAGGCTCTTTCTTGGATTTTTTATAGTTTCCGGTGAAGTATTAAACTTAAGTACATTAAATGAAAATCTTGAATGCACAACGGAACCGGCCGAATCCGATCATAATGCGGTTACTCTTATGATCGGTATGAAAGAAATCAGTAGGTTCATTGTTGCACAGTCTCAGCAATACTTCGTTTATAGAAATGTTGACTTGGGAGAATTCAAAGCTGACGTTGAAAAAAAGTTAAAATTGTTACCGATACTAATCCAAGCAAACTTGTCTAACATTGAAATTGACGATTACGTACAAGTCTTTGCCAATATTTTGCTGGAAAATATTCATAAACACATCGATAAAAATTATGTCTTAAAGAACCTACCGGAGGGGATCGAAAAAAATTTCAAATTTAAACAAAAGCTCAAAAAAAGACTGAACAGAATATATCAAAGAACGTTTAACACCACTAACAACGAGTATCAAACAGTAAAGTCACTAATTAAATGTATCTCTGTCATAATTAAAGAAGCAGTGAAAATACACTTAAATAAAGAATGGGAAGATAAGTTAACAGCTATTATACCCGGCTCCGACACATTTCGGACAATAAATTGACTAACGGGGCGTAAAAGATTTCGACCAACTGAGAAAGTTATAGATGATGTAAACGTAGAGATTGTTAAAAAAGAAGAAATCTTTAAAGTTTTTGGTGAACACTTTGCAAAAGCTTTTGAAGATAAAGAACCAAAACATAACTCTATATTTTCATCTATTATAATCGGATCATTGAGAGAATTCATTAAGTATAACACGTGCATACACGGAGTGAGGTTTAAGCAAGAATCTCAATTTGGCATTAATAACCCATCTGATCATCCAATCGATATGAAAAAATTCGTAAGCCTAGACTATCTCACTTATGTGATTAAAACACTAAATAGTAAAAAATCATACGGAAGCGACTCAATCTCAAATTATGTTATCAAGAAATTTCCCACTTTTTTATATATTTGCTAGTTATACTGTATAATAATTGTATAAATAACTCATATTTCCCTCAAGCTTGGAAAATCTCCCGTATTCTCCCGATTCCAAAAAAATCAAATGCAATAAAATCAGTTGATTTCCGGCCTATTTCCTTATTATCCAATCTTGGTAAACTATTTGAGAGGGTCATCGTAGTGAGGTTAAATGAAAGATGTTATGAATTAGATGAGAAATTGATTCCAAAGTGGCAATTTGGCTTCAGACCAAGACACTCGACGGTTGACGCATTAATTAAGCTTCATTCGGACGTTACCATACATCTGAACAAGGACATGGCAACAGTGGCCTGCCTTCTAGATGTTCAAAAGGCGTTTGATTGAGTATGGTGGAACGGGCTGATATATAAACGGATATATGTTCACAAACTTCCAACAGATTTATGTAAAATTTTATACAGCTTTTTAACCAATAGAACATTTTATATTGACGTCATGGACCGATGCTCAGACAAATTTGGAATTTATTCAGGAGTTCCTCAGGGATCAATACTTGGACCAATTCTATATAGCTTATTCACCGCGGATCAGCCCGTAGACAATGATAATACAACACTAGTTTACTAATACGATTCAATAACAGTAGTAGGTGTCCGGAATTTGCTACAAAAAAAAGTACAGAAGCACATAGACAAACTCGAACACTATTACAAGACTTGGGGTATTAATATTAACGAAAATAAAACGGAGTTCATTGTATTCCGACCTACGAAGCTAAGAAATTACCGGGCCAAGAAATTAAAAACTGTTGCGATTAAAATAAGAGGAAAGCTCGTAAAACCCATAGAAAGAGTGAAGTATATCTTGGAGTGACTGTAACACAGCAGTTCGGATTTAGCAATCACGTAAGCCTGATTATTAAAAAGGTAAACACGGCATATAGTATGATCGGGTTAGTTATGCGCAGCAGGTTCCTGAAAAGGAAAACGAAGCTGCTGCTCTACAAACCGCTTATCAGGCCTATCATAATACATGCCTTCCCGATCTGGTATACAGTCCCACCAAAATACTACACGAAACTAGGGATATTGGAACGGAAAATTCTTCGCAACATCACAGGTTTGTATAGAGAGATGCGATTAGAGATACCATACTATTATAAAAACTCAAGGCTCTATGAGGAAACTGGTGTTGTACCGATCGCGGAGTATCTATTCAGTACAGCGTCAAAGGTATTAGGGCGAACCAGGGCACACTCAAATGATCTAGTGCACCAGACTTTTGAGATTGAACCAGATGTGTTGCATAAATACCTTCACACATCATGTATTGTAAATAAAAAATTTGAAAATGAATTTACTGGGACCACGAATCTGTTCACCGTTAGAATAAATAAATCTCACTATAGAAAATCAGTTATATATTAAATCCGTAAATTTAAGCTTATACCCTACACCACCATCCTATTGTCCAAAATCCAAATTCCCAAAATTTGTTGTTTAAGTATAATTATAATTTTAATTTTAATATAAAATAAAAAACACAAAAAAAAACAGAAAATTAAAAAAAAAACAAAAAAAATAAAAAAAAAACAAAAAAAAATAAAAATAAAATATGACATTATAACATATAATTAGTAGGTGCTATTTCTTCGAAACTAGATTAAAAATTATAGAATTGAGTAACGTAATACATAATAAATAATAACACAAAAAAAAACATAACAAGATAAGGAATTAAAACACGGACAAGCCTTTTGTTCAGCCCGTATATATATATTATAAAATAGATCCATTTATGAAATAGGTTTAATTAATATTGTACAAAAAAAAAAGACACCAATAAATGAATTGAATTAAATTGAATTGAATCTTAGTAATTGACGTACATGGTTTAATAAAAAAATAAAAATACAATACAATATAAATGAACGGTTTGAAGAAAATCGATTAAATGAAATATGAAACATTAAGCTTAAAGTAAAATCTAATATTATGATTACGCAAAGGAATTAAATTTGGAATAAATTTTGTAACTACATCAAAATAATAAAATAAAAAGGTGAATAAGTTCTTGGTAAATTTTGAATTTAATTCAAACAAATATCTAAGTAATGCAATGAGGCAATAAACTTTATTATTAAATGAAATTTATAAACTTAGTAAAAAATTTTGAAAAAAAGTTACCAATCTGCTAACAGTTCTGATCAAGTGCAATCATGTTTATAAGTGTTCGTAGTTCATTGTTTTTGTTATTTATTATTCAGCGAAGTGTTGTTAGTGAATTATGTCCAAAAATAAAAGGAATTCCTTTAAATATCAACAAAATCATCTACTTAGACACAACATTATGGAATTTTGAATATTTTATTACAACAAAAAGTAAAATTTTATCATTATTTTCAAATGAGCTAAAAGCTGATTTTCATCAAATTAAATCTTACTCTGATATTAAAGAAAATGATGTTGTGAATAATATAAAACTTACAATTATTTTGTCTTGTCACAAAATTGGAAATCCAAGGTTTGAAGACATTGCCGATTTAATACTTAAAAATAATTCTACAGAATTATCATTCACAGTAATTTACAAAGATTCTGAAGAAAAGTGTACGAATTATCCTCAGATGATTGAGTATAAAATAATTGGTACAGACTATGAGAATTTTTTGATTTTATATGGTTGCCATGAGATTCAAGGAAATGATCCATATGATTTTGGACTATGGATACTAAAAAGAACGGATAATTTCAATGAAACAACTGTAATGAAAATTTTAAATGAAAACCAGATTCCTATTGAAAGATTAAAAAAAGCTGAAACCCTAGATTGCAGCACAAATTTTAGGAATGATTTTTATGAAAACTCTTGTGAACTTCCAACTGATTCTGTTGTTTATATCATTTTGGTGATAAGTCTTTTAATATTTATATTTTTAGCATTCATATTTCATAAAATTTATATAAAAAAAATTACACAAACTAACTTTCTAATTATTATGGTTGCTCCAGCTCAATTGAAATTATAATTCTAATCATCTAAATATTATGTCAGTACAATGTAGTACTTTGAATTAATAAAAATTAAATCAAATTTATTTTATGTTGGTTTAATCATTAGTTGCGGAATGTTTTTTTTTAATTATCTTTACTTTGTTGGATCATGTATTTAATAGTTTTTTAATTATCTAAAACTTTGGTCCAAGTATTTTTTTAATTCAAACAAACGAATTACATAAATACATCATTATTTTTGGTCAATCAATACCAAACCAATAGTAACAATTAATTCGGTATGGATTGTATTCGTTAACATAATTGGGCTATGACAACTAAAAAAATTTAATATACAGATTCATTTAGATTCAAGCAAGAATTTAATTTCACAAATTTTTTTTTATATTAAAAGAAACAGTTTTGCTAAAAGTACTGTGTTTTATCATGTTTTTAGTGTGTTTTTGTGTTTTCTCATTATTGTTTCTAAATAAACTTTTGAATTTTTATTGATTTTGCCAAGGTTTAAAATTAGCACAAATAATTATAAATAAAAATATTAAAGGAACAATACAATTAGTTTTATTAACGATATGCCAACAAATTTTTATATATAGGTTCCAGGTTTTTCAGTAAAGGAAACTACTATTAGTGTAATTATTATGACAACATAAAAAAATGAAATGGTCTGTTGCAAAACAGAGTGTAAACTGGCTTCGGGACTGCCCATTGAAATACGTCACATATACGTTTGTGTGACAATGAAAAGAAAAGATTGAATCGTTTTCTTACTCTACAATTGTAAATCTTACTGTTAACAAAACAAAAGGCAAACTAGATATTTAAGAATCAAACTGAGATTTAAATTTTGCGCTACAATTAAAAAACAACTGGCTCATGACGGGATTGAAACGTCGACCTTCGCGTTATTAGCACGAAACTCTACCGACTAAGCTAATGAGCCGATATCATACACATTAATTTGCATTTTTGAGAATCAAATAAAAATTACATGATTTAAAAAGAACTACAGTTGTCTGGTCATAATCTAATTGTATTAGCTCATTAAATAAGTTGTTTGCATAAATTATATATAATATAATAATAAATAAAAAAGTTGCATCATAAAGTTAAAGTAAGATTACACAATTGAATCAAATTTGTTTAATATAATGAACAATGTTTTGCAACTCTATCAAAAAATTAATTTAAGAAGGTGCTCATTACATTTAATTCTAATTATATCATGAAATATTATTTATTAAATTGGTTTCATTTTAATTTAATTCCTAAGTAATGCAATGAAGCAACAAAATAAAGAATAAAATGAAATTTTTCAGAAAAAATATAAGCTCCATTGGAAAAGTTAATACCGAGCTTTATGAACTTGAAAATTTAATGCGGCTTTCAATTTATTGAGTTAATAAAATTTTCAATTTATTTATTTTTTATGATGGGGTACTAGGTAATTGCAATATTAATTTATATGTAATTTTGTAAATTGGAACCAACTGAAGGAGTTTCATGAAATTTGAACGATTGTTTTCATTACTTTAGAAAAGTCGCCACTCTGCTAAAAGTTCTGATCAAGTGCAATCATGTTGATAAGTGTTTGTTATGCATTATTTTTGTCATTTATTATTCCACGAAGTGTTTCTGGTGAATTATGTCGTAAAATAAAAGGAATCCCTTTGATTGTCAGTAAATGGGTTGACAAAAAAGAATGGAATTTTGAATATTTTATTGCAACAAAAAGTAAAATTTTATCATTATTCTCAGATGAACTAAAGTAAAATTTTATCATTATTCTCAGATGAACTAAAAGCTGACTTTTATCGTGTTGAATTCTTCTATGACATTGACGAATCTGACACAACCGATTTAAAATACACAAATATTAAAATTACACTTACTTTGGGCTGCCTCGATGATACTACTAGAGTGATTAAAGGACTTGCCGATTTAATACTTGAAAACGATTCTACTGAATTATCATTTACAGTAAATTACAAAGATTCTGAAGAAAAGTGTACGAGTTATCCTCAGATGATTGAGTATAAAATAATTGGTACAGACTATGAGAATTTTTTGATTTTATATGGTTGCCATAAGATTCAAGGAAATGATACTTATGATTTTGGACTTTGGATACTAAGCGGATCACTATATTTCAATGAAACAACTGCAATAAAAATTTTAAAAGAAAATAAAATTCCTACTGAAAGTTTAAATAAAGCTGAGAAGATCAGTTGTATCGTTAATAATGTTTCAAATTTTTATGAAAAGACTTGTAGACGTCCACTTGTTCATTCTTTTGTTTATATCAGTTGTGCTTTTGGTATTTTTATATTTGTGATTTTAGGATACATAATTCATAAAATTTATTTGGCGAAGTTTAAACAAAGTAATACCAGAGTTATTATGGTTGCTCCAGCTCAGTTGGAATTGTAATTCTATTCATCTAAATATAATGTCTTTAAAATGTAGTTAGCTTTGAATTAATAAAAATGAATTGAAATTTATTTGTCTCATCGACATTAATTTTATGTGGGCTTAATCTTTGGTTCTGTAATTATTTTAATTATTATCCCTTTGTGAGATCATTTTTAACAGTTGTGTTTTTTAATACATTTTGTAACTTGCGTTAATTGTGTTTGTGCTTAGTGAATTTATCATATTTTATGATTTAATAATGCGTAGCTTTATTAAGAATAAAAATCAAGTACCTATTTATCTTGAACTCATTAAAATATTAAAATATTGTTTAAAACAAACTAAAAATGTATTATGTGTTATTATTATTGACTTAACTTAAACAAACAACAGACAAAATAATTATAATTAATCGCTTAAAATATGTAAATCTAAAAATTTACCAATGGCTAGCATTATTAAAATATTCTTAATGAAATTCAACAGAATTATGATTTGATTCTGATTTTTCATAAAAGAATTTGTTCTTAAGTCTAAAATATAGTTGAGAAAATGACTTGTTTTGATCTTTCATCTCTTTATGCATAATTTTTAACTTAATAAAAATGGTAATTGAAATGTGATTTTTCCTACTTTTTTTAAATTGTTCATCGTTAGAGGCTGGATGGCTGAATTTAATTATGTTTTTATTATGTGTAAATTTTTATTCTTATTGTAGTCCATATTTCTAAATATTACAAGAATTTTTAAAATAGAGAAAATTCCACGGATATTAGAAATGAATTTAAAAAAAATTCATTAGAAGTGTTATTGTACGATTTTATATTCGGAATTATATCATTTAACGGGTTTATAAATTTAATTAACAATTTCTTTCTTTTCTTTTTTGCAGTTATACAGTTTTTTTAATGCATTATTAACGCACATGCCGGATGCGATTAATAAACCATTAAATTCTCATGAAACTTCTAGATCATCATCCGTTGGTAACTTAAAATTTAAATGTAACAGAAATTCATTAATAAAATTAAATTACGAAACGATTAGACTTCTTGGACACGAATTTATTTAAAATCTTATAATTTGATTTAAATTTTTACTAAAATTTGAAATATTTGTTGTAAGATTCTCAAATGGACCCGAACAAATATTTCCGGAAAAAAAACTTTATTATCCAGGAAATCAAATATTTCATTTCAATATTTGATTTTTGTTTTATTTCCTGTATTTGATCCTTTTTTCCATATTTTCCTTTAATGGAGTGAGAAAAGAAATTTCAACGTAGGTATATAAATATTAAAAGGGCTATTTTTTCTCATATGAGGAAAACGGTAACTTTAGGACATTAATGAGTAACACCCTCGGGTTCTTAAAATGTTAAGTAAATTTTTGAGCTTGAACTATTTTTATTTTATATATGCGCTAAATGGTACATGTACTGAATAATTTATCCTTTAGTATAATAAACTCAACATCTTTATTCGAGATGAATTTATTAAATTCTGACACTCGTTAAATAAAACAATTCTAGTAACGTCTTAATTTAATTTATTATTTTCTATTTTGTTTTTACAGAAGCAATTGATTTGAAATTCTCTGATGAATCAGATGATTTAGCTGATGAGGATATAACAGGACCAGAACGTATTTATCGAGGTCCACATATCAATTTTCCTTTACAAGAAAAAGACTTAGATATTTTAATTGATTTATTTAGAAAGAAAAAGGTAAACTGTTAATTTTTTTTCAGATCTTTTGAATAATTAATTTAATTAAAATTAATTTTTTCAGTATAACAGGTTACATGCAAAATATGTTGCTGGTATTTTACGTGAAGCCTCAAATCGTTTAAAACGTTTGCCAAATTTAAATCAAGCATCAACGGCCATCTCAAAACAAGTCACAATATGTGGTGATTTACATGGGAAATTAGATGATTTATTAGTTGTATTTCATAAGGTAATTAAAAATATAATTAATTTTTGTTTTTATTAAAAAATATGACAGTTCAAGTGCAAAAGCTTATTGATCTCGATAAAATTTCGTCATTGTTTTATTATTTGAATTTTATTTCCATTTTTCATTGAACAAAATTTTTAATTGGCCAAATTTTTTAATTTTTACAATATCTGTATAACGTCAACTGCATTCAGTACCCTCTATTTCTATGTTTATTTCTGCAACCTTTAATTGAGTTTGTCTAAGGCGGAATATTAATGCATTTTTCTATGATAAAACATTTAAATAATTTTCATTTATTTTATTAGAATGGACTTCCATCGCCTGAAAATCCATATGTGTTCAATGGTGATATTGTTGATCGTGGCAAAAAGGGACTTGAAGTATTATTATTATTATTATAATGTCTGTTAGTTTATCCAGGTGGTGTATTTTTAAATCGTGGTAATCATGAGGATACGGTTATGAATGCAAGGTAAAATTAACTAACAATTGATCCAAATTATAGTTTTTCTTTTATGAACGTTTAGTTAGCTTCACTGTATATAAAATTTGAATTCAATTCCGTGTAAAAATAAAACAACATTTATCGAATTCTATTGAATTTTTATACTAAAAAATAATTAAATGGTAAATGGTCTTTGAACTTTGTGTTGTGTGAAGTTCACTACTATTTAATATGTGTTTCCAACATCATAAGAAAATTGTTAAATATTTAATAATTTCAATTAATTTCATTTTCTCATTTTAAAATTTAGATATGGCTTTATACGTGAAGTACATCAAAAATACAAGGTAAGAATAATTCAAATTTTTATATTTATTTAATTTTATATATAAGGAAAATTATGTTTAAGTAACAAAAAGTGAAATAATAAATCTAATAAATTAAATATGACACTCTTGAATCAAAAATTATAAATTTCAGTAAGTTTTAATTTGACTTTATAGAAGAAAATGTAATTAGTTTTATTGAAGAATTCTAAATGCAATTTTTTTCTATAATTGCAGAATAATGCTGAACGTCTTTTGAAATTAATTGAAGAAGTTTATCGATGGTTGCCATTAGGTACAATTGTTAATAATCGTGTTTTAGTTGTACACGGTGGAATATCAGATTCAACTGATTTGGATTTAATAAGAAGTTTAGATCGTAAAAAGGTAAGAACTATGAATTGTAAATCCTTAAATCTATCTGATTTGAATTTCACCTTTACCAATACAAAACTATGTTTAATTTTTGTCAAATTCACATAATAGAAATTTAAAGACCCTTCAGTGTTGAGTATAATTTCATGAACTGAATCCATAATGAATATTATTGTTTGTAAATTTAATAATCATTAATCATAATGATCAAAACTACAATGCACCTAAAAATTTATTTTAATAACTGTATAATTCTCTTACATTATTATTGACTTTTGTCTAAGACAATTAATTATTATTTATCGCATATAAAGTTATTCAATGAAAACTTTGTAATTAGATTTCATGGTTTATAAAGGAAGAATTTTTCATAATCAATTTTTTCCCCATTTTCTGTATATTCGTAATATGAGTAAAATCATATTTATGAAGTTAAATTACGTTATAATTGACATAATGTTATACCAATTAAATTATACTCAATGCCACTTTGTTAAATAGGTTAGGATTTTCTATTATGGAAATTTTGTGTTCAAAAATTATTGTTGCATTTTGGTATAGGAAAGTTGAACTTTATTATGTTATTTCAAGAAAAATGAATCATCAACGGAAGTAACTTTCTATTCATGGTCCCATGAAATAATTTTACTATTTATAAAGGATTTATTTTTCAAAAGTTTAATTGATTTTTTTTTATCATTAAAAATTTACAATAATCAAATAATGAAAATGATTATCTACTTGATTGTACAGCCTCTACTTTAATTTTTATTAAAAGAAAATACAATTTTAATGTCAGAAAAAATATAATCCTATAGACATCAAAGGAAAATTTATTCAAACAAAATTAAATTTATGGACCGACGCTAAAATATTATCATAAAGATGAACATTATTTTTCCAATTTAATCTTCTTAAATATTTTCTTAATATTTATTTTATGTAAATATTTTGTATTTTGTATTTTGTAAGAACTTGATTGTCTATAAATAATCTAAAAATAAAAAGAATATGAAAAATTTTATCGTCTTTATTTTTTGAAATTCCCTTTTGTTTTATCGAAAAGTTTTCGTTTGTTATATTTTTTTTGTTTTTTATTTAGAAAATAACTTTTCGTTTTTTTTTATTAAACAAAAGTTCACAATTCAACAATAATAACAACATTTTAAAAATTTAAATGAAACAAATTTAATTGGAAAACTTTTTTGTTTTGTTGTTGGACTGCACTTTTTATGAAAACTTTGACGTTTAGATTTATTCCTTGTCTTCAATTTTTTATTATCTGGTAAAATACAGTTTCTGATAAGTCCGTGCACTGCATAAAATAATTTTAGTAAAATTTTGATGAACATTTATTGCATTGATTCAAATTCAAGAATTTTCTTAGTAAATATTTTCTGTAAAAGCTTAGAGATAGCTTGCGGTATAATCCAATTATATTTAATTTAGAAATAGTTTATTTTGATGCAAAAAACTAATCTAAAAGAATATTTTCAAAAAGTCTGACTAACCACATTTTAAATATTGAATTGTATATGAATGAATGAATAAGAATGAATGAAGAAATAAAGTTATAAGATAAACCAACTCATATGAAATTAATGCAGATGTTACAAGTTTATTATAATAAATATAATATTTCAACATTACAACATTTTATAATCCATTAAACAAATAATATAATGTATATATTTACAACTTCATATAACATCAACATATACAACTAAAAATATATAAAATCCATTTATTATATTCCGACGTGGTCATATTAAAGTATCTTTTATCTTAAATGTCTTGTCACTTTACATAAACAGTTCTGTACAGACCATTGTACCAAACTAATTTATAAACAAAATTTTAGATTAATAATTTTAGTTTAGTGCAGACTTAAAAAGTTTAATGAAATTTATTTACCTTTTTTTTCAACTGGAATATTTACAAACAATATAAATCATGAATCATAAAATATAGATTTTTTACAAAATATTTAGAGAGGAATAAATATCTCATGAATTTTTTGAGATTTATAATTTAAAATTAATTTACAAACTTAATTCATTTTGGAAATTCACGTTTCAGATTTGTTTATTACAATTGTTATTGTGTTTAAAATATGTTACACTTTTAATTGTTCTCAAGTAATTTATAATCTTAATTTAATTTATTCATTTTAAACTTCATTAGAAAATCAATTCCTTTAAATCTATATAAACTCCATGACAAATAATCTCATTGTTTTTGTTTTAAATTTCTTTAAAAATGTATTTTTTTTTTTATAATTCTGGTGATGATTCGTTTAGTGTGGAAATGCATTCAAACATTACTAACATTTTTATTTAAATTAAGGTTTTACAATTAATCTTATTTTAATGATTGTTCCTGATAGTTAAACCCAAAAGGTTGTCTGTTGTAATATAAATTGTACAACAATAACAAATCATAACCCGTATCTGAATTTTCCAAAGTTACCTATTTTTTAGACATATTTATATCCAAAAATGATTTTTAAATCAATAAAAGTCATATGTTTGCTTGAAATACTTTTATTTGTTTCCTACATTACACATCTTTCGAATTCAAATAATATATTCATGCGAATCATTTATGATGTTTATGTTTGATGTATCCGACCGTCAAATAAGATGTATTGGTTTCAATAAAAGTATAAAGTAAAGTTTACAACAAATTTTAAACTTTTTAAGAAAAGTTTGTTAATAGAAGATTTCATAAAGTTCGTATATTAAACTTTTTAGTTGTTCAATATTTTTAATTGCATATATTTGATAATTAGCTGCAATGACTTCAGTATTGAATTTCTTTTGAAATTAAAATAATTAGAAAAGAAAAAGTTTAAAATATCTAAATAAAAATTAATTTCAATTTTTTCAATCTTTAACTTTCAGTATATTTCCATCTTACGTCCACCGATTACAGAAAGTTCAGCTCCAGGGGCTGAAATCATCGATAAAGTTGAGTGGAAACAGGTAGGTGAATTTATAAAACTTTTATGCGGGTTAAATTTTCAACTTATGTTTATACATTTTTGTACGTTGATGGAACTGTGTGTATGAAATTTTTTATTAGAATTCTCATGAGAATTAGAACTGAAATATTTGTATGTGCTATTTTTCGGCGTGTAATTTAATCAATTTCTACTGACAGGCATGGTTTTAATAGCGCAGATTAGCTTTAACTTCTTAGTTGAACTTATAAACGCAAGAAATTCAAAATAGTTAAGTGGTGAAAAAATAAAAAAAATTCAGTTTTGTTTGACAAAAAAAAAAACAGGCGTCTCCAACATCAATATTAATTATGCAAAGAAACCTCGATAACTTTATTTATTGTTATAATTTATCAGTGTTATCTTTCTATTGATAGTTTTATGTTTTGACATCAACTTACATATTTTATCAGATTTATATTTTAATATTTTTCTTGTTGTTTGACTTGACACGGCATTACGGCGCTAGTATTAAATTTGTCAAATTTTTATAGAATTGACTCACGCATAATACCGGATACAGATAAAAAAACATGATAGAAAATTTTATCGATTGTTGTTAATATTCATACATTTTACTAGATTTAAATGCAAAACTCTTAAATCTTTATAAATTCTTAATTGAGTCAAGTATTTCAAATTATTGCTTCATTTTAATAAAAACCGATTAAATTACTTTACGTTTGAATGTTTTAGTGACAAAGAACAGATCATTAAAAATGATCCTTGTGTTAATTCTTATTCTTGTTTTAATATTAATTTTAATTTTATTAAGAGTAATTAACTTAAAAACTAAAGCAAAAAATAATTAACTTAAAAGATTTCATAGAAAAAAAAATTATGATAATTTTTTAATTCGTGGAATATTTCCCTATTTGAATTGAATTTCTTTCATGATTCTGAAAATTAAAAAATATAAATTTCAGCGAATTTAATTGATTGTGAGATTTAAGAGGATTTGCTTTGGTTTTAAAGATTTTTTTTGTGATTGGCCAGAATAAATTTATTTGGGAATTTGAATCATTTTAGTGTAAAATATTAAGTTTATTTATAAATAATGTTAAATTAATGTTTAACACAAAAATTAAACAAATAATTATGAATAGTGTTACTGATTTTTGAAATTTATTATAAAATGAACAAATGAATTGTGGAATAATTACGTATTTGAGTTGGTATCATTCAGTGTAAACTTTAAAGATTAACCAAATCTTGAGTTATAATTTCATAATAAAATGAATCATTACCGATAAATGTAAAAGATTTGGAAAAAATTATGAATTTAATAGTCGGACTTAATTCTCAATTCAAACCATGAATTTTTAATAACTTAAAATAAAGCAGAAAGAAAAATGTAAATTAAAGAAATTAAATGATAGAAAAATATTTTCGCACAATTAAATTTTAATTGTGAAAATTTATTGTTCTTTAAAATTCCTTTTACTTTATACCCTCATCATTAGCTAATAAAGAATCCATGTTAAAATTACTTACATTATTTTTCATAATGTAGGAAATAAAATTGAAATTTCAAATGAATAAAAATTTATTAAATAAAATTAAATAATTGTTTTCTTTTATTTTGATTTATGTTTGAAGGTTTTCGATATTCTATGGAGTGATCCACAACATAATGAAGGTTGTATACCAAATGGATTACGAGGTGCTGGAACATACTTTGGTCCTGATGTAACAAAGAAATTTCTACAAAGAAACAAATTAGTATTTCTTGTTAGATCACATGAATGTAAACCTGATGGTCATGAAATAATGCATGATGGAAAGGTAAATCATTAAACTTTAAAAAAAACATATTTTATGATAGCTTTTTTAAATTACTCCGTATGTTTTTATAAAGAACGAATTTCTTAGTCAGAAAGCTAATATTTTCTTTCCTTCATTCAACATATTCATCAATTTGAAATTCAATTTGATGAAAAATGAATCAAAAGAATCAAGAAGCTATTTATTTATAATATTTTGTATCTTTTATTTAAATATAGGTGATTACAATATTCTCAGCATCAAACTATTATGAAATTGGTTCAAACAAGGGTGCCTATTTGAAATTAGACCCACAATTCGATACACATTTTGTACAATATACAGCGGCAGCATCAAAAACAAGAAAATTAACATTTCGTCAAAGAGTTGGACTGGTCGAAAGTTCAGCAATTAGAGAATTAGGTGCTCGATTACGTGATAAAAGAAATGAATTAGCTCGTGAATTTATTAGACTGGATCTAGATAATACCGGTAAAATCTTTTTACAATTAAACAATATGCTGCCACTAATAGTTTTTCACTTTCACTTTATCATATTTAAATATTTATTACCATTATTTTAGAGCTCAATAATGACAATTCTCTAATACCACGATAAATCCTATAGAAGATGTTCATTTAATTCTTTGGATTAAGTACATTTATGCACAATTCAACAAATAATAAATATTGAGTTGAAAATTTCCATTTCGTCTCTGTCAAGCAGAAGTTAGACAAATCGTATTGGCCTTTGTAAATTGAACACAGAAAATAATACCAAATCAGCTTGAATTCAGCTTATTATTATTACAATTAGTAACAATATTTTATGTAATTAAAATGTTTAATTAATTACATACAAAACTTTAATCATATATTTACAATTGATTCTTTTAATTCCTAATGCAAATTAATATGCATTGATGAATTGTAAGGTAATTGAATTGTTTTATATTACACGTGATCATATCAAGAGTAATTTTTTCTATATTCAACGGTTTTGTGGATGATGTCCAGCTTATTTCATTATTCTCTGTTTAATTATCAATTTATTTTTTTACTTTGTAAAATTTAATTTCTAGATTGGTTTTCAATTTAACTACTTTAATTTCATTCGAAATTTAATGAAAAAGTCTTCAATATCTTGTATCATTTATTTTTTTATACAACAACAAAGTTTTATATACCCTTCTAAAAAAGTTCTCATTTCAAAATTGAAAATAATGAACTAAATTTTTATGTGTTTGATTAAAATGAAATGAAACTATCTAGACTCTTTTTCCCTTCAATCATAAAAAAAACGTTAAAAAATAAACATATAAATAAATTTCAATTTCCATTCGAGAGAAAATATTAAAACTAAATTTTTCTTTCATTGTTGTTGTTATTTGTAAACCTTTAACATGTTTTATGTGTTAAAGGTGTACATATGTATACATGTATATATGTATATATGTATATATGTATATATGTATATATGTATATATGTATATATGTATATATGTATATATGTATATATGTATATATGTATATATGTATATATGTATATATGTATATATGTATATATGTATATATGTATATATGTATATATGTATATATGTATATATGCATATATGACCTATATACCTATAGAAGATCGTAAATTTTACTACAAAAGTTCATATGAAAAAAAAACCAAGAGAAAAGCAAAAAGGAAATTCATAATAAAATGTTGAAATATTAGATTCTGTTCGATGGATCGAATTTTATAAATGTTTTAAGTGGTTTTTTTTGGTTGTTAATTTTTTTTTTTTTTTGCTTTAAGAATTTCTCAGTGCTTTATGTTTTGTAATATTTTGAAATGCAAGAAAAAATAAACATATTTTTCATTTCTTTCGTACCTACCTACGCTTTTTTTTCGTGTGTTTTGGGAAAAATCAATAATTTTATGAGGATGAATTTAAAGGAGACTGGCAACTATTGTTTCGGAATTTCTTCTTTTTACCTTAATTTTACGAGATGCCAACGTTGTCATACAGACATTACCAGGCATTACCCTTATTATTTTCAATTTCATCGTGAGTCACTCAATTTGTATTGTATTCCATTAAATAATCCAATAAGAATTAATACATTTATGATAATGACAGTCAAAATTATACATTAAATTACTTTCCAATTATATTCAGGTTTCATCTCTAATACAAATTAGTGTAAAGCAATGGAAGCAGCAACAGGATTAGGATTACCATGGCGTCTTTTAAAAGATAAATTAGCACCACCGGATCCTGATTATCTTGGTGTTGAAGTACGTTACAGTAAAACAATAGAATTATTGGATACTGAATGCAGTCAGTATCCAATAATTCTATTGTTTAGTAATTTTATTTTATATTTTCAAATAAATGAAAAAGAAAATATATCAATTTATCGTCAGCAATAAAACCAAAACTGAATCAATTAAATTTTCACTTAATAGAAATCAGCACAAGCCGGATCGACATCAGTGGCAGAATCACTTTACAGAAATAAAAGCAGTTTGGAAGCGATTTTCAGGATATTGGATAAGGACAATTCGGGTATAGAAATAAATATTTGAATTTATATCAAAAAACTGAAATCATTTTCTTTATTAGGCTTTATTTCATTGGAAGAATTTAATGAAGCATGTGAGCTCCTTAGTAAACATTTACCAGAACACGATACAAAAGAACAACTAATGGAAATGTGTAAAATGATGGATATTAATAAGGATGGTCTTGTTGACTTAAATGAATTCCTTGAAACATTTAGACTTTGTGAACAAGGACGTTTAGGTCTTAAATATGATGATGAACAGAGTACTGCTTGTAATGGAAATAGTAAAGATCAATTAAGTCTTGCTGATGGACTTAAATCATTGTCAGTATCTGGAAATTCAAATAAAGCACGTGATTCAGATGAAGAAAGTGAAATTGATGTGGAAGATAATGATTTAAATGTTGAAAAGAAAAAAAATAAAAAACATGCTACTATTTTTATTGATACAAATGGTAAAGTTGCCAAAACACAAATACAAACGAATGATTCAAATTCTAACAAAAGTCTAAAAATGAATGATATGCATTTGTAAACATTTATTTTTTAATTTTTAAAATATTTTTTAGCCAATTTTTACAGTCCGTTTTTAATATATACGTTTTTTGTTACTCTTGTACTCTATTTTTTTAACTATATAATTATTTTCAATAAGAAAATTTTTCAAAGCAATTTAGCTTTTTACCGTCCAAAAGAAATTAAAAACAAAAGAAAAAAAAAACAATTAAGAAATTAGTATTCTTGTAGCCTAATTAATAATTATTGATCTTTAATAAATAACTTCGATTTGTTTTTTGTTTCTAAATAAATTTTATTGATAAACAATTTTACTTTCTCAATTTAAATATTGCATTTAAAATTTATAAAATAAAATTAACAAAAACTCTTACTCATCAAATAATGCTATGCGGTGTGGACTTAAAAAAAAACAAAAAGAAGAAAACACATAAAAAAAATTTCATATAAAGACGAAAATTTTTTTATTGGGACGATATAATGGGAAATCGAATAAAGTCTTCCTTATTATCCCTTTTCCTTTATAAATAATCAGAAGACTGTGTAAATAAATGAAATAAAAGCAGAATTATAAATCTAAAATGATATTTATTAATCCAAAAAAAAAAAAAAAATGGGAACAAAATTAATTAAATTTAATTTAAAATTAATATTTGTTTATTTTTGTTTTTTTTTTCTAAATAAATCAAATAACTTTAATTCTATTAAACAAATTTTTCTATAATCGTATTTTACTCACAATATAAATAAAATTATATAATATTAAGTACAATTCCAAAAAATCTAAAACAGAAATTTAGAATGGTGAAAATGTTGTCTTTTGTAATTAAAATTTTTTTGTTTTGACGAAGGTGAAAATACATTAACCCCAGATAATGGTAAAATGCTTTTCCGTTTAATTTTGAAATTTTGAACATTTTACTCAGATTTTTACCCACCAACATTTGCATGATAAAAATTTTTTTTTCTATTTTGCGGAGACACAAAAAGCTAACATAAAAACTATCTGTACTGTTATAATGTTACTCCACGTTAATGTAATTTTTTCCTAAGCAAAAGTTAATACGAATTATTCTAATAGCTATAAATTATTATATATTAAAAAATTATTAAATTCAATTCAGATGACACCATTTTTGGTCGTGTCTTTAAAATTTAAGATGAAATATTTAAGTGCGATCTGAATTTTAAAATCAGAAATTTTATTAATTAAAAAAAACCTTTTTAAAATCTTATTATAAAAAAAATTTCAATTATATAAAAGTTCTGCTTTATTAAATAATGTTTAAAAAAAAAAATAAATAAAAAATAAAATTTGTTTGCACAAAGAGAAATTTACAAAAATTTTTTTAGCACAAAATCCATACAATTCTTTTTTTTAAAATCAATTTATTTTTTGTAATAATTATCATTTGCAAATTACAAGTTACAAAAATACTGAAGTGAGTTGGAACTGAGTAGTGGGTATATGGAACACATTTAGATTCAGTTGGAGATTATTAAAATTTTTTAAAAATAATCACAAAAAAAAAATTGTGTAAAAAAATAATAATAAAAATTTACTAATTACAGTTAAACGCTTTAATTAAAAATTATTTATAAATTGTTACGACTTCTTTTTTTTTTATCTAATTAATTAATAAAAAAATTTTTTTTCTCTTTCTATAAAATCAATTGTGTAAGAAAAATGAAATTCAATAAAATTATTATGAAGAAAAAGTGGAATTTTTTTGATTTAGTTAAAATCGATAAGATACAATTTATATGTTGTAAAAATTTCTTAGATAAATTTTCTTTGAATTCGTTTTTAATTGTCCTTATCATTAAATAAATTTTGTCGTATCAGAATTTAAATTTAAATTAAGATGATGATGACTTAATTCATGAAAATAATGTTTTTAAATTAATTTATTTTCATTGAAATTTTATGAAATTTTGATTGAAAGTGTTCAGAAAACCTCAATTTTAATTTTCTATTTAAAATAAATCATATTTTTTTGAATTTAGTAATTTGAAACTGAAAAAAGGCTGGTCATCCCAATTAAAAATTCTGGAAGGTATCCACATGTAGTAACTTTCTTTTATCATTTGAAACGGTTGAAAGTTTGAAAATCGGTGAAAGTATTGTAAATTGGTAGGTAAATTATATTCTAGCAGTACGTTTAAAATAAAATGAGTTATATTTAATTAATAATAAAATCCAGAATATGCTAATTTAATTCTTTTCTGAATCTGACTTGGAAAATAAAAACAACATTTATTAGATCATATCGGCCCATAATAATGCTAATAACGAGCTGCTCTACGGTTCAATCCCGTCATGAGCCAATTGTTAAATTTTTTTAATTCTAACGCAAAATCTCAGATTGAATCTTACATATCTAGTTTGCCTATTGTTTTTGTTATACAGCAAGATTTACAATCGTAGATTCAATGAAAAGTTACACAAACGTATATATGTGACGTATTTCAATGGGTAGTCACGAAGTCAGTTCACTTTGTTTTGCAACACACCATTTCATTTTTGTTGACATAATAAATATACTAATTGTAGATTCTTTTATTGTAAAACCTGTATCATTAATAAAACTAATTGTTATTGTTCCTTTAATATTTTTATTTATAATTATTTGTGCTAATTTTAAACTTTGACAAAATCCATAATAATTTTACTACATTTTTGAAATAATAATGAAAAAAACACAGAAACACACTAAAAACATGATTAAACCCAGTACTTTTAACAAAACTGTTTCTTTTAATATAAATTTTTTTTTGTGTAATTAAATTTTTGATTGAATCTAAATGAATCTGTATATTAATTTTTTTTAGTTGTCATAGTCCAATAGTCGGATACATAATAAATACACTAATTGTAGTTTGCCATATATGAAAAACTGATGGCATATCGTTAATAAAACTAATAGTTATTGTTCCTTTAATATTTTTATTTATATTTATTTGTGCTAATTTTAAATTCTGGCAAAATCAATAAAAATTCCAAAGTTTATTTAGAAATAATATTGAGAAAACACAGAAACACACTAAAAACATGATTAAACCCAGTACTTTTAGCAAAACTGTTTCTTTTAATATAAACAATTTTTTGTGAAATTAAATTCTTGATTGAATCTTGATTTAATTTTTATTAATCCAAAGTACTACATTGTACTGACATTAGAATTATAATTCCAATTGAGCTGGAGCAACCATAATAATTGGAAAGTTAGTTTGTGTAATTTTTTTTATATAAATTTTATGAATTATGAATGCTAAAAATATAAATATTAAAAGACTTATCACGAAAATGATATAAACAACAGAATCCGTTGGAAGTTTACAAGACTTTTCATAAAAATCTTTCCTAAAATTTGTGCTGCACTTTACGGTTTCAGCTTTTATTAATCTTTCAATAGGAATTTGGTTTTCATTTAAAATTTTTATTAAAGTTGTTTCACTGAAATTATCCCTTCTTTTTAGTATCCATAGTCCAAAATCATATGGATCATTTCCTTGAATCTCATGGCAACCATATAAAATCAAAAAATTCTCATAGTCTGTACCAATTATTTTATACTCAATCATCTGAGGATAATTCTTACACTTTTCTTCAGAATCTTTGTAAATTACTGTAAATGATAATTCAGTATAATTATTTTCAAGTATTAAATCGGCAACCTCTGCAGAGCTTGGAATTCCAATTTTGTGACAAGACAAAATAATTGTAAGTTGTATCTTATTCACAACATCATTTTCTTTAATATCAGAGTAAGATTCAATTTTATCAAAATCAGCTTTTAGCTCATTCGAAAATAATGATAAAATTTTACTTTTTGTTGTAATAAGATATTCAAAATTCCATACTTTTGCATCGAGTGAGATGATTTCGTTGATATTTAAAGGAATTCCTTTTATTTTTGGACATAATTCACTAACAACACTTCGCCGAATAATAAATAACAAAAGCAATGAACTACGAACACTTATAAACATGATTGTACTTGACCAGAAATCTTAGCAGATTGGCAACTTTTCTAAATTTAGAAAAATATTCTTCAAAATATTTTACTAAGTTTATAAATTTCATTTAATATTGAAGTTTATTGCTTCATTGCTTTACTTAGATATTTGTTTGAATTAATTTCAAAGTTTACCAAGAACTTATTCAACATTTATATTATTATTTTGATGTAGTTACAAAATATATTCCAAATTTAATTCCTTTGTGTATTCTTAATATTACCTTTTACTTTAAGCTTGATGTAACTTTCATATTTCATTTAATCGATTTTATTCAAACCGTTTATTTTTATTGTATTGTATTTATTTTTTTATTAAACCAAGTACGTCAATTACTAAGGTTATTAGTATTAGAAGACCTGCTATTTTTTATTTGGGTTCTGGATCACATAGCATCTGTACATCCATTTTATAATTCGATTTTGGTACATTACATGCTCCATAGAAAATCATGCAGAATTTTTAAACAACCATTTATTAAATGTACTGCTATAATTAAAGTATTTTAAGAGAATATGGGGTCTTATTAAAACAAAAATTAATTATGTAATTCTTATCAGATTCTGTTTATTTATCGGCTCATTAGATTAGTCGGTACAGCGTCGTGCTAATAACGCGAAGGTTGACGGGTCATTCCCGTCCATGAGCCAATCATTTTTTGATTGTAACGTAAAATTTTAAATCTCAGTTTGATTCTAACATATCTAGTTTGCCTTTTGTTTTATTATACAGCAAGTTATCCAATCGCAGAGTAAGAGAACGACCGAATTCAATGAATATTTACCCAAACTTATACGTGACTTATTTCAATGGATAATCACGAAGTCAGTTTACACGTTGTTGCAAAAGACCATCAATTTTTTTTTTCATTTTTGTATGTTGACATAATAAATACACTAATTGCTTTATTGTAAAACCTGTACCCTATATATAAAAAAAAGTTGGCGTATCGTTAATAAAACTAATGTTTATTGTGCCTTTAATATTTTTAATTTTAATTATTTGTGCTAATTTTAAACTTTGGCAAAATCCATAAAAATTTTAATACATTTTAGAAATAATAAAAAACATGATTAAAAAAATTAATTTGATTTAATTTTTATTAATTCAAATTAAACTACATTGTAATGACATAATTTATAGATGATTAGAATTACATTTCCAACTGAGCTGGAGCAACCATAATAATTGGAAAGTTAGTTTGTGTTTTATTTTTTATATGAATTTTATGAATTATAAATCCTTGGTTATAAAGACTTATAACCAAAATGATATAAACAATAGAATTAACATTAGATAGAACTTCACAAGACTTTTCATAAAAATTTGAACTAAAATTTTATATGCAATGTTTCTTTTCAGTTTTCAGTTTTCATTTAAAATTTTTATTGTGAATGCATCATTGAATTTCTCTGATCCTTTTAGTATCCAAAGTCCAAATCATAATCATTTTCTGTCATCTCTTTACAACCATATAAAATTAAAAACTCTCATAATCTGTCACAATTATTTTATAATCAATCATCTGAGGATAATTTGTACACTTTTTTCAGAATCTTTGTAATTCACTATAAATGATAATTCATTAGAATCGTTGTCAAGTATTAAATCGACAATTCTTTCAGTTTTTGGTTTTCCAATTTTATTACAATGCAAAATAAGTGTAATTTTTATATTTTTGTGTTTCATAACTTCAGTTTCATTAATATCAGAGTAAAATTCAGCTTTTATATCATTCGAAAATAAAGATAAAATTTTACTTTTTGTTGTAATAAAATATTCAAAACTCTATTCTTTTTGATCGAGGAAGATGATTTTTTTGACATTAAAAGGGATTCCTCTTATTTTTGGACATATTTCACGAGAAACACTCCGTGGAATAATAAATAACAATATTAATGAATAAGAAAAACTTATAAACATGATTGCACTTGATCCAGAACTGTTAACAGATTGGTGACTTTCTTGAAGTAAAAAAAAAATCTTATCTAAAATTTATAAGACCCTTTCAATTGTTTTCAATGTACAAAATTACATGCATATTATTCTTGCAATCAGTACCGCAACATATAAAAAAAAATCAATTGAAAAATTTATAAATTCAATAAAGTGAAAGCTCAAAGGAATTCAACACAGACAACAGACAAAAAGTGGATCTTAATTATTCTAAAATAAATTTTCGTAAGGTTATCTGTTCTGCAATTTAAAGTAAAATGAAATTAGTGCTAACATTAAAATTTTCAATTTATTTTCAAATTATTTGTTACATTTAAACTAATTTGTAAATAAAAATTAGCATAGAAACAATTCCTATGATTGATTATTGTGAATATTTTCAGTAATTTTTTTTTAAATCAGCGAAATATTAAATTTTTTTGAGTCTAGTGTTTCTATAAACTTTAAATATTTTTGTAGCAAGCAAACCAAAATTGTCCAATAGGAGACATTAGGAGATGATAAGTTCTTGATTTATATTTCGGATGAATTTTAGGAAACTTATTAAATTTTTGTAGCCGGCCCTAACAGTCGTAGAAGATTATACACTTATTGATAATTCCCATTTAATAATTTACTTTTTTGCTTTATTGAATTCAATTAAATGGAAATTGTGGCTATCAAATACTTATCTATGATGTAATTAGAATTATATCTCATTACATATAATTCTAATTACCAAAACTTTTCAACAATTTACTAACTTTTTTTAGTTAATTTTTTTATTCGACTTACAAAATGTATTTCATTTCAACAGTATTGAAACAATTGTGTAATTTATATTTGGCTTTAAGTTTAATGTAACTTTTTTATTTTATTCAAATCGTTTATTTGATGAATTTATCAAAGTATTTGAAGATAACTGGGGTTGTTTTTTTTTGTTAAAATATAATTTTTATCTGATTGGCAAAAATAAAATAATGTCTTTCATTTATGGGCTCATTAGCTTAGTCGGTAGAGCGTCGTGCTAATAACGCGAAGGTCGACGGTTCAATCCCGTCATGAGCCAATTAGTTTCATTTTTACATTTGATTATGAAACGCCTCAATTTTCAAGATTTTAGAATTATTTTTGAAATTAGAATTCAATTTAATAGCATAGTTTTTTTTAATTTTTACTCTCTACTTGTCTTGGTTTTGTGTGAATCTGTTTGTATCATGATTGGACCAACATTAAAAAAGAAATTGTTAAAGTTTCAAGGCATATATATTTTGCGAATATGCATGAGTGCAATAAAAAACAACAAATTCCACATTAATTTCGGGTTAAATTATTTGGATTTAAAATTGTGGTTTATATAAGCTAATTTTGTTCGTTTAAGAGTTTGTAAGATTCTTAAATATTTTTAAAGTATTAAAATCAAAATAAAAATATTATTTTTTTTAAGTAAACATTAAATATTTCTTTATAAACACGACATCTTAGTAATTCCATATTTTTCTAATTTGTGATCATAATGAGAGAGATAGAAATATTATTAGACTGAGAAGTAAGTGTAATAACATGTTGTTGCATTTTCATCATTTTCATGTTGTTGCATTTTCTAATAAATATAGTTAGTTCTGTCTTTACTTTCTTCTTCTACGGGAAAGATATATAGTTTATACATTAATTAAACTTTCTCTTTTTATTTGCCTTCTTGAATACTCAAGATAAAAAATGAGAAAACAGTATAAATTTTGGACTGTAATATTTTCTCTTCTTAAACAGTAACGGCAAAAGAGAAAATAATATTTCATTTCAAAAACAATGTTCTTTCTCTTTTTATCTTATGGCTTCAGTGCTCACAAAAAAGGAAGAGTCTTTAATTCAATATTTTCTTCTTTTATCCTATTGAAACTGACCATTCAAAAATTTTGTATTTTTTCTTTCCATCTCTATGCATGACAGTCATGAGAAAGAAAATATGTATTTCTCTTACACGTGATATTTTCATTTATTTTTCTTGTTGCGTCACTCATGAGAAACAAAGAGAGGAATCTATTATTGTTAAACTTATATTGTTGGTTGAAGAATCACGAAAAAGGAAAAAATACTCGTGACTTTAGTATTATCTCTTTTATTTGTTTTTTAGAATATTACTGAACATATTACTGAACACAAGGAGAATAAAACCCACTGAAACTATATCAGCCAAGGATAATATAAAAAAATGCCATGCAAATGGTTGCATTAAATAGGAAAAATATTGTAAAAAAATATTTAAAGTTGTGGAATTTATTGGTTTAAGTTGAAAATATTTTATGCACGGATAACAGTTTTCAATTGGTTTTTGCTTTTTATTTAAACTCAATTGATTTGTTTTGTAAATAAAAATTACATTATTAATTCCACATATTTATTTTCAATAAAAAAATTTACATTTTTTTGAATTTTTATTTACTAAAAAAATTTAAAGTTGATTTCTCGGCAACATCCAATAACACATATACAATTAATCAATTTATTTGTTAAAGTTTACTTTTAATTTATAATTTATTAAATAAAAATGGGGTAATATGATTCTTTTATTTGTGATTTTGAATCCCCTACAAACATTGTATTTATTTAAACAACAAAAAAAAAGGTAAAATTGACAAAGATTCAATAGCTTTAAGTTAAGAATAAAACAAAAATATGTGAGTTTTATCTTAAATTATTCAGAATGACTTTGTTATTTTTCCATAATAAAACAAATTCTAAACTTTCAATAAATTAAAGAAGTTCAGGTTATTTATTATTATTTGCAACTCTACTCCGATTTCGTTTCAAACATTTATAAATAATAAATACAAAAATAATTAATCCAAAGAAAATATTCAATAGAAATTTCAATATTAGTTGATGTAGAGTTCATAAAACTAAGAATAAAAATCATTAATGCAATAATTTTTTGATTGTTACGCAAAAATTAAATCTCTGTTTGATTCTTACATATCTAGTTTGCCTTTTGTTTTGTTATACAGCAAGTCATAGAGTAAGATAACGAGAACAATGAAAACTTATCCAAAGGTATATGTGACGTATTTCAGTGGATAGTCACGAAGTCAGTTTACAATGGGTTGCAACAGACCATCAATTTTAATTCATTTTTGTAATAAATAATAAATACACTAATTGTAGTTTCCTTTATTGTAAAACCTGGACCCTACATATAAAAAACTGTTGGCGTTTCGTTAATTAAACTAATAGTTATTGTTCCTTTAATATTTTTATTTATATTTATTTGTGCTAATTTTAAATTCTGGCAAAATCAATAAAAATTCCAAAGTTTATTTAGAAATAATATTGAGAAAACACAGAAACACACTAAAAACATGATTAAACCCAGTACTTTTAGCAAAACTGTTTCTTTTAATATAAACAATTTTTTGTGAAATTAAATTCTTGATTGAATCTTGATTTAATTTTTATTAATCCAAAGTACTACATTGTACTGACTTAATATTTAGATGATTAGAATTATAATTCCAATTGAGCTGGAGCAACCATAATAATTGGAAAGTTATTTTGTGTAATTTGTTTTATACAAATTTTATGAATTATGAATGCTAAAAATATAAATATTAAAAGACTGATAACCAAAATGATATAAACAACAGAATCAGTTGGAAGTTCACAAGACTTTTCATAAAAATCTTTCCTAAAATTTGTGCTGCACTCTATGATTTCAGCTTTTTTTTATCTTTCAATAGGAATTTGGTTTTCATTTAAAATTTTTATTACAGTTGTTTCACTGAAATTATCCGTTGTTTTTAGTATCCATAGTCCAAAATCATATGGATAATTTCCTTGAATCTCATGGCAACCATATAAAATCAAAAAATTCTCATAGTCTGTACCAATTATTTTATACTCAATCATCTGAGGATAATTCTTACACTTTTCTTCAGAATCTTTGTAAATTACTGTAAATGATAATTCAGTAGAATTATTTTCAAGTATTAAATCGGCAATCTCTTCAAATCTTGGTATTCCAATTTTGTGATAAGACAAAATAATTGTAAGTTGTATCTTATTCACAACATCATTTTCTTTAATATCAGAGTAAGATTCAATTTTATAAAAATCAGCTTTTAGCTCATTCGAAAATAATGATAAAATTTTACTTTTTGTTGTAATAAAATATTCAAAATTCCATACTTTTGCATCGAGTGAGATGATTTCGCTGATATTTAAAGGAATTCCTTTTATTTTTGGACATGATTCACTAACAACACTTCGCTCAATAATAAATAACAAAAGCAATGAACTACTAACACTTATAAACATGATTGCACTTGTTCAGAACTGTTAGCAGATTGGTAACTTTTCTAAATTTAGAAAAATATTTTTCAAATTTTTTTACTAAGTTTATAAATTTCATTTGATAATGAAGATTATTGCTTCATTGCTTTACTTAGATATTTGTTTGAATTAAATTCAAAATTTACCAATAGCTTATTCACCTTTTTATATTATTATTTTGATGTAGTTACAAAATATATTCCAAATTTAATTCCTTTGCGTAATCTTAATATTAGATTTTTCATTAAGCTTGATGTAACTTTCATATTTCATTTAATCGATTTTATTCAAACCGTTTATTTATATTGTATTGGATTTATTTTTTTATTAAACCAAGTACGTCAATTACTAAGGTTATTAGTATTAGACGACCTACTATTTTTTAGTAGCATCTGCACATGCATTTTATAATTTGATTTTGGTACATTACATGCTCTATAGAAAATCATGCAGAATTTTTAAACAACCATTTATTAAATGTACTGCTATAATTAAAGTATTTTAAGAGAATATGGATCTTTTTAAAACAAATATTAAATTATGTAATTCTTATCAGATTCTGTTTATTTATCGGTTCATTAGATTAGTCGGTAGAGTGTCGTGCTAATAACGCGAAAGTTGACGGTTCATTCGCGTCATGAGCCAATCATTTTTTGATTGTTACTTAAAATTTAAATCTCAGTTTGATTCTTACATATCTAGTTTGCCTTTTGTTTTATTATACAGCAAGACATCCAATCGTAGAGTAAGAGAACGAACGAATTCAATGAATAGTTACCCAAACGTATACGTGACGTATTTCAATGGATAATCACGAAGTCAGTTTACAATCTGTTGCAAAAGACCATCAATTTTTTTTTTCATTTTTGTATGTTGACATAATAAATACACTAATTTTAGTTTGCTTTATTGTAAAACCTGTACCCTATATATAAAAAAAACGTTGGCGTACCGTAAATAATACTAATGGTTATTGTTCCTTTAATATATTTATTTATATTTATTTGTGCTAATTTTAAACTTTGGCAAAATCCATAAAAATTTTAATACATTTTAGAAATAATAATGAAAAAACACAGAAACACACTAAAAAAATGATTAATAAATTTAATTTGATTTAATTTTTTTTATTTCAAAGCTAACAACGTTTTAATGACATTATATTTAGATGATTAGAATTACATTTATAACTGAGCTGGAGCAACCATAATTATTGGAAAGTTATTTTGTGTTATATTTTTTTGTGTTTAAAATTTTTATTGCGAATGCTTCATTGAATTTCTCTGATTCTTTTAGTATCCAAAGTCCAAAATCATAATCATTTTCTGTCATCTCTTTACAAACATATAAAATTAAAAAACTCTCATAATCTGTACCAATTATTTTATAATCAATCATCTGAGGATAATTTGTACACTTTTCTTCAGAATCTTTGTAATTCATTGTAAATGATAATTCAATAGAATCGCTTTCAAGTATTAAATCGGCAATTCGTTCAGTTTTTGGTTTTCCAATTTTGTTACAACACAAAATAAGTGTAATTTTTGTATTTCTGTGTTTCAAAACATCAGTTTCTTTAATATCAGAGTAAAATTCAGTTTTATAAAATTCAGCTCTGATATCATTCGAAAATAATGATAAAATTTGAAACATTTTTAAATTGCAAATACTATCGAATTATTTAAGTCTAAGATAAGAATTGTTTGGAATTAAGATATAACATAAATATGAAACATTTCTGAATTTCTAAATTTCAAATTTCATATTGAAGAATTAGATAAGAATTGTTTGGAATTAAAATATAAAATTAATTGATAAGGATAATAAATTGCATAAGTAGTAGGTGTATGGAAGTGTAATTACGGCGTTCCATTCACCGGGCACAGAATAAAACACAGTATTATAATTTTATATGATTTTTATTATAATATTTAATTATAATAAATTACTTAAAATATAATTACACTATTGCTTGATGATGACCGTCGCCAGAGAAGTGATAATTAATTCCTTTTAATTGACAAGTGTCAATCTCTATTCTCCAAAATCCTTTGTGTCGTATCGTGTTTTCTTTTATCGTGGTAAATATTTATGTTCGTGCTTTCTTTTATTACGATCACCTTTTGTGATCGTGTTTTGTTTTATTGTACCGCCACAGGTGTATGATAGGACATATTTTAGGATGTAAATTTATATTTTTGGTTGAAGCCTAGATTGAGGAGTAGGCTTTATAAGTTTTGAATAATTATTTAATTGCGCCCAATTATAATAAAATTAAAAGTGATTAATTAAAGGAAAAAGATTGAACTTGATTTCCGGTAAAAAGAGGGTGAGGTCGAATGGATTTGGGTTTTTTGAGAAGAGACGAAGAGTCTCTTTGAGTTGTGAACATGGATAGTAATAAAATCATAAGGAAAAAAAAAAGAAAAAGTGAATAAGTAAGAGAATAAGTAAGAAATATCAGAAAGTTAAAAAAAAAATAAAATAAATGTGAGAGGAAAGGAGAGATTGGAGAAATCTTCGATCACAGTCGGTTATCAAGGAAAAACCGCAACGCAAAAGAAAAGACATTTTTCTTTGATTTGACGGACAGTCGGTTATCAAGGAAAACCGCAACGCAAAAGAAAAATGTAAATTAATCACAGTAAGGTGCACAAAATAATAATTATCGAGAAGTGAAAATAAATTAGACCAAAATCATAATTAAATAGAGTTTGGGCATTGGGCTAGTTAGATAGATTAAGATAGGATAATTAAAATTTATTTTAAATTAGAATAAGAATATCATGTATTAGGTTTAAGGTTTTTTTTCTTTTTCATATGTTGAACTCGCGACAAGAGCCGCTAGGCAAAATGTTAACATCTCGAACAGCCCCAATTACAAATTTTGGACACGTGATTGAGAAAAAATATAATACAAGTAATATTAGGTTGATTTAAGATTGAATTAAGTTAAATTAGGTATTTATAGTTAATAAATAGGGATAAGAAATATTTATTTTTGTTTTGATTTTTCAACAATTTTTATTGAAGAAGAAGTGGAAAGAGAGGTACGTTACAAATTTTACTTTTTGTTGTAATAAAATATTCAAAACTCTATTCTTTTTGATCGAGGAAGATGATTTCTTTGACATTAAAAGGGATTCCTTTTATTTTTGGACATAATTTACGAGAAACACTCCGTGGAATAATAAATAACAATATTAATGAATAAGAAAAACTTATAAACAAGATTGCACTTGATCCAGAACTGTTAACAGATTTGTGACTTTCTTGAAGTAAAAAAAAATTCTGATCTAAAATTCATAAGATCCTTTCACTTGTTTTCAATGTACAAAATTACATACATATTATTCTTGTAATCAGTACCGCATCATATAAAAAAAAATCAATTGAAAAATTTATAAGTTCAATAAAGTGAAAGCTCAAAGGAATTCAACACAGACAACAGACAAAAAGTGGATCTCAATAATTCTAAAATAAACATTCGTAAGGTTTTCTGCTTTGCAATTTAAAAGAAAATGAAATTAGTGCTAACATTAACATTTTCAGGGCAGTTATTAGGTACATTTAAACTAATTTGTAAATAAAAATTAACATAGAAACAATTCCTATGATTGATTATTGTGAATATTTTCAGTATTTTTTTTAAATTATCGAAATATTAAATTTTTTTGAGTCTAGTGTTTCTATAAACTTTAAATATTTTTGTAGCAAACAAACCAAAATTGTCCAATAGGAGACATTAGGAGATGATAATTTCTTGATTTATATTTCGGATGAATTTTAGGAAACTTATCAAATTTTTGTAGCCGGCCCTAACAATCGTAGAAGATTATACACTCATTGATAATTCCCATTTAATAATTTACTTTTTTGCTTTATTGATTTCAATTTAATGAAAATTGTGGCTATCAAATACTTATCTATGATGTAATTAGAATTATATGTAATGAGTACTTTGATTACAAAAATTGTTCAACAATTTACTAAATTTTTTAGTTAATTATTTTATTCGACTTACAAAATGTATTTCATTTCAACAATATTGAAACAATTGTGTAATTTATATTTGGCTTTAAGTTTAACGTAACTTTTTTATTTCATTCAAATCGTTTATTTGATGAATTAATCAAAGTATTTGAAGATAACTGGGGTTGTTTATTTTTGTTCAAATATAATTTTTATCTGATTGGCAAAAATAAGATAATTTCTTTTATTTATGGGCTCATTAGCTTAGTCGGTAGAGCGTCGTGCTAATAACGCGAAGGTCGACGGTTCAATCCCTTCATGAGCCAATTATTTTCATTTTTACAGAAATTTTACATTTGATTATGAAAGCACTACACCCCAATTTTCAAGATTTTAGATTTATCTTTGAAATTAGAATTCAATTTAATATCATAGTTTTTTTAAATCTTTACTCTCTACTTGTCTTGGTTTTGTGTGAATCTGTTCGTATGATGGACCAACATTAAAAAGAAATTGTTCAATTTCAAAACATAAATATTTTGCCAATATGCATGAGTGCAACAAAAAATTATAATTTCAGGTTATGCATAAATTATTTGGATTTAAAATTGTGGTTTATATAAGCTAATTTTATTCGTTTAAGGGTTTGTAAGATTCTTGAATATTTTCAAAATATTTAAATCAAAATAAAAATTTTTTTTTTTTAAGTAAACATTAAATATTTCTTTATAAACACGACATCTTAGTAATTACATATTTTACTAATTTGTGATCATGATGAGAGAAATAGAAATAATATTAGACTGAGAAGTAAGATTAATAATATGTTGTTGCATTTTCATCATTGCTTGAAATGACACCAATATTACTTTATTCTTCTACGGGAAAGATATATAGTTTATACAATAAGTATACTTTCTTTTTTTTCTCTGGAATATTCTGTCTTTTTAAACAGTAACGGCAAAAGAGAAAATAATATTTCTCTTCAAAAACAATGATATTTCTCTTTTTATCTTATGACTTCAGTGCTCACAAAAAAAAGATAGTCTTTAATCCAATATTTTCTTCTTTTATCCTATTGAAACTGAACATTCAAAAATTTTGTATTTTCTCTTTTCCTCTCTATGCATGACAGTCATGAGAAAGAAAATATGTATTTCTCTTACACGTGATATTTTCATTTATTTTTCTTGTTGCGTCACTCATGAGAACCAAAGAGAGGAATCTGTTATTGTTAAACTTATATTCTTGGTTGAAGAATCACCAAAAAGGAAAAAATACTCGTGACTTTAGTATTATCTCTTTTATTTGGGAATAAAACGCACTGAAACTATATCAGCCAAGGTTAATATTAAAAACTGCCATGCAAATGGTAAATGCAACCATTAGGAAAAATATTGTAAGTTGTGGAATTTATTGTTTTAAGTTGAAAATGCTCGGATGACAGTTTTGAATTGGTTTTTGCTTTTTATTTAAACTCAATTGATTTGTTTTGTAAATAAAAATTACATTATTAATTCCACATATTTATTTTCAATAAAATTTTTTTACTTTTTTTTGACTTTTTATTTACTAAAAAAATTAAATGTTAATTTTTCCGGCAACATCCAATAACATTTATAAAATTAATCAATTTATTTGTTAAAGTTTACTTTTAATTTATAATTTATTAAATAAAAATTGGGTAATATGATTCTTTTATTTGTGATTTTGAATCCCCTACAGAAATTGTATTTATTTCAAACAACAAAAAAAAAAGGAAAAATTGACAAAGATTCAATTGTTTTAAGTAAAGAATACAACAAAAATATGTGAGTTTTATCTTAAATTATTCAGAATGACTCTAATATTTTTCCATAATAAAACAAATCCTAAACTTTCAATAAATTAATGAAGTTCAAGTTAATTATTATTATTTGCAACTCTATTCCGATTTCGTTTAAAACATTTATAAATAATAAATACAAAAAGAATTAATCCAAAGATTATAATAAAATATTCAATAGAAATTTCAATATTAGTTGATATAGAACACACTTGTTCATAAAAATAAGAATAAAAATAATTAATACAATAATTTTTTGATTGTTACGCAAAATTTAAATCTCTGTTTGATTCTTACATATCTAGTTTGCCTTTTGTCTTGTTATACAGCAAGTCATAGAGTAAGAGAACGAGAACAATGAAAACTTACCCAAACGTATATGTGACGTATTTCAATGGATAGTCACCAAGTCAGTTTACAATGTGTTGCAACAGACCATCAATTTTTTTTTTCATTTTTGTAATAAATCATAAATACACTAACTGTAGTTTCCTTTATTGAAAAACCCGGACCATGTATATAATAACTGTTTGTGTATCATTAATAAAACTAATTGTTATTGTTCCTTTAGTATTTTTATTAATATTTATTTGTGCTAATTTTAAATTCGGGCAAAATCAATAAAAATTCCAAAGTTTATTTATAAATAATAATGAGAAAACACAGAAACACACTAAACACATGATTAAACCCAGTACTTTTAGCAAAACTGTTTCTTTTAATATAAAAAAAAAATTGTGAAATTAAATTCTTGATTGAATCTAAATGAATCTGTATATTAAATTTTTTTAGTTGTCATAGCCCAATTATGTTAACGGATACAATCCATACCGAATTAATTGTTACTATTGGTTTGGTATTGATTGACCAAAAATAATGTAAAATTTAGGTAATTCGTTTGTCTTTTGAATCAAAAAAAAAACTTGGACCAAAGTTTTAGATAGTTAAAAAACTCTTTAATACATGAACAAAACTGCTTAAAGTGATTCAACAAAATAATTATAATTAAAAAAAACATTCCACAACTACTGATTAAACCAACATAAAATAAATTTGATTTAATTTTTATTAATCCAAATTACTATATTGTACTGACATAATATTTAGATGATTAGAATTATAATTCCAATTGAGCTGGAGCAACCAAAATAATTGGAAATTTAGTTTGTGTAATTTTTTTTATATAAATTTTATGAATTATGAATGCTAAAAATATAAATATTAAAAGACTTATCACCAAAATGATATAAACAACAGAATCCGTTGGAAGTTTACAAGACTTTTCATAAAAATCTTTCCTAAAATTTGTGCTGCACTCTACGGTTTCAGCTTTTATTAATCTTTCAATAGGAATTTGGTTTTCATTTAAAATTTTTATTACAGTTGTTTCACTGAAATTATCCCTTCTTTTTAGTATCCATAGTCCAAAATCATATGGATCATTTCCTTGAAGCTCATGGCAACCATATAAAATCAAAAAATTCTCATAGTCTGTACCAATTATTTTATACTCAATCATCTGAGGATAATTCGTACACTTTTCTTCAGAATCTTTGTAAATTACTGTGAATGATAATTCAGTAGAATTATTTTTAAGTATTAAATCGGCAATCTGTGCAGAGCTTGGAATTCCAATTTTGTGACAAGACAAAATAATTGTAAGTTGTATATTATTCACAACATCATTTTCTTTAATATCAGAGTAAGATTCAATTTTATAAAAATCAGCTTTTAGCTCATTCGAAAATAATGATAAAATTTTACTTTTTGTTGTAATAAAATATTCAAAATTCCATACTTTTTGATCGAAGGAGATGATTTCGCTGATATTTAAAGGAATTCCTTTTATTTTTGGACATAATTCACTAACAACACTTCGCTGAAAAATAAATAACAAAAGCAATGAACTACGAACACTTATAAACATGATTGCACTTGACCAGAACTGTTAGCAGATTGGTAACTTTTCTAAATTTAGAAAAATATTCTTTAAAATATTTTACTAAGTTTATAAATTTCATTTAATATTGAAGTTTATTGCCTCATTGCTTTACTTAGATATTTGTTTGAATTAATTTCAAAGTTTACCAATAACTTATTCACCTTTTATATTATTATTTTCATGTAGTTACAAAATATATTCCAAATTTAATTCCTTTGTGTATTCTTAATATTAGATTTTACTTTAAGCTTGATGCAACTTTCATATTTTAATCGATGTTCTTCAAACCGTTTATTTATATTGTATTGTATTTATTTTTTTATTAAACAAAGTACGTCAATTACTAAGTTTATTAGTAGTAGAAGACCTACTATTTTTTATTTGGGTTCTGGATCACATAGCATCTGCTCATCCATTTTATAATTCGATTTTGGTACATTAACTGCTCTATAGAAAATCATGCAGAATTTTTAAACAACCATTTATTAAATGTACTGCTATAATATGGGTCTTTTTAAAACAAATATTAAATTATTTAATTCTTATCAGATTCTGTTTATTTATCGGCTCATTAGATTAGTCGGTAGAGCGTCGTGCTAATAACGCGAAGGTCGACGGTTTATTCCCATAGCCAATCATTTTTTGATTGTTACGTAAAATTTTAATCTCAGTTTGATTCTTACATATCTAGTTTGCCATTTTTTTTATTATATAGAAAGATATCCAATCGTAGAGTAAGAAATCGATTCAATGGAAAGTTACACAAACAACATATATGTGACGTATTTCAATGGGTAGTCACGAAGTCAGTTTACAATCTGTTGCAAAGTACCATCAATTTTTTTCAGTTTTGTTTGTTGACATAATAAATACGCTAATTGTAGTTCTTCTTCTTCTTCTCTCTTTGTACTTGACTTGCATCAAGAGAATCTCTTATATAGCCATTTACTATTTAATATTAACGTCCACTTTTTTCACACTTTAATTGTAGTTTCCTTTATTGTAAAACCTGGACCCTATATATAAAAAACTGTTCACATATCGCTAATAAAACTACTTCTATTGTTCCTTTAATATTTTTATTTATAATTATTTGTGCCAATTTTAAACTTTGGTAAAATCCATAAAAATTTTAATTCATTTTAGAAATAATATTAAAAAAAATACAGAAACACACTAAAAACATGATTAAAAAAATTAATTTGATTTATTAATTCAAAGCTAACTACATTGTAATGACATAATTCATAGATGATTAGAATTACATTTCCAACTGAGCTGGAGCAACCATAATAATTGGAAAGTTATTTTGTGTTTTATTATTTATATGAATTTTATGAATTATAAATCCAAAAAAAATAAATATTAAAAGACTTATAACCAAAATGATATAAACAATAGAATTAACATTAGATATAACTTCACAAGACTTTTCATAAAAATATGGACTAAAATTTTGGATGCAATGTTTGTTTTCAGTTTTATTTAATCTTTCAATTAGAATTAAATTTTCATTTAAAATTTTTATTGCGAATGCTTTATTGAATTTCTCTGATCCAAAGTCCAAAATCATAATCATTTTCTCTCACCTCTTTACAACCATATAAAATCAAAAAACTATCATAATCTGTACCAATTATTTTATAATCAATCATCTGAGGATAATTTGTACACTTTTCTTCAGAATCTTTGTAATTTACTGTAAATGATAATTCAGTAGAATCGTTTTCAAGTTCAGCCATTCCTTCACTTTTTGGTTTTCCAATTTTGTTACAACACTAAATAAGTGTAATTTTTATATTTTTGTGATTCATAACATCAGTTTCATTAATATCAGAGTAAAATTCAAATGATAAAATTTTACTTTTTGTTGTAATAAAATATTCAAAGCTCCATTCTTTTTGATCGAGGAAGATGATTTCTTTGACATTAAAAGGGATTCCTCTTATTTTTGGACAAAATTCACGAGAAACACTTAATGGAATAATAAATAACAAAAGTAATGACAAAACTTATAAATATGATAGCACTTGATCCAGAGCTGTTAACAGATTGGTGACTTTCTTGAAGTAAAAAAAATTCTTATCTAAAATTCATAAGACTCTTTCAGTTGTTTTCAATGTTCAAAATTACATACATATTATTCCTGCAACCAGTACCGCATCATATAAAAAAAATAAATCAATTGAAAAATTTATAAATTCAATAAAGTGAAAGCTCAAAGGAATTGAACACAGACAACAGACAAAAAGTGGATCTCAATTACTCTAAAATAAATATAAGTAAGGTTTTCTGTTCTGCAATTTAAATTAAAATGAAATTAGTGCAAACATTAAAATTTTCATGGAAATTATTAGTTACATTTAAACTAATTTGTAAATAAAAATTAGCATAGAAACAATTCCTATGATTGATTATTGTGAATATTTTCAATATTTTTTTTAAATCAGCGAAATATTAAATTTTTTTGAGTCTAATGTTTCTATAAACTTTAAATTATTTTGTAGCAAACAAACCAAAATTGTCCAATAAGAGACAATAGGTAAGGGATGATAAGTTCTTGATTTATATTTCAAATGAATTTTAGGAAAGCTATCAAATTTCTGTGGCCAGCCCTAACAATCGTAGAAGATTATACACTTATTGTTAACTCCCATTTAATAATTTACTTTTTTGCTTTATTGAATTCAATTAAAGGAAAATTGTGGCTATCAAATAATTATCTATGATGTAAATAAAATTATATGTAATGAGTACTTTGACTACGAAAACTTTTCAATAAATTTCTAACTTTTTTAGTTAATTATTTTATTCGACTTACAAAATGTTTTTGATTTCAACAATATTGAAACAATTGTTTAATTTATGTTTGGCTTTAAGTTTAATGTAACTTTTTTATTTCGTTAAAATCGTTTATTTGATGAATTAAATAAAGTATTTGATGATAACTGGGGTTCTTCATTTTTGTTAAAATATAGTTTTTATCTGATTAGCAAAAATAAGATAATATCATATATTTATTGGTTCATTAGTTTAGTCGGTAGAGCGTCGTGCTAATAACGCCAATATTGTTTCTAATAAATATAGTTAGTTCTATGTCTTTACTTTCTTCTACTGCAACTACAACAACAACAAGAACTGAAACTGAAACTGAAACTCCAACTGAAACTGCAACTGCAACTGCAACTACAACAACAACCACAACCACAACTGCAACTGAAATTGCAACTGTAACTGAAACTGAAACTGCAACTTCAACTGCAACTGCAACTACAACAACAACAACAACAACAACAACAACAACAACAACAACAACTGCAACTGAAACTGAAACTGAAACTGAAACTGCAACTGCAACTGCAACTACAACAACAACAATAACTGCAACTGAAACTCTCTCATAATTATAATTGTTTTTACTTTCTCTTAATTACATTAATTATATTACACTGTTGCCACGTTTATACAATTTTATATATTTTATATAATAATACATATAATAAACTATTCAAAACTCCATTTTTTTTTGATCGAGGAAGTTGATTTCTTTGACATTAAAAGGGAATCCTTTTATTTTTGGACATAATTCACGAGAACACTCCGTGGAATAATAAATAACAAAAGTAATGAATAACAAAAACTTATAAACATGATTGCACTTGATCCAGAACTGTTGAAAGATTTGTGATTTTCTTGAAGTAAAAAAAATTCTGATCTAAAATTCATAAGACCCTTTCAGTTGTTTTCAATGTACAAAATTACATACATATTATTCTTGTAATCAGTACCGCATCATATAAAAAAAAATCAATTGAAAAATTTATAAGTTCAATAAAGTGAAAGCTCAAAGGAATTCAACACAGACAACAGACAAAAAGTGGATCTCAATAATTCTAAAATAAACATTCGTAAGGTTTTCTGTTTTGCAATTTAAAATAAAATGAATTTAGTGCAAAAATTAAAATTTTCAGGGAAATTATTAGGTACATTTATACTAATTTGTAAATAAAAATTAGCATAGAAAGAATTCCTATGATTGATTATTGTGAATATTTTCAGTATTTTTTTTAAATCAGCGAAATATTAAATTTTTTTGAGTCTAGTGTTTCTATAAACTTTAAATATTTTTGTAGCAAACAAACCAAAATTGTCCAATAGGAGACAATAGTAGATGATAAGTTCTTGATTTATATTTATGATGAATTTTAGGAAAGTTATTAAATTTCTGTAGCCGGCCCTAACAAACGTAGAAGATTATACACTTATTGATAATTCCCATTTAATAATTTACTTTTTTGCTTTATTGAATTCAATTAAATGGAAATTGTGGCTATCAAATACTTATCTATGATGTAATTAGAATTATATCTCATTACATATAATTCTAATTACCAAAACTTTTCAACAATTTACTAACTTTTTTTAGTTAATTTTTTTATTCGACTTACAAAATGTATTTCATTTCAACAGTATTGAAACAATTGTGTAATTTATATTTGGCTTTAAGTTTAATGTAACTTTTTTATTTTATTCAAATCGTTTATTTGATGAATTAATCAAAGTATTTGAAAATAACTGGGGTTCTTTATTTTTGTTAAAATATAATTCTAATTTAGTTTTATTGCTGTGTAACCAACAACAAAATCATTCTTTCCAATTTTTCATACATTATAATATATTAAATTTAAAAATATCTACATTTCTTATTTTCAAAAGTTTTATTGCTGTGCAAATAACAACAAAAACGTAGTCTCTCATATCATCTCTCGGTCGAAAAACTCATGACAAAATTCACCCCCACCCCAACAAAACTAAAACAAAAAAGTAAAAGAAATTAGAAAAAGGGAAAATAATATCAATAGCAAAATAATAGTTATAGAGTGAGGTAAAGTTAGTTAAAAAATACATAGTGAAGAAAATAAGGAAAAAAATAATCATTTCAAAAGATAGAAAATAATAAAAAGACACATAAGTGAAAAAAGTGAAAAAGATAGGAAAGAAAAACATCAAGTAAGAATTAATATATAACACACACAATAAAACTTAATTTAAAGCATAGACCAATCAAGAAAGAAATAACTAATCATAAATTTTATCGTCATATCAACCGGCAAAATTAATCAAAATTCATTCATTCATATCAAAATAATTTTACGTTTTTAATATCTCAAAAATAGCCCGATTTAAGAAAACATAGTCAAGTATAATTTAGTTACCTTTCTAATTAATTTAATCTAATAATTACACATTAATAAAATCGCGTTATAAATACCAAAATATTTAATACACAAATAATCTCGCGTTCTCTCTCGAAATCTCACACAAAAATAATATCCTCAGCTAGAAAGATCTCCTTTTATTTTTTCTCTTATAAATTCTTTCATAACAAAATAATTTTACGTTTTTAATATCTCAAAAAATAGCCCGATTTAAGACAACATAGTCAAGTATAATTTAGTTACCTTTCTAATTAATTTAATTTAATAAGTACATATTAATAAAATCGCGTTATAAATACCAAAATATCTAATACACAAATAATCTCGCGTTCTCTCTCGAAATCTCACACAAAAATAATATCCTCATCTAGAAAGATCTCCTTTTATTTTTCTCTTATATTAGTAAAAAGTTTTATTGCTGTGTAACCAACAACAAAAACCATTTTCTCCAAAATCATACATCGCAAAATATTTAGTCTAGAAAAAACTGCACGTCTTATTTCCAAAAGTTTTATTGCTGTGTAACCAACAACAAAATCATTCTTTCCAATTTTTCATACATTATAATATTTTAAATTTAAAAATATCTACATTTCTTATTTTCAAAAGTTTTATTGCTGTGCAAATAACAACAAAAACGTAGTCTCTCATATCATCTCTCGGTCGAAAAACTCATGACAAAATTCACCCCCACCCCAACAAAACTAAAACAAAAAAGTAAAAGAAATTAGAAAAAGGGAAAATAATATCAATAGCAAAATAATAGTTATAGAGTGAGGTAAAGTTAGTTAAAAAATACATAGTGAAGAAAATAAGGAAAAAAAATAATCATTTCAAAAGATAGAAAATAATAAAAAGACACATAAGTGAAAAAAGTGAAAAAGATAGGAAAGAAAAACATCAAGTAAGAATTAATATATAACACACACAATAAAACTTAATTTAAAAACATAGACCAATCAAGAAAGAAATAACTAATCATAAATTTTATCGTCATATCAACCGGCAAAATTAATCAAAATTCATTCATTCATATCAAAATAATTTTACGTTTTTAATATCTCAAAAATAGCCGATTTAAGAAAACATAGTCAAGTATAATTTAGTTACCTTTCTAATTAATTTAATCTAGTAATTACACATTAATAAAATCGCGTTATAAATACCAAAATATTTAATACACAAATAATCTCGCGTTCTCTCTCGAAATCTCACACAAAAATAATATCCTCAGCTAGAAAGATCTCCTTTTATTTTTTCTCTTATAAATTCATTCATAACAAAATAATTTTACGTTTTTAATATCTCAAAAAATAGCCCGATTTAAGACAACATAGTCAAGTATAATTTAGTTACCTTTCTAATTAATTTAATTTAATAATTACATATTAATAAAATCGCGTTATAAATACCAAAATATCTAATACACAAATAATCTCGCGTTCTCTCTCGAAATCTCACACAAAAATAATATACTTGACTATGTTTTCTTAAATCGGGCTATTTTTGAGATATTAAAAACGTAAAATTATTTTGATATGAATGAATGAATTTTGATTAATTTTGCCGGTTGATATGACGATAAAATTTATGATTAGTTATTTCTTTCTTGATTGGTCTATGTTTTTAAATTAAGTTTTATTGTGTGTGTTATATATTAATTCTTACTTGATGTTTTTCTTTCCTATCTTTTTCACTTTTTTCACTTATGTGTCTTTTTATTATTTTCTATCTTTTGAAATGATTATTTTTTTTCCTTATTTTCTTCACTATGTATTTTTTAACTAACTTTACCTCACTCTATAACTATTATTTTGCTATTGATATTATTTTCCCTTTTTCTAATTTCTTTTACTTTTTTGTTTTAGTTTTGTTGGGGTGGGGGTGAATTTTGTCATGAGTTTTTCGACCGAGAGATGATATGAGAGACTACGTTTTTGTTGTTATTTGCACAGCAATAAAACTTTTGAAAATAAGAAATGTAGATATTTTTAAATTTAAAATATTATAATGTATGAAAAATTGGAAAGAATGATTTTGTTGTTGGTTACACAGCAATAAAACTTTTGGAAATAAGACGTGCAGTTTTTTCTAGACTAAGTATTTTGCGATGTATGATTTTGGAGAAAATGGTTTTTGTTGTTGGTTACACAGCAATAAAACTTTTTACTAATATAAGAGAAAAATAAAAGGAGATCTTTCTAGATGAGGATATTATTTTTGTGTGAGATTTCGAGAGAGAACGCGAGATTATTTGTGTATTAGATATTTTGGTATTTATAACGCGATTTTATTAATATGTAATTATTAAATTAAATTAATTAGAAAGGTAACTAAATTATACTTGACTATGTTGTCTTAAATCGGGCTATTTTTTGAGATATTAAAAACGTAAAATTATTTTGTTATGAATGAATTTATATGAGAAAAAATAAAAGGAGATCTTTCTAGCTGAGGATATTATTTTTGTGTGAGATTTCGAGAGAGAACGCGAGATTATTTGTGTATTAGATATTTTGGTATTTATAACGCGATTTTATTAATATGTAATTATTAAATTAAATTAATTAGAAAGGTAACTAAATTATACTTGACTATGTTGTCTTAAATCGGGCTATTTTTTGAGATATTAAAAACGTAAAATTATTTTGTTATGAATGAATTTATAAGAGAAAAAATAAAAGGAGATCTTTCTAGCTGAGGATATTATTTTTGTGTGAGATTTCGAGAGAGAACGCAAGATTATTTGTGTATTAAATATTTTGGTATTTATAACGCGATTTTATTAATGTGTAATTATTAGAATTGGGCTCATTTTTGCTTAGTCGGTAGAGCGTCGTGCTAATAACGCGAAGGTTGACGGTTCAATCCCGTCATGAGCCAATTATTTACATTTTTACAGAAATTTTACATTCGATTATGAAAGCACTACACCCCAATTTTCAAGATTTTAGAATTATTTCTGAAATTAGAATTCAATTTAATATCATAGTTTTTTTTAATCTTTACTCTCTACTTGCCTTGGTTTTGTGTGAATCTGTTCGTATGATGAATGGACCAACATTAAAAAGGAAATTTCAAGAAATAAATATTTGGCGAATATGCATGAGTGCAGTAAAAAACCACAAATTTCACATAAATTTCGGGTTATGCATAAATTATTTGGATTTAAAACTGTGTTTATATAGGCTAATTTTATTTGTTTAAGGATTTGCAAGATTCTTGAATATTTTCAAAATATTTAAATCAAAATAAAAATATTTTTTTTTTAAGTTAACATTAAATATTTCTTTATAAACACGACATCTTAGTAATTAAATGTTTTACTAATTTGTGATCATGATGAGAGAAATAGAAATATTATTAGACAAAGAGAGATATTTAGACTGAGAATTAAAAGTAATAACATGTTGTTGCATTTTCATCATTGCTTGAAATGACACCAATATTGTTTCTAATAAATATAGTTAGTTCTATGTCTTTACTTTCTTCTACTGCAACTACAACAACAACAAGAACTGAAACTGAAACTGAAACTGCAAATGAAACTGCAACTGTAACTACAACAACAACAACAACTGCAACTGCAACTGAAACTGACACTGCAACTGCAACTACAACAACAACAACAACTGCAACTGCAACTGCAACTGAAACTGACACTGCAACTGCAACTACAACTACAACTACAACAACAACAACAACTGCAACTGCAACTGCAACTGAAACTGAAACTGCAACTTCAACTGCAACTACAACAACAACAACAACTGATACTGAAACTGAAACTGCAACTGAAACTGCAACTGCAACTACAACAACAACTGCAACTGCAACTGAAACTGAAACTGAAACTGCAACTGAAACTGCAACTGCAACTACAACAACAACAACAACTGCAACTGCAACTGAAACTGAAACTGAAACTGCAACTGCAACTACAACAACAACTGCAACTGCAACTTAAACTGCAACTGCAACTACAACAACAACTGTAACTGCAACTACAACAACAACAACAATAACTGCAACTAAAACTGCAACTGCAACTGCAACTACAACTGCAACTGCAACTACAACAACAACAACAACTGAAAGTGAAACTGCAACTGCAACTGCAACTACAACAACAACAACAACTGCAACTGCAACTGAAACTGACACTGCAACTGCAACTGCAACTGCAACTACAACAACAACAAGAACTGAAACTGTAACTGAAACTGCAACTGAAACTGCAACTGCAACTTCAACAACAACAACAACTGCAACTGTAACTGAAACTGACACTGCAACTGCAACTACAACAACAACTGCAACGGCAACTGAAACTGCAACTGAAACTGCAACTGAAACTGCAACTGTAACTACAACAACAACAACAACAACAACTGCAACTGCAACGGCAACTGAAACTGCAACTGAAACTGCAACTGCAACTACAACAACAACAACAACTGCAACTGCAACTGCAACTGAAACTGCAACTGCAACTGCAACTACAACAACAACTACAACTGAAACTGAAACTGAAACTGCAACTACAACAACAACAACAACTGCAACTGCAACTGCAACTACAACAACAACAACTGTTTAATCTGGATGAATTAAACTTTAGGAATTGGATAGGAAATTCTTCTTTAACAATCCCGATGTATCCGGGTCAGACATTTCTCTGTTAAAGAAGTTTGAATGATATAGACGATTTGACTCTCTGATTATAAGTAAATTTATTTACTGGTCGAATACTGGTAGTACTATTGGGATTAGAATTGATTATCAGAATGACCACAACAAATCCCAAAAGCCTTCATTATATTTGATCAAAAAAAGAAATTAAACATAAAATTGTGGAAAATAATTTCAATATTTTAATTTTTCCGTTTAAGTTATTGAAGATTTTGAAATTTGTATCGAAATATCGAAAAAAAATATAACTTTGAATTCTTGACAATAAATTCAAAGGATTAATATTTTACTATAAATAACAAAATTATTAAATACAATAGAATAGAGTAACATTTATTTATATTCTTCATTTGATTTTGCAATTAGAAATTAATGGAGAAAACCCATGTGCCTAAAAGTAATCACAAGAATTTTTAAATGTCTAAAGCAATTATTACAACATTTGAAAGCTTTCTTTACAATTAATTCCATTAATTGAGACATTTATTATAAGTATTTGATTCTTATTTTGGAACATTTAAGAACAACTCTTAAAAAGTTCAGATGATAAAATTATTTCTTGTGCGAGACACAAACCATTTATCCTTTTAGCAAAGACACACTTAAAGTCCTTGTATTCGTTCTTATTGAAGTAATTAAATTCAATTGTTAACAAATATGTAAAAAAATAATCAAATTAAATTTTATCAAATAATTCATAAATTTTGTCAGAAATATCTTCGTCTTTTTGAAGTTATAAGTCAAGATTTTTTTAAATACAAACCACAAGGTAAGTACATTTTTTAAGAAACAAAAGATGCGGAATATTGATATATTTTTCAAAAGGCGAAATTGAATAAAGCATGGATAATATTTTTACTTCGTCATAAAAGTCATCAATCTGTTAACAGTTCTGATCAAGTGCAATCATGTCTGATAGTTCATGTCCAAATATAAAAGGTATCCCTTTTTTATAATTTATTTACTACTTCCGTATTAAATTTATGCAGTACAGAACTATCACAGAAATACCAAATATGTATTCAAATTTTTGTTGATAAAAAAAATCTCAATACTAAACTAGAATTAAAATGTTATAAAATTGTATACAAATTATCGCAACTATTAATAAAGGAACTAAAATTGATTGAAGTTCATTTATTTCGTAATGAAATAAAAAAAAACAGTTAATCATTAGCTCATGACGGGATTGAACCACCGACCTCCGCGACGCTCTACCGACTGAGCTAATAGGCCGATATGGCTAATCCAATAAGAATTACGCAGCAATTAATATTTATTTTACGTATTCACTTAAAATCCATTAATTGTATAGCAGTTCATTAGATAAAATAAAAACTAGTTATTAATTATTACACAATTGAAGAAATTTGTTGAATGAAATGAAATATATTACCTAACCTAATAAAGTGAAGAAATTGTTCAGGAATTATGGTAATCAAAGTACCCATTAAATCTAATTCTAATTACTTCATCGATACTTAAGTATTTCAATAAAGCAAACACGTAAGTTATTAAATGGAATTTATTAATAAATGTATAATCTATAAAGATTGTTAGGGCCGGCTACAGAAATTTGATGACTTCTAAAATTCTGCAGTCATAAATTGTAGAAAATCGTAGAAATTGTTTCTATTGGTCCCATGAATATGATAGTTCACTACAAGAAAATTTTATAGTTCGAGACAGAAAATCCTAGCTATGCAATTGTTGATCTTTTAGATCCACTTTTTCATCGAATCTTATACACAAACTTTCATAAATAATGACCCATAACCCATAAATTGTTGAATTGCTTTATGAGTAAATTACGATGCGGTACTGTATGCAAGAATAAAATAATTTATTGCATTGAAACCGACTGAAAGAGTTTAACGAAATTTAGATAAATATTTTTATTTCTTCAAGCAAGTCACCAATCTGTTAACAGTTCTGGATCAAGTGTAATCATGTTTATAAGTGTTTGTTATGCATTATTTTTGTTATTTATTGAAAATGGCGTGCAATATTGTGGAATTATTCTGTTTTTGTACCATATAGCAAATAAATAAATTATTCCACGAAGTGTTTCTGGTGAATTATGTCCCAAAATAAAAGGAATCCCTTTGATTGTCAATAAATGGGTTAACTCAAAAAAATGGAATTTTGAATATTTTATTGCAACAAAAAGTAAAATTTTATCATTATTCTCAGATGAATTAAAAGCTGACTTTTATCGTTTTGAATGCTTCTATGACATTGAAAAATCTGATGCCACCGATTTAAAATACACAAATATTAAAATTACACTTAATTTCGACTGCCTCGATGAGATTGAAGGACTTGCCGATTTAATACTTGAAAGCGATTTTAGTGAATTCTCATTTACAGTAAATTACAAAGATTCTGAAGAAAAGTGTACGAATTATCCTCAAATGATATATAAAATAATTGGAACAGACTATTAGAATTTTTATATTTTATATGGTTGCAATGAGATTTAAGACAATGATCCTTATGATTTTGGACTTTGGATACTAAGCGGATCGCTAGAATTTAATGAAACAACTGCAATTCAACAATTAAGCTTTTTAGCAATGAAATTAAATTTTGCGTAACAATCAAATAATAAATGGCCCATGACGGGATTGAACCGTCGACCTTCGCGTCATTAGCACGACGCTCTACCGACTGAGCTAATGGGTCCATTTTTGCTACTTTGGGACTCAGAATTACTTGATTTAATTTTTGTTTCTTTGAATAAATTTAATGAAATGAAATAAAATAGTTACATCCGACTTAAAGTAAAACCCAATAGATTGCACAATTGAAATAAATTTGTTTGAATGAAATTTATTAGTTATTCACATTAGAACATTTGTACATAAATCAAAATATTATAACTTTTAGTTTTGATCTCTTTATGTCCATCACTGAATGCTTTTAAAGTCACTAACAATCGTAGAATATTATACACTTATTGATAATTCCCATTTAATAATATACTCTTTTGCTTTATTGGATTCAATTAAATGAAAATTGTGGCTATCAAATAATTATCTATGATGTAATTTGAATTATATGTAATAAGTACATTGATTACCAAAACTTTTCAACAATTTACTAACTTTTTTAGTTAATTATTTTAGTTTATATTGAAACAATTGTGTAATTTATGTTTGGCTTTAAGTTTAATGTAAATTTTTTATTTCATTCAAATCGTTTATTTGATGAATTAATCAAAGTATTTGAAGATAACTGGGGCTCTTTATTTTTGTTAAAATATAATTTTTATTTGATTCGCAAAAATAAGATAATTTCTTTTATTTATGGGCTCATTTATTTATGGGCTCATTAGAGTTAATTAGTAATTATTAGTCCTAATTTAATTATAATTTTATTAGGTTGGGATGGGTTAGGTTTAATTTCTTATTGTTTAGTTATTTATTTTCCAAATGTTAAATCGTATAACTGCTTTATCAAATCGAATTGGTGATGTTGCACTATTATTAGCAATTGCTTGAATATTAAATTATGGAAAATGAAATTATATTTTTTATCTTGAATTAATAAAAAGTAATTATGAAATAATGATTATTGGGGGATTGGTAGTAATAGTAGCTATAACCAAAAGAGCTCAAATTCCTTTTTCTTCTTGGCTTCCAGCAGCAATAGCTGCCCCTACCACTGTTTCTGCCTTGGTACATTCTTCTATTTTGGTTACGGCAGGGGTTAATTTTATTCGTTTAAGGGTTTGTAAGATTCTTGAATATTATTTTTCTAAGTAAACATTAAATATTTCTTTACAAACACGACATCTTAGTAATTTCATATTTTACTAATTTGTAATCATGATGAGAGAGATAGAAATATTATTAGAGAAAGAGAGATATTTAGACTGAAAAGTAAGAGTAATAACATGTTGTTGCATTTCATCATTGCTTGAAATGCCACCAATATTGTTTCTAATAAATATAGTTAGGTCTGTTTTTACTTTCTTATTCTTCTACGGGAAAGATATATAGTTTATACATTAAGTATACTTTCTCTTTATATTTGCCTTCTTGAATACTCAAGATATGAAATGAGAAAACAGTATAAATTTTGGATTGTAATATTTTCTATTTTTAAACACTAACGACAAAATAGAAAATAATATTTCTCTTCAAAAACAATGTTGTTTCTCTTTATATCTTATGGCTTCAGTGCTCACAAAAAAGGAAGAGTCTTTAATCTAATATTTTCTTCTTTTATCCTATTTCAACTGACCACCCAAAATTTTCGTATTTTCTCTTTTCATATTTTATGCACGGATAACAGTTTTGCTTTTTATTTAAACTCAATTGATTTGTTTTGGAAATAAAAATTACATTATTAATTCCACATATTTATTTTAAATAAAAAAAATTTACATTTTGTTGACTTTTTATTTACTAAAAAAATTAAAAGTTGATTTCTCGGCAACATCCAATAACAATTATACAATTAATTAATTTATTTGTTAAAGTTTACTTTTAATTTATAATTTATTTAATAAAAATTGGGTAATACGATTCTTTTATTTGTGATTTTGAAACCCCTACAAACGTTGTATTTATTTCAAACAACAAAAAAAAAGGTAAAATTGACAAAGATTCAATTGTTTTAAGTTAAGAATACAACAAAAATATGTGAGTTTTATCCAAAATTATTCAGAATAACTTTAATATTTTTCCATAATAAAACAAATCCTAAACTTTCAATAAATTAATGAAGTTCAAGTTAATTATTATTATTTGCAACTCTATTCCGATTTCGTATAAAACATTTTTAAATAATAAATACAAAATTAATTAAACCAACAATTATAATAAAATATTCAATAGAAATTTCACAGAACACACTTGTTCATAAAAATAGGAATAAAAATCATTAATACAATAATTTTTTGATTGTTACGCAAAATTTAAATCTCAGTTTGATTCTTACATATCTAGTTTGCCTTTTGTCTTGTTATACAGCAACTCATTGAGTAAGAGAACGAGAACAATAAAAACTTACCCAAACATATATGTGACGTATTTCAATGGATAGTCACGAAGTCAGTTTACAATGTGTTGCAACAGACCATCAATTTTTTCATTTTTGTAATAAATAATAAATAAACTAAATGTAGTTTCCCTTATTGAAAAACCCGGATCATGTATATAAAAACTGTTTGTGTATCATTAATAAAACTAATTGTTATTGTTCCTTTAATATTTTTATTTATATTTATTTGTGCTAATTTTAAATTCTGGCAAAATCCATAAAAATTCCAAAGTTTATTTAGAAATAATATTGAGAAAACACAGAAACACACTAAAAACATGATTAAACCCAGTACTTTTAGCAAAACTGTTTCATTTAATAAAAATTTTTTTTTGTGAAATTAAATTCTTGATTTATTCTAAATGAATCTATATATTACATTTTTTTAGTTGTCATAGTCCAATAGTCGGATACAATCCATACTGAATTAATTGTTACTATTGGTTTGGTATTGATTGAACAAAAATAATGTAAAATTTATGTAATTCGTTTGTTTTTTGAATCAAAAAAAACTTGGACCAAAGTTTTAGATAGTTAAAAAACTCTTTAATACATGAACAAAACTACTTAAAGTGATCCAACAAAGTAATGATAATTAAAAAAAACATTCAGCAACTAATAATTAAACCAACATAAAATAAATTTGATTTAATTTTTATTAATTCAAAGTAAACTACATTGTAATGACATAATTTATAGATGATTAGAATTATAATTCCCATTGTGCTGGAGCAACCATAATAATTGGAAAGTTATTTTGTGTAATTTTTTTTATATAAACTTTATAAATTATAAATCCTAAAAAAATAAATATTAAAAGACTTATAACCAAAATGATATAAACAACAGAATCCGTTGGAAGTTCACAAGACTTTTCATAAAAATCTTTTCTAAAATTTGTGCTGCACTCTATGATTTCAGCTTTTTTTAATCTTTCAATAGGAATTTGGTTTTCATTTCAAATTGCAGTTGTTTCACTGAAATTATCCGATCTATTTAATATCCATAGTCCAAAATCATATGGTGCATTTCTTTGAATCTCATGGCAACCATATAAAATCAAAAAATTCTCATAGTCTGTACCAATTATTTTATACTCAATCATCTGAGGATAATTCGTACACTGTTCTTCAGAATCTTTGTAAATGACTGTAAATGATAATTCAGTAGAATTATTTTCAAGTATTAAATCGGCAATCTCTTCAAACCTTGGATTTCCAATTTTGTGACAAATCATAATAACTGTGAGTTTTATATTATTCACAACATCATTTTCTTTAATATCAGAGTAAGATTTAATTTTATAAAATCAGCTTTTAGCTTATTCGAAAATAATGATAAAATTTTACTTTATGTTGTAATAAAATATTCAAAATTCCATAATTTTGCACCGAAGAAGATGATTTCGTTGATATTTAAAGGAATTCCTTTTATTTTTGGACATAATTCACTAACAACACTTTGTTGAATAATAAATAACAAACTACGAACTATAAACTATGAACTACGAACACTTATAAACATGATTGCACTTGATCAGAACTGTTAGCAGAATGGTAACTTTTCTAAATTTAGAAATTTTTTTTAATAAGTTTATAAATTTCATTTGATAATGAAGTTTATTGCTTCATTGCTTTACTTAGATATTTGTTTAAATTCAATTCAAAGTTTACCAAGAACTTATACACCTTTTATATTATTATTTTGATGTAGTTACATAATATATTCTAAATTTAATTCCTTTGCGTAATCTTAATATTAGATTTTACTTTAAGCTTGATGTAACATTCATATTTCATTTAATCGATTTTCTTCAAACCGTTTATTTATATTGTATTGGATTTATTTTTTTATTAAACCAAGTACGTCAATTACTAAGGTTATTAGTAGTAGAAGACCTACTATTTTTTATATGTGTTCTGGATCACATAGCATTTGCACATGCATTTTATAATCCGATTTTGGATATCAAATACTTATCTATGATGTAATTAAAATTATATGTAATGAGTACTTTGACTACGAAAACTTTTCAATAATTTACTAACTTTTTTAGTTAATTATTTTATTCGACTTACAAAATGTTTTTGATTTCAACAATATTGAAACAATTGTTTAATTTATGTTTGGCTTTAAGTTTAATGTAACTTTTTTATTTCGTTAAAATCGTTTATTTGATGAATTAAATAAAGTATTTGATGATAACTGGGGTTCTTCATTTTTGTTAAAATATAGTTTTTATCTGATTAGCAAAAATAAGATAATATCTTATATTTATCGGTTCATTAGTTTAGTCGGTAGAGCGTCGTGCTAATAACGCGAAGGTCGACGGTTCAAACCCGTCATGAGCCAATTATTTTCATTTTTACAGAAATTTTACATTCGATTATGAAAGCACTACACCCCAATTTTCAAGATTTTAGAATTATTTTTGAAATTAGAATTCAATTTAATATCATAGTTTTTTTTAATCTTTACTCTCTACTTGCCTTGGTTTTGTGTGAATCTGTTCGTATTATGAATGGACCAACATTAAAAAAGAAATTTCAAGAAATAAATATTTGGCGAATATGCATGAGTGCAGTAAAAAATCACAAATTTCACATAAATTTCGGGTTATGCATAAATTATTTGTAGTAATTAAATGTTTTACTAATTTGTGATCATGATGAGAGAAATAGAAATATTATTAGACAAAGAGAGATATTTAGACTGAGAAGTAAAAGTAATAACATGTTGTTGCATTTTCATCATTGCTTGAAATGACACCAATATTGTTTCTAATAAATATTGTTAGTTCTATGTCTTTACTTTCTTCTTCTACGGGAAAGATATATAGTTTATACATTAAGTAAACTTTCTCTTTTATTTGCCTTCTTGAATATTTAAGATAAGAAATGAGAAAACAGTATAAATTTTGGACTGTAATATTCTCTCTTTTTAATTAGTAACGACAATAGAGAAAATAATATTTCTCTGCAAAAATAATGTTCTTTCTTTTTTTAACTTATGGCTTCAGTGCTCACAAAAAAGGAAGAGTCTTTTATTCAATATTTTCCTCTTTTATCCTATTGAAACTGACCATTTAAAAATTTTCTCTTTTCATCTCTATGCATGAGAAAGAAAATATGTATTTCTCTTACATGTAATATTTTCAATTATTTTTCTTGATACGTCACTCATGAGAACCAAAGAGAGGAATCTATTACTGTTAAATTTATATTGTTGCTTGAAGAAACACGAAAAAGGAAAAAATACTCGTAACTTTAGTATTATTTCTTTTATTCAGTTTCTAGAATATTACTGAACTAAAAGAGAACCTTGTAAAGTTATAAGTCCCGTTACATGTTACACCCAATGGAAATATTACACAAGGAGAATAAAACCCACTGCAACTGCAACTGAAACTGCAACTGCAACTACAACTGCAACTGCAACTGCAACTACAACAACAACAACAACTGATACTGAAACTGAAACTGTAACTGAAACTGCAACTGCAACTACAACAACAACAACAACTGCAACTGCAACTGAAACTGAAACTGAAACTGAAACTGCAACTGCAACTGCAACTACAACAACAACTGCAACTGCAACTGCAACTGCAACTACAACAACAACAACAACAACTGTAACTGCAACTACAACAACAACAACAACAACAATAACTGCAACTGAAACTGCAACTGCAACTACAACAACAACAACAACTGCAACTGCAACTGCAACTAAAACTGCAACTGCAACTGCAACTACAACAAAAACAACAACTGCAACTGCAACTGCAACTGAAACTGAAACTGAAACTGAAACTGCAACTGCAACTGCAACTGCAACTGCAACTGCAACTGCAACTGCAACTGCAACTGCAACTGCAACTGCAACTGCAACTGCAACTGCAACTGCAACTGCAACTACAACAACAACTGCAACTGCAACTGAAACTGCAACTGCAACTGCAACTACAACAACAACAACTGTAACTGCAACTACAACAACAACAACAATAACTGCAACTGAAACTGCAACTGCAACTGCAACTACAACTGCAACTGCAACTACAACAACAACAACAACTGAAAGTGAAACTGTAACTGCATCTACAACAACAACAACAACAAGAACTGAAACTGAAACTGAAACTGCAACTGAAACTGCAACTGCAACTACAACAACAACAACAACTGCAACTGCAACTGAAACTGACACTGCAACTGCAACTACAACAACAACTGCAACGGCAACTGAAACTGCAACTGAAACTGCAACTGCAACTACAACAACAACAACAACAACTGCAACTGCAACGGCAACTGAAACTGCAACTGAAACTGCAACTGAAACTGCAACTGCAACTACAACAACAACAACAACTGCAACGGCAACTGAAACTGCAACTGAAACTGCAACTGCAACTACAACAACAACAACAACAACAACTACAACTGAAACTGAAACTGCAACTACAGCAACAACAACAACTGCAACTGCAACTGCAACTACAACAACAACAACTGTTTAATCTGGATGAATTAAACTTTAGGAATTGGATAGGAAATTCTTCTTTAACAATCCCGATGTATCCGGGCCAGACATTTCTCTGTTAAAGAAGTTTGAATGATATAGACGATTTGACTCTCTGATTATAAGTAAATTTATTTATGAAAAATCTAAGTTTATATACATTAAAAATTGATTACATTGCATTTTAACTTCATGAGAACAATACAAAAATATGATAAAGAATTGTTATTCTCATATAAGAATGTATCATAAATATGCCCAAAAATGCATAATTGCAGAATACATGAAGATGTTTTCTGCGGTGCAATGATTTAATATAATTTAATATATTTAATATATTTAATATTTGATTTTTAATGTATTTTGATGACACAATTATTTTGCGTCTGAGAATGACGCTGCGTTTACAACGCACCGTTTATTTTTTCATATTTATAAAATATGTGATTGAACATTCTGCGCCTCGGTGACTTATGTCGCAATGTAAACCTCTGATGTCGGAAGATTTAGCTGTTCTGCATTCTAGGCTGCGGAACTGGTGATTGTATGATTTGAATTGTTGCTTTCTTCTTCCATGCTTTTAACTTTAATGTAACTATAAAAGCAATAACTATGACAAGTATCGTTAAGGTTATGTATGATACTGTATAGTGATGAACATGGTGATTGTTGATATTCTCTGGCAACTTTTCATTCTCTTTCAAGAAAAATAAAACTGAACATAGATTCCTGTTTCCAGGCCAGAATATTGTTCTGCTATGTTGAGTAAATTTCCCCTTTATATACTTTGGTAATAAAATTGGAAATAAATAATAAAAAATAAAACTGAACACAGATTCCCGTTTCCAGGCCAGAATATTGTTCTGCTATGTACTGTTTTACTTTAAATACTTAGATAATGACAGATTGGTAATTAATAATAAAAAAAAATTGTACATAGATTCCTGTTTCCAGGCCAGAATATTGTTCTGCTATGTACTTTTTCTCTTTATTATTTTTGCTCGAAGGACCAAATGATTAATCTGGTTGTATTAAACTTTAGGAATTGGATAGGAAATTCTTCTTTAACAATCCCGATGTATCCGTGCCAGACATTTATCTGTTAAAGAAGTTTGAATAATATAGACGATTTGACTTGATGTTGATAAGTGATTTTATTTATGAAAAATCTAAGTTTATATACATTAAAAATTGATTACATTGCATTTTAACTTCATGAGAACAATACAAAAATATGATAAAGAATTGTTATTCTCATATAAGAATGTATCATAAATATGCCCAAAAATGCATAATTGCAGAATTCATGAAGACGTTTTCTGCGGTGCAATGATTTAATATAATTTGATATATTTGATTTTTAATGTATTTTGATGACACAATTATTTTGCGTCTGAGAATGACGCTGCGTTTACAACGCACCGTTTATTTTTTCATATTTATAAAATATGTGATTGAACAACAACAATAACTACAACTGCAACTGAAACTGCAACTGCAACTGAAACTGCAACTTCAACTGCAACTACAACAACAACAACAACAACTGCAACTAAAACGGAAACTGCAACTGAAACTGAAACTGCAACTGCAACTACAACAACAACCACAACTGCAACTGAAATTGCAACTGCAACTGAAACTGAAACTGCAACTTCAACTGCAACTACAACAACAACAACTGCAACTGAAACTGAAACTGAAACTGAAACTGAAACTGAAACTGAAACTGCAACTGCAACTGCAACTGCAACTGCAACTGCAACTGCAACTGCAACTGCAACTGCAACTGCAACTGCAAATGCAACTGCAACTGCAACTGCAACTGCAACTGCAACTGCAACTGCAACTGCAACTGCAACTGCAACTGCAACAACAACAACAATAACTGCAACTGCAACTGAAACTGAAACTGCAACTGCAACTACAACAACAACAACAACAACAACAACAACAACAACAACAACTGAAACTGCAACTACAAAAACAAAAACAAAAACAAAAACAACAACAACAACAACAACAACAACAACAACAACAACAACAACAACAACAACAACAACAACAACAACAACAACAACAACAACAACAACAACAACAACAACAACAACAACAACAACAACAACAACAACAACAACAACAACAACAACAACAACAACAACAACAACAACAAATCGTTTATTTGATGAATTAATCAAAGTATTTGAAGATAACTGGGGTTCTTTATTTTTGTTAATATATAATTTTTATCTGATTCGTAAAAATAAGATAATTTCTTTTATTTATGGGCTCATCAGCTTTGACGATAGAGCTAATAACGAGAAGGTCGACGGTTCAATTCCGTCATGAGCCAATTATTTTTATTTTTACAGAAATTTTACTGTTGATTATGAAAGCACTACCCCTCAGACTGTTGTCCTCTAGAGGCAGCAAGCAGAGTACAAGAACAAATTAAGAAACTTGAAGAATACTAGAAATGTTGGGGATAAGACTAAATGAAGAAAAATCAGAAATAATAGTTTTTAGGCCTCCATCGCAGGAGATAAAACGAAAATACCAAAGAGAAAAAAAAAGTAAAAATAGAAATTAAATATAAGGATATTAGGCCGAAAAAAAGTATTAAATATTTAGGGGTTACAATTCCCAACTTATTCGTATTCAATATTAATAAAGGAGATTCTGAATAAAGCAAGAGGGGCATATGCAATGATTGGTCCAGTTATGAGAAATAATAATTTAAGTAAAAATACCAAAGCGTTATTATATAAACAATTAGTGAGGCCAATTTATCGTATATGGTTTACAGATTCAAAAACTTACTATGAAAAATTTGCAATTTAATATTCTGGGGAAATATAGGAAAATATGTTTGGGGATTCCGATATTTATCTCAAATGACGTAATATATAAAAAAAGTGAAAAATTTGAACCATTAAAAAAATATTTAATGGAAAATAGTATAAAAGTCCTAAAGAGAGCCATGGAACATCCAAACAGATTGGTAAAGGATGCAGTTACGCGTGAATTAAATACACTGCATAGATATATGCACATTTTCAAGGAATTTTTTGACAAAGATTTAAAAATTTTTGATGAAGGGCAAAATGTATTTTATCGGAGAAAATTAATATATAAGGGGGGAAAAATATACATTAAATGAAATAAACTACATAGTAGAAAATTTATTAATTATTACCATTGATTTTTTTATTCGTTTTGTTTTGTTAGATAGTTGTTATTATTATTATAATAATTATATTATAATAATTATATTATAATAATTATATTATATATATTATATATTATATTATAAGTAATTTTAAATAGGATAAGTAGGTTAAGAAATCTGTCAACGGAAAAAAAATGTTTTGCGCAACATTTTAGTTAATAAGAATTCTAAGTTGAATTAAGTTTCAATAAAATTTATTGAAAATAGGTTAAGCCAAAATTGGCAACTTAAATGAATTAAATAATATATAGTTAATGTTAGGTTAAAAAAAAAAAGTAAAATAAAGACGCAATAAATAACCTTAAACCTTAAGCACTACACTCCAATTTTCAAGATTTTAGAATTATTTTGAAATTAGAATTCAATTTAATATCATAGTTTTTTTAAATCTTTACTCTCTACTTGTCTTGGTTTTGTGTGAATCTGCTCGTATCATGATTGGACCAACATTAAAAAAGAAATTGTTAAAGTTTCAAGGCATATATATTTTGCGAATATGCATGAGTGCAATAAAAAACAACAAATTCCACATTAATTTCGGGTTAAATTATTTGGATTTAATATTGTGGTTTATATAGGCTAATTTTGTTTGTTTAAGAGTTTGTAAGATTCTTAAATATTTTTAAAGTATTAAAATCAAAATAAAAATAATTTTTTTTTAAGTAAACATTAAATATTTCTTTATAAACACGACTTCTTAGTAATTCCATATTTTTCTAATTTGTGATCATAATGAGAGAGATAGAAATATTATTAGACGGAGAAGTAAGTGTAATAACATGTTGTTGCATTTTCATTATTGATTGAAATGACACCAATTTTGTTTCTAATAAATATAGTTAGTTTTGTCTTTACTTTCTTCTTCTACGGGAAAGATATATAGTTTATACATTAAGTATACTTTCTCTTTTTATTTGCCTTCTTGAATACTCAAGATAAAAAATGAGAAAACAGTATAAATTTTGGACTGTAAAATTTTCTCTTTTTAATTAGTAACGACAATAGAGAAAATAATATTTCTCTGCAAAAATAATGTTCTTTCTTTTTCTATCTTATGGCTTCAGTGCTCACAAAAAAGGAAGAGTCTTTAATCTAATATTTTCTTCTTTTATCCTATTTCAACTGACCACCCAAAATTTTTCTATTTTCTCTTTTCATATTTTATGCACGGATAACAGTTTTGAATGGGTTTTTGCTTTTTATTTAAACTCAATTGATTTGTTTTGGAAATAAAAATTACATTATTAATTCCACATATTTATTTTAAATAAAAAAAATTTACATTTTGTCGACTTTTTATTTACTAAAAAAATTAAAAGTTGATTTCTCGGCAACATCCAATAACAATTATACAATTAATCAATTTATTTGTTAAAGTTTACTTTTAATTTATAATTTATTTAATAAAAATTGGGTAATACGATTCTTTTATTTGTGATTTTGAAACCCCTACAAACGTTGTATTTATTTCAAACAACAAAAAAAAAGGTAAAATTGACAAAGATTCAATTGTTTTAAGTTAAGAATACAACAAAAATATGTGAGTTTTATCTAAAATTATTCAGAATAACTTTAATATTTTTCCATAATAAAACAAATCCTAAACTTTCAATAAATTAATGAAGTTCAAGTTAATTATTATTATTTGCAACTCTATTCCGATTTCGTATAAAACATTTTTAAATAATAAATACAAAATTAATTAAACCAACAATTATAATAAAATATTCAATAGAAATTTCACAGAACACACTTGTTCATAAAAATAGGAATAAAAATCATTAATACAATAATTTTTTGATTGTTACGCAAAATTTAAATCTCAGTTTGATTCTTACATATCTAGTTTGCCTTTTGTCTTGTTATACAGCAACTCATTGAGTAAGAGAACGAGAACAATAAAAACTTACCCAAACATATATGTGACGTATTTCAATGGATAGTCACGAAGTCAGTTTACAATGTGTTGCAACAGACCATCAATTTTTTCATTTTTGTAATAAATAATAAATAAACTAAATGTAGTTTCCCTTATTGAAAAACCCGGATCATGTATATAAAAACTGTTTGTGTATCATTAATAAAACTAATTGTTATTGTTCCTTTAATATTTTTATTTATATTTATTTGTGCTAATTTTAAATTCTGGCAAAATCCATAAAAATTCCAAAGTTTATTTAGAAATAATATTGAGAAAACACAGAAACACACTAAAAACATGATTAAACCCAGTACTTTTAGCAAAACTGTTTCATTTAATAAAAATTTTTTTTTGTGAAATTAAATTCTTGATTGAATCTTGATTTAATTTTTATTAATCCAAAGTACTACATTGTACTGACTTAATATTTAGATGATTAGAATTATAATTCCAATTGAGCTGGAGCAACCATAATAATTGGAAAGTTATTTTGTGAAATTTTTTTTATACAAATTGTATGAATTATGAATGCTAAAAATATAAATATTAAAAGACTGATAACCAAAATGATATAAACAACAGAATCAGTTGGAAGTTCACAAGACTTTTCATAAAAATCTTTCCTAAAATTTGTGCTGCACTCTATGATTTCAGCTTTTTTTAATCTTTCAATAGGAATTTGGTTTTCATTTAAAATTTTTATTACAGTTGTTTCACTGAAATTATCCCTTCTTTTTAGTATCCATAGTCCAAAATCATATTGATCATTTCTTTGAATCACATGGCAACCATATAAAATCAAAAAATTCTCATAGTCTGTACCAATTATTTTATACTCAATCATCTGAGGATAATTCGTACACTGTTCTTCAGAATCTTTGTAAATGACTGTAAATGATAATTCAGTAGAATTATTTTCAAGTATTAAATCGGCAATCTCTTCAAACCTTGGATTTCCAATTTTGTGACAAATCATAATAACTGTGAGTTTTATATTATTCACAACATCATTTTCTTTAATATCAGAGTAAGATTTAATTTTATAAAAATCCGCTTTAGCTCATTCGAAAATAATGATAAAATTTTACTTTTTGTTGTAATAAAATATTCAAAATTCCATAATTTTGCACCGAAGAAGATGATTTCGTTGATATTTAAAGGAATTCCTTTTATTTTTGGACATAATTCACTAACAACACTTTGTTGAATAATAAATAACAAACTACGAACTATGAACTATGAACTACGAACACTTATAAACATGATTGCACTTGATCAGAACTGTTAGCAGAATGGTAACTTTTCTAAATTTAGAAATTTTTTTTAATAAGTTTATAAATTTCAGTTGATAATGATGTTTATTGCTTCATTGCTTTACTTAGATATTTGTTTGAATTCAATTCAAAGTTTACCAAGAACTTATACACCTTTAATATTACTTTTTTGATGTAGTTACAAAATATATTCCAAATTTAATTCCTTTGCGTAATCTTAATATTAGATTTCACTTTAAGCTTGATGTAACATTCATATTTCATTTAATCGATTTTCTTCAAACCGTTTATTTATATTGTATTGTATTTATTTTTTTATTAAACCAAGTACGTCAATTACTAAGGTTATTAGTAGTAGACGACCTACGATTTTTTATTTGGGTTCTGGATCACATAGCATTTGCACATCCATTTTATAATCCGATTTTGGATATCAAATACTTATCTATGATGTAATTAAAATTATATGTAATGATTACGAAAACTTTTCAATAATTTTCTAACTTTTTTAGTTAATTATTTTATTCGACTTACAAAATGTTTTTGATTTCAACAATATTGAAACAATTGTTTAATTTATGTTTGGCTTTAAGTTTAATGTAACTTTTTTATTTCGTTAAAATCGTTTATTTGATGAATTAAATAAAGTATTTGATGATAACTGGGGTTCTTTATTTTTGTTAAAATATAGTTTTTATCTGATTAGCAAAAATAAGATAATATCATATATTTATCGGTTCATTAGTTTAGTCGGTAGAGCGTCGTGCTAATAACGCGAAGGTCGACGGTTCAAACCCGTCATGAGCCAATTATTTTCATTTTTACAGAAATTTTACATTCGATTATGAAAGCACTACACCCCAATTTTCAAGATTTTAGAATTATTTTTTAAATTAGAATTCAATTTAATATCATAGTTTTTTTTAATCTTTACTCTCTACTTGCCTTGGTTTTGTGTGAATCTGTTCGTATGATGAATGGACCAACATTAAAAAGGAAATTTCAAGAAATAAATATTTGGCGAATATGCATGAGTGCAGTAAAAAACCACAAATTTCACATAAATTTCGGGTTATGCATAAATTATTTGGATTTAAAATTGTGGTTTATATAGGCTAATTTTATTTGTTTAAGGATTTGCAAGATTCTTGAATATTTTCAAAATATTTAAATCAAAATAAAAATATTATTTTTTTAAGTAAACATTCAATATTTCTTTATAAACACGACATCTTAGTAATTAAATGTTTTACTAATTTGTGATCATGATGAGAGAAATAGAAATATTATTAGACAAAGAGAGACATTTAGACTGAGAATTAAAAGTAATAACATGTTGTTGCATTTTCATCATTGCTTGAAATGACACCAATATTGTTTCTAATAAATATAGTTAGTTCTATGTCTTTACTTTCTTCTACTGCAACTACAACAACAACAAGAACTGAAACTGAAACTGCAACTGAAACTGCAACTACAACAACAACAACAACTGCAACTGCAACTGCAACTGAAACTGACACTGCAACTGCAACTACAACAACAACAACAACTGCAACTGCAACTGCAACTGAAACTGAAACTGAAACTGCAACTTCAACTGCAACTACAACAACAACAACAACAACAACAACAACAACAACAACAACAACAACAACAACAACAACAACAACAACAACTGCAACTGAAACTGAAACTGCAACTGCAACTACAACAACAACAATAACTGCAACTGAAACTCTCTCATAATTATAATTGTTTTTACTTTCTCTTAATTACATTAATTATATTACACTGTTGCCACGTTTATACAATTTTATATATTTTATATAATAATACATATAATAAACTATTCAAAACTCCATTTTTTTTTGATCGAGGAAGTTGATTTCTTTGACATTAAAAGGGAATCCTTTTATTTTTGGACATAATTCACGAGAACACTCCGTGGAATAATAAATAACAAAAGTAATGAATAACAAAAACTTATAAACATGATTGCACTTGATCCAGAACTGTTGAAAGATTTGTGATTTTCTTGAAGTAAAAAAAATTCTGATCTAAAATTCATAAGACCCTTTCAGTTGTTTTCAATGTACAAAATTACATACATATTATTCTTGTAATCAGTACCGCATCATATAAAAAAAAATCAATTGAAAAATTTATAAGTTCAATAAAGTGAAAGCTCAAAGGAATTCAACACAGACAACAGACAAAAAGTGGATCTCAATAATTCTAAAATAAACATTCGTAAGGTTTTCTGTTTTGCAATTTAAAATAAAATGAATTTAGTGCAAAAATTAAAATTTTCAGGGAAATTATTAGGTACATTTATACTAATTTGTAAATAAAAATTAGCATAGAAAGAATTCCTATGATTGATTATTGTGAATATTTTCAGTATTTTTTTTAAATCAGCGAAATATTAAATTTTTTTGAGTCTAGTGTTTCTATAAACTTTAAATATTTTTGTAGCAAACAAACCAAAATTGTCCAATAGGAGACAATAGTAGATGATAAGTTCTTGATTTATATTTATGATGAATTTTAAAGAAAGTTATTAAATTTCTGTAGCCGGCCCTAACAAACGTAGAAGATTATACACTTATTGATAATTCCCATTTAATAATTTACTTTTTTGCTTTATTGAATTCAATTAAATGAAAATTGTATCTATCAAATTCTTATCTATGATGTAATTAGAATTATATGTAGTGAGTACTTTGATTACGAAAACTTTTCAACAATTTACTAACTTTTTTAGTTAATTATTTTATTCGACTTACAAAATGTATTTCATTTCAACAATATTGAAACAATTTATGTTTGGCTTTAAGTTTAATGTAACTTTTCTATTACATACAAATCGTTTATTTGAAGATAACTGGGATTCTTAATTTTTGATAAAATATAATTTTTATCTGATTCGCAAAAATAAGATAATTTCTTTTATTTATTGGCTCATAAGGTTAGCGTGGTGCTAATAACACGCTAATAACGCAAAGATCGACGGTTCAATCCTTTCATTAGCCAATTATTTTCATTTTTACAGAAATTTTACATTTGACTATGAAAGCACTACACCACAATTTTCAAGATTTTAGAATTATTTTTGAACGTAGAATTCAATTTAATATTATAGTTTTTTTTAATCTTTACTCTCTACTTGTCTTGGATTTGTGTGAATCTGTTCGTATGATGGACCAACATTATAAAAAAATTGTTAAATATCAAAACATAAATATTGGGCGAATATGCATGGGTGCAATAAAAAACAAGAAATTCCTCATTCATTTCGGGTTATGCATAAATTATTTGGATTTAAAATTGTGGTTTATATAGGCTAATTTTATTCGTTTAAGGGTTTGTAATGCCGGAGCTACAATGAACTTCAGCGCCACTCCGGCATGGAAAAAAATCGGCTTGCATAAATGTATCTTATACTGCATTTTAATGTATAAGTGAGAAATGTCAAAAACATCAAATGACATTTCACTTTTGTTTATTATTTGAGTTTTGAGTTTTGTGAATTGTTTTAATATAAATAATTAAATAAAAATCATATTTTGTGGTGAAATTTTGTGAAATATTGAAATATGGTAAGTAAATAAAGTTTTGTGATATTATTTTTACTAGTGTAATAAATTTTGAGTGATAATTTATAAAAATAAATTGTTTGTTTCTTTTATGACAATTTTAAATTTGTTTAACATCACAATAAATGCTGTAAATTTTAAAATCATTTTAAATCTTAATATATTTTTTTGAATACTGTCACTGTTTGAATTAATAATTCTAAATTTAAAGAAAAAACAATACATTTTATTTTATTTGCAGAAAGAAAGGAAAGATCAAGATTAACGATATCACATTTTGATAAATTCTTGCAGTTTTTACGGTAATAATCAATTTAATAAATTATAATTCATAATTTGGAAATTAAATAATTAAAAACTATTTTGTTTTCAGATTTTTTGGCTATTACATTTTTAGAATTGGTCACTCAACAATAAGAAAAACAGTGCGAAGCAATAAATTATATTTTGCTTGTAATTTATGCAACACAAGAAAGTCAAGAAAAACTTGAAGATAATTCATTTGGTTTTGAAAGAAAGACATCCTACCTAAATGTAATTACGGCTATTGAATGTAAATTTAAAATTTTATTTATAAAATGAAATTAGTTATATTTTCTTTTATTTTTAGGTAAACATATAAATTTAAAAATACGCAAAGCATCATCAGGATCACAATAAATATGTAAATATTAAATAAACTTTAATTTTGAGATCGGATATTTTTTTTTTCAATTAAAACTAAATCTATAAACGACAAATTAGTTGAACTCACAAAAAAAAGAATACTTTTCGATGTCTTTATTGCGTCTACATTTGAATTTTTTTTATTAATACACTAGTATAAAATTTGTTATAATTTTGGAATCATTTTATTTCCATTAATTAATTAAATTATTTATTATTCTTCTTCTTGTACATATTATATTTTTTTTATGCTAATTTAGTTATTTTTTTATTATAAATATGTGTTTGTGGATTATATTATATTTTTTCTCTTCTTTTTATATTGTATATATTAAAATAAAATTCAAATCATTTAAATTTTGTTGTTTTTATTTTCAAATTAATAATTTTCTTGTTTTAAAATATCTCGACAAATACCGCCATTTTCAAAAAAATAAATAAAAAAATCGAAATAGTCGAGATTCAATTAGAGAATATGTGCTGAGTATCGAAAAAATGTAAAAAATTTCAGATGGCAGCTCTAATGATTTTACCAACACAAATACAAGTCGTGCTCATGTCGTCGAACGTGCGAACGCGATAGCAGATAATAATTATTAAATGAGTGAAGAAATACGCAATAGTTTAAACCGGCATGGTTTTCATTGTAGCCCCGGCATAAGATTCTTGAATATTTTTAAAATATTTAAGTCAAAATAAAAATATATTTTTTTAAGTAAACATGAAATATTTCTTTACAGGCACGGCATCTTAGTGATTACATATTTGACTAATTTGTGATCATGATGAGATAGAAATATCATTAGAGAAAGAGAGATATTTAGACTGAGAAGTAAGAGCAATAACATATTGTTGCATTTTCATCATTGCTTGAAATGACACCAATATTGTTTCTAATAAATATAGTTAGTTCTGTCTTTACTTTCTTCTTCTATGGGAAAGATATATAGTTTATACATTAAGTATACTTTCTCTTTTATTTGCCTATTCAAGAAGGCAAATAAAAGAGAAAGTAAGATAAGAAATGAGAAAACAGTATAAATTATGGACTGTAATATTTTCAATTTTAAAACAGTAACGACAAAATAGAAAATAATATTTCTTTTCAAAAACAATGTTCTTTCTATTTTTATCTTATGGCTTCAGTGCTCACAAAAAAGAAAGAGTCTTTAATCCAATATTTTCTTCTTTTATCCTATTGAAACTGACCATTAAAAAATTTTGTATTTTCTCTTTTCATGTTTATGCATGACAGTCATGAGAAAGAAAATATGTATGTAGTATTTTAATTTATTTTGCTTCGTCGTAATCGACTAAGCCTTAGTAATGGAAAATTTTCAAATTCACCTTTTTTTAATTTTAAAAGACACAATTAAAAGAAAATTTCCAAAAAAAAATTTTTCTCACATAGAATGACTCTAGGACAACTTATTTTTTACTAACAAAAGGTCAAATTGGTGGTAATTGCAACTTTTATCCCCAAAAAAGGGGTAAAAAAAATCCTGTCAATCCGGACTCCGCATGGTTACACGATAAATCAAAAACGCGTGAAGTGATTTTAATAAAATTATGGAATTATTATTTTTTGGTCACCAATAGAACCCTATTGATTTGGGGGGGGATCGGGGCACGATGTGGAGCAACATTAATACAATTTTTTTGGAAAATACAGTTTTTAAGAACATGTGAACGGATTGAAATGAAATTTTGGCCTTTGTATTTTATTGGTCCATCATAGAACCATATTGATTTGAGGGGGGATCGGGGCACGGGGTGGATCACCCCCAATACAATTTTTTTTGGCATACAGCCATACTTGCCTGTCGTTTTTTCTTGTTGCGTCACCACTCATGAGAAACAAAGAGAGGAATCTATTACTGTTAATTTTATATTATTGCTTGAAAAATCACGAAAAAGGAAAAAAACACTCGTGACTTTAGTATTATTTCTTTTATTCGTTTTCTAGAATATTACTGAACATATTACTGAACATAAAGAGAATAAAACCCACTGAAACTATATCAGCCAAGCAGAGTCCAGAGCCGATGCTTTTTTTTCGGCTGCGGCTTATTTACAATTTTCAATCGGCGGCGGCGGCTCAAGCCACCCAATTTAATGAAACACTTTTATATTTATGCATACAATTTTTTTATTTCAAATTTTTGTTTAAATGCATACATAATTGAAAAAATCCACTCGTGAACGACATAAATAAAATACAAATACTACTAAAAATAAAAACATATTAAATCAAAATAAAAAATAAGGAAATATCACAAAATGAAATTTAAAAAAAAATTACTAACATAAAAATGATATTAGTAAGAAAATATAATGTAAAATATAAATAATATAAAATAATAATAAAATATCACAAAAAAAAATATTAAAGAAACAAAATGGTAACTTCATTTTAATTATTATCTTAATTTAAATTCTCGTTTCTTGCATAATTATTGCTTCATATTTTTAATATAATCAAAATTATCATGTATAAATAGAATTTTTTCTACCTTGGTAGATGAAATTTGAGATCGTTTTTGGGTTATAACATTCCCAGAATTTGAAAAATTTCTCTCAGAAGGAGCACTAGTACAAGGAATGCTTAAAAATATTTTAGCTAATTGCGCTAAATTTGGAAAAATGGTAGAATTTGTTTTCCACCAAGAAAGAACATCATCGATTTCTATTACTTTATTATGCATATATTTTTCCAATTCAATTTTAATAACAGTGGAATCACTGTTATTAGTTGCTACAGAATGTTTTTGAAGTAAGGCTAGCTTTAATTTCTTTTTTGGGCTCATCCCATCTGATTGAAAATGTTGATAATGATCTTTGCTATAAATTAATTTTAAGTTATATTCATTGATTTTTTTTCTAATAATTCAGTTAATTCTATCTCTTCCATATATTCTTGCATTTCTTTTAAATTCTGCATTGTTGGATCCAAAAATGCAGTAATGAAAATATCATCGGTAATTATAAACCTTTTTGATAAATTGTTATTAAGAATTTCGTACATTTTTAGTTTTTTCTTATCTTTGTGAAAACGCAATTCTTTTAATTCAATACTGATGTTATCTTTTATTTCAGAGTAGAAAAGAAAAAATAAATTTGCTGTAGGATATTGGTTGCCTTGGAGCATATCAGTAGTAACGCGAAATATTTCTAATATTTCTTTAAAGTCGACTAATATATCATTCTCTTCTGTGGTTAGTATTAAGTCGTACTTTTCCATTTGTTGAAGGCATTGTTTAATAGTATCTATAGGAAGAAAATAATACTTAGAAAATTAAAAAAACACATGCTTTTTTTTAATATTACCTTTATTTTTCAAAAAGCTTTGAAACAATAAAAGCATGCTATTCCAACGAGTTTCGTTTGAATTTTTAATTGTAGTAAACCGGGAATTAATATTTTTGTTCAATTCGTGATGACCGTAAGTTGTTGATGTATCAAAATTCGATGTTTGCTCTTCACTGTTTAGAATTTCGTCTGAAACAAAATATCAAATATTTAACAGTTGAGATTTTTTTTAAATTTATTAAGGGGTTTACCAATATTTTCGGCTTCACTTATTAATTTCAATAATTCCTCTTGTTGAGAAGCTTGATGGATTTGTTGCAATTTTTCAAATTGGAACAGTAAAGTTTTGTAAATAATTTTTAATTTCTGAATTAAATTTCTGACATAGTCCAAATCTTGGTGTTTCAATAAATCAACTGAGATTAAATTATGAATTGAATGAGCGAGACATCCGCGACGATTTACATTCATTAAACGACATGATTTCACCACATTTGATCCATTGTCTGTAACCGCTGTAAAAATTTTGTCTCTTAGATTATATTCTGCTAAACATGACTCAAAATCTTTCTTAATAGCCTCTCCTGTATGTGGATGAGGAAATTGTGATGTACGTAAAGTGATTGACCGCAATGACCAAGTATGGTCTATAAAATGACAAGTATATGTTATGTATGAAAGTCTGGAATTAAACAAGTATTAGATAGTAATAAACAAGAAAAACATTTTTTTTAACCTTTTAAAGTTGTCAGTCCAACAATCAAATGTAATTCCGAATCCACCAGAAATTTCCTTTGTAACTTTCAATACCTCACATTTAACCATTTGATAAACGTCATCTAATGCTGCGTGTGAAATAGTACAACTATCTGGTAATTTTTCCCCTTCTTTGATGATTGAATTTGACTGACAAAAATCAAAAAATGGTTGGGAAGTCACAAAATTAAACGAAACTAGTGATCTGGCACAAAGTAGAGCTAGTTGACGCCCTAAAGTAAATTTTCTGTCGGTCTCGATATTTTCTGGCTTTTTCACAGAGTTTAAAAATATGCTTGTCATTTTTCTCTGCACTTTAGTTTCATTAATTTTGACTGTCTTTATATTGTGTTTAGCTTCCAAATGTTGCGTCAGATTTGATGTGGATGTTGTTATGCTGTACCTGCAATTATCAACGTAATTAGATCAAATAATAATAACACTGATTGTAAACAAACTTTTTTAATGTTTCCTTATTCTTAAAACACTCTCTACAGAAAATGAATTTGGATGATGCTGTTTTGTTGTTTTTTAATAATTTTCCAAAATGTTTTTTGGCTTCACTTTTGACTCCATTATTTACTACAGATAACGACAATTTGCAGTCATTGAAATTTAGCGATTCTTCAGACGATGAATCAAACATCTTAAAATTTTGTAAATTTTAAACTAAAATATATAGAAAAAGAATATTTAAATTATTACACAAAACTTGTAAGCCGAATACACATTATTTTTATTTGTTCTTCTGTTTAATTTCACCTTTTTTGTAACATTAAAAGTATAAACCAACACGATAAATAATATTCTAAAACAGTTAATGCGCCAAAAAAATGTTCTTATGTCATTGAAAAACCCAATAAACACATAACAGGAAATCCATACAAATATAATACGAATTCGATACCGAAATGAAGTTAGCCGACTTCAGCCGAAAACCAATCGGCGCCGGCGGCGGCGGCTTAGCCGATGAAATGTGAATTCAGCTGCGGCTAAAGGCGGCTAATAGAAAAAACCGACTGCGGCGGCTATACATCGGCGGCTCTGGACTCTGCAGCCAAGGATAATATAAATAAATGCCATGCAAATGGTTGCATTTAATAGGAAAAATATTGTAAAAAAATATTGTAAGTTGTGGAATTTATTGGTTTATGTTGAAAATATTTTATGCACGGATAACAGTTTTGAATTGGTTTTTGCTTTTTATTTAAACTCAATTGATTTTTTTTGTAAATAAAAATTACATTATTAATTCCACATATTTATGCTCAATAATAAAAATTTACTTTTATTTTACTAAAAAAATTTAAAGTTGATTTCTCGGCAACATCCAATAACATTTTTACAATTAATCAATTTATTTGTTAATGTTTACTTTTAATTTATAATTTATTAAATAAAAATTGGGTAATACGATTCTTTTATTTGTGATTTTGAATCCCCTACAAACATTGTATTTATTTCAAACAACAAGAAAAAAGGTAAAATTGACAAAGATTCAATTGCGTTAAGTAAAGAATACAACAAAAATATGTGAGTTTTTTCTTAAATTATTCAGAATGACTTTGATATTTTTTCATAATAAAACAAATCCTAAACTTTCAATAAATTAAAGAAGTTCAAGTTAATTATTATTATTTGCGACTCTATTCCGATTTCGTTTAAAACATTTATAAGTAATAAATACAAAAAAAATTAATCCAAAGATTATAATAAAATATTCAATAGAAATATCAATATTAGTTGATATAGAACACACTTGTTCATAAAAATAAGAATAAAAATAATTAATACAATAATGTTTTGATTGTTACGCAAAATTTAAAACTCAGTTTGATTCTTACATATCTAGTTTTAATTTTCTTTGTTATACAGCAAGATAGCCAATCGTAGAGTAAGAGAACGAACGAATTCAATGAAAACTTACCCAAACGTATTTCAATGGATAGTCACGAAGTCAGTTTACAATCTGTTGCAACATACCAATAATTTTTTTTTCATTTTTGTATGTTGACTTCATAAAAATAAGAATAAAAATCATTAATACATATTTTTGTTTCAAATTTAATTAAATTTTCTATCTATAATTTTATTTGCATTTAAAATTTCAATTGGAATTGTTTTATTGAAATTTTCTGATCCTTTTAGAATCCATAGTCCATAATCATAATAATGAGTTTCTGGCATTTTTATGCGTCCATATAAAATTAAAAATTTATGATAATCTGTACCAATTATTTCATAATCAGTCATCATTAAATAATCTTTACATTCATCATTCAATTTATAATAATAATTTGTTTTAAATGATAATTTCGTTGAGTTTGGTTTTAATTCTAAAATTGAAAATACTTCATGATTTATTGTATTTGAAAAACATTTTAAAAAAATATATAATCAATAAATTATTGAGTTCTCAGCTGGTGTGTAGAAAAAATTTCAATTATATAAAAGTTCTGCTTTATTAAATAATGTTTAAAAATAAATAAAAAGCTGCGTCTGAGTATTTTCCGGTTTTTGTTTAAAAATAAATAAAAAGCTGCGTCTGAATATTTTCCGTTTTTCCATTTTCACCAAAAATTTGTTTGCACGAAGAGAAATTTACAAAATTTTTTTCATCACAAAATCCATACAATTCTTTTTGTTAAAATCAATTTAATTTTTGTAATAATTATCATTTACAAATTACAAGTTACAAAATATCTAAATTATTAATAAAAATCTAATTTATAATTAAAAATACATTTTGTTTTCTCTTTCTATAAAATCAATTGTGTAAGAAAAATGAAATTCAATAAAATTATTATGAAGAAAAGGTGGAATTCTTTAGATTTAGTTAAAATCGATAAGTTACAATTTATTTGCTGTAAAAATTTAGATAAATTTTCTTTGAATTCGTTTTTAATTGTCCTTATCATTAAGTAAACTTTGTCTTATCAGAATTTAAATGTAAATTAAGATGATGATGACTTAATTCATGAAAATAATGTTTTTAAATTAATTTATTTTCATTGAAATTTTATGAAATTTTGATTGAAAAGTGTTCAGAAAACCTTAATTATAATTTTCTATTTAAAATAAATCATATTTTTTTGAATTAAGTAATTTGAAACTGAAAAAAGGCTGGTCATCCAAATTAAATATTCTGGAAGTTATCCACATCTAGTAACTTTCTTTGAAATTTTATCAAATTTTGATTGGAAAGTGTTCAGAAAACCTCAATTATAATTTTCTATTTAAACTAAATCATATTTTTTTGAATCTAGTAATTTGAAACTAAAAAAAGGCTGGTCATCCAAATTAAAAATTCTGGAAGGTATCCATATGTAGTAACTTTCTTTTATCTTTTTGAAACGGTTGAAAGTTTGAAAATCGGTGAAAATATTGTAAATTGGTAAGTATATTATATTCTAGCAGTACGTTTAAAATAAAGTGAATTATATTTAATTAATAATAAAATCCAGAATATGCTAATTTAATTCTTTTCTGAATCTGACTTGGAAAATAAAAACAAAATTTATTAGATCATATCGGCCCATAATAATGCTAATAACGAGCTGCTCTATCGTTCAATCCCGTCATGAGTCAATTGTTAAATTTTTTTAATTGCAACGCAAAATCTCAGATTGAAACTTACATATCTAGTTTGCCTATTGTTTTTGTTATACAGCAAGATTTACAATCGTAGATTCAATGAAAAGTTACACAAACGTATATATGTGACGTATTTCAATGGATAATCACGTTTCAGTTGCAGTTGCAGTTGCAGTTGTTGTTGTTGTAGTTGCAGTTGCAGTTTCAGTTGCAGTTGCAGTTGCAGTTGCAGTTGCAGTTGTTGTTGTTGTTGTAGTTGCAGTTGAAGTTGCAGTTGCAGTTTCAGTTTCAGTTGCAGTTTCAGTTGCAGTTGCAGTTGAAGCTTCAGTTGCATTTGCAGTTGTTGTTGTTGTTGTAGTTGCAGTTGCAGTTGCAGTTTCAGTTTCAGTTTCAGTTGCAGTTGCAGTTGTTGTTGTTGTTGTTGTAGTTGCAGTTGCAGTTTCAGTTTCAGTTTCAGTTGCAGTTGTTGTTGTTGTTGTAGTTGCAGTTGCAGTTGCAGTTTCAGTTGCTTTAATATGGGGTCTTTTTAAAATAAATATTAAATTATGTAATTCTACCAGATTCTGTTTATTTATCGGCTCATTAGATTAGTCGGTAGAGCGTCGTGCTAATAACGGTAAGGTCGACGGTTCATTCGCGTCATGAGCCAATCATTTTTTGATTGTTATTTAAAATTTAAATCTCAGTTTGATTCTTACATATCTAGTTTGCCTTTTGTTTTATTATACAGTAAGATATCCAATCGTAGAGTAAGAGAACGAATGAATTCAATGAATAGTTACCCAAACGTATATGTGACGTATTTCAATGGATAATCACGAAGTCAGTTTACACTCTGTTGCAAATGACCATCAATTTTTTTTTCATTTTTGTATGTTGACATAATAAATACACTAATTTTAGTTTGCTTTATTGTAAAACCTGTACCCCATATATAAAAAAACGTGGGCGTATCGTTAATAAAACTAATGGTTATTGTTCCTTTAATATTTTTATTTATAATTATTTGTCCAATTTTACTACATTTTTGAAATAATAATGAAGAAACACAGAAACACACTAGAAAAATGATTAAAAAAATTAATTTGATTTAATTTTTATTAATTCAAATTAAACTACATTGTAATGACATAATTTATCGATGATTAGAATTTCATTTCCAACTGAGCTGGAGTTACCATAATAATTGGAAAGTTAGTTTGTGTTTTATTTTTTATATGAATTTTATGAATTATAAATCTTAAAAAAATTAATATTAAAAGACTTATAACCAAAATGATATAAACAATAGAATTAACATTAGATATAACTTCACAGGACTTTTCATAAAAATATGGACTAAAATTTTGGATACAATGTTTGTTTTCAGTTTTATTTAATCTTTCAATTGGAATTAAATTTTCATTTAAAATTTTTATTGCGAATGCTTCATTTAATTTCTCTGATTCAAAGTCCAAAATCATAATCATTTTCTCTCACCTCTTTACAACCATATAAAATCAAAAAACTATCATAGTCTGTACCAATTATAATAATCAATCATCTGAGGATAATTTGTACACTTTTCTTTAGAGTCTTTGTAATTCACTGTAAATGATAATTCAGTAGAATCGTTTTCAAGTATTAAATCGGCAATTCTAGCAGTTTTTGGTTTTCCAATTTTGTTACAACACAAAATAAGTGTAATTTTTATATTTGTGTGTTTCATAACATCAGTTTCATTAATATCGGAGTAAAATTCAGTTTTATAAAATTCAGTTTTTATATCATTCGAAAATAATGATAAAATTTTACGTAATAAAATATTCAAAACTCCAATATTTTTGATCGAGGAAGATGATTTCTTTGATATTAAAAGGGATTCCTCTTTTTTTTGGACATAATTCACAAGAAACACTTCGTGGAATAATAAATAACAAAAGTAATGAATAAGAAAAACTTATAAACATGATTGCACTTGATCCAGAACTGTTAACAGATTGGTGACATTCTTGAAGTAAAAAAAAAACTTATCTAAAATTCATAAGATCCGTTCAGTTGTTTTCAATTTACAAAATTACATACATATTATTCTTGCAATCAGTACCGCATCATATATAAAAAAAATCAATTGAAAAATTTATAAATTCAATAAAGTGAAAGCTCAAAGGAATTCAACACAGACAACAGACAAAAAGTAGATCTCAATTATTCTAAAATAAATATTCGTAAGGTTTTCTGTTCTGCAATTAAAATTAAAATTAAATTAGTGCAAACATTAAAATTTTCAGGGAAATTATTTGTTACATTTAAAATAATTTGTAAATAAAAATTAGCATTGAAACAATTCCAATGATTGATTATTGTGAATATTTTCAGTATTTTTTTTAAATCAGCGAAATATTAAATTTTTTTGAGTCTAGTGTTTCTATAAACTTTAAATATGATTGTAGCAAACAAACCAAAATTGTCCAATAGGACAATAAAGTTATCAAATTTCTGTAGCCTTCCCTAACAATCCTAGAAGATTATACACTTATTGTTAACTCCCATTTAATAATTTACTTTTTTGCTTTATTGAATTCAATTAAATGGAAATTGTGGCTATCAAATACTTATCTATGATGTAATTAGAATTATATGTAATGAGTACTTTGATTACCAAAACTTTTCAACAATTTACTAACTTTTTTTAGTTAATTTTAAAAATAAGTTATATATTAAAAACTTAAATTTAAGAATACCCTACACCACCTACATCCCATCCTATTGTCCAAAATCCAAATTCCCAAAATTAGTTGTTTAAGTATATTTATAATTTTAATTTTAATTTAAAATAAAAAACCCAAAAAAAAAAACAAAAAAAAAAAACAAAAAAAAAACAAAAAAAAAAAACAAAAACAAAAAAAAAAAACAAAAAATATAACATATAATTAGTAGATGCTATTTCTTCGAAACTAGATTAAAAATTATAGAATTAAGTAAAGTAATACAAAATAAATAATAAAACAAAAAACATAACAAGATAAGGAATTAAAACACGGACAAGCCATTTGTTCAGCCCGTATATATATATTATAAAATAGATCCATTTATGAAATAGGTTTAAGTAATATTGTACAAAAAAAAAAGACACCAATAAATGAATTGAATTAAATTGAATTGAATCTTAGTAATTGACGTACATGGTTTAATAAAAAAATAAAAATACAATACAATATAAATGAACGGTTTGAAGAAAATCGATTAAATGAAATGAAACATTAAGCTTAAAGTAAAATCTAATATTAAGATTACGAAAAGGAATTAAATTTGGAATATATTTTGTAACTACATCAAAATAATAATATAAAAGGTGAATAAGTTCTTGGTAAATTTTGAATTTAATTCAAACAAATATCTAAGTAAAGCAATGAGGCAATAAACTTCATTATTAAATGAAATTTATAAACTTAGTAAAAACTTTTGAAAAAAAGTTACCAATCTGCTAACAGTTCTGATCAAGTGCAATCATGTTTATAAGTGTTCGTAGTTCATTGATTTTGTTATTTATTTTTCAACGAAGTGTTGTTAGTGAATTATGTCCAAACATAAAAGGAATTCCTTTAAATATCAACGAAATCATCTACTTCGATGCAACATTATGGAATTTTGAATATTTTATTACAACAAAAAGTAAAATTTTATCATTATTTTCGAATGAGCTAAAAGCTGATTTTCATCAAATTAAATCTTACTCTGATATTAAAGAAAATGATGTTGTGAATAATATAAAACTTACAATTATTTTGTCTTGTCACAAAATTGGAATACCAAGTTCTGCAGAGGTTGCCGATTTAATACTTGAAAATAATTCTACTGAATTATCATTTACAGTCATTTACAAAGATTCTGAAGAACAGTGTACGAATTATCCTCAGATGATTGAGTATAAAATAATTGGTACAGACTATGAGAATTTTTTGATTTTATATGGTTGCCATGAGATTCAAAGAAATGTTCCATATGATTTTGGACTATGGATACTAAAAAGAACGGATAATTTCAATGAAACAACTGTAATAAAAATTTTAAATGAAAACCAAATCCCTATTGAAAGATTAAAAAAAACTGAAACCATAGAGTGCAGCACAAATTTTAGGAATGATTTTTATGAAAAGTCTTGTGAACTCCCAACTGATTCTGTTGTTTATATCATTTTGGTTATAAGTCTCTTAATATTTATATTTTTAGGACTCATAATTCATAAAATTTATATAAAAAAAATTACACAAACTAACTTTCCAATAATTATGGTTGCTCCAGCTCAATTGGAATTATAATTCTAATCATCTAAATATTATGTCATTACAATGTAGTTTACTTTGAAGTAATAAAAAATAAATCAAATTTATTTTATGTTGTTTTAATCATTAGTTGCGGAATGTTTTTTTAAATTATCATTACTTTGTTGGATCATGTATTAAATAGTTTTTTAATTATCTAAAACTTTGGTCCAAGTTTTTTTTTGATTCAAAAAACTAACGAATTACATAAATTTGACATTATTTTTGGTCTATTAATAACAAACCAATAGTAACAATTAATTCGGTATGGATTGTATCCGTTAACATAATTGGGCTATGACAACTAAAAAAATGTAATATACAGATTCATTCATTCATTTAGATTCAATCAAGAATATAATTTTTTTTTTTTATTTTAAAAGAAACAGTTTTGCTAAAAGTACTGGGTTTAATCATGTTTAATTAATCTGTTGCAAAACAGAGTGTAAACTGACTTCGTGACTACCCATTGAAATACGTCACATATACGTTTTTTGTAACTTTTCATTGAATCGTTTTCTTACTCTATAATTGTAAATCTTACTTTTGACAAAACAAAAGGCAAACTAGATATTTAAGAATCAAACTGAGATTTAAATTTTGCGTTAAAATTAATGCTGTATTCCTTTCGTTAATTTAGAGTAAAAAATGTTAAAAAGGTTTGAATCTTAGAGAAAATTATTTACCTTTCTTTACCCAAACTACTCTTGCTGTTTTGAAAAGGGTACATGTAGGTAAGATTTGACATATTTATTCCGCTTTGGCGCCACCGTGCACAACAGTCACCATTCAAGATAATTGGAGGTAATTTTTGTTGCGTTTATCTTATTTTGACATTTGACAATATAAACAAAACAATACAGACAATTGTAATTAGTGTTCAAAGAAAACCTATGTTTTGAAATTTGTCTGTTCCATTGGTGATTTGAGTCTTAACTAAAAATTTACTCAGGAGTATACTCTGAAATACCAAAGGAATACGGCATAAAAAACAACTGGCTCATGACGGGATTGAAACGTCGACCTTCGCGTTATTAGCATGACGCTCTACCGACTAAGCTAATGAGCCGATATCATAAACATAAATTTGCATTTTTGAGAATCAAATAAAAATTACATGATTTAAAAAGAACTCCAGTTGTCTGGGCATAATCTAATTGTATTAGCTCATTAAATAAGTTGTTTGCATAAATAATATATAATACAACAATAAATAAGAAAGTTACATCATAAAGTTAAAGTAAGATTACACAATTGAATCAAATTTGTTGAATAACATGAACAATGTTTTGTAACTCTATCAAAATATTAATTTAAGAAGGTGCCCATTACATTTAATTCTAATTATATCGTGAAATATTATATATTAAATTGGTTTCAATTTAATTCAATTACTAAGTAATGCAATGAAGCAACAAAATAAATAATAAAATGAAATTTTTAAGCAAAAATATATTGTACACTGGAAAAGTTAATACTAAGCTTTGTGAACTTGAAACTTTAATGCGGCTTTCAATTTATTGAGTTAATAAATTTTTCAATTAATTTATTTGTTATGATGGGATACTAATTGCAATATTAATTTATATGTAATTTTGTAAATTGAAACCAACTGAAGGAGTTTTATGAAATTTGAACAATTGTTTTCATTACTTTAGAAAAGTCGCAACTCTGCTAAAAGTTCTGATCAAGTGCAATCATGTTTATAAGTGTTTGTTATGCATTATTTTTGTTATTTATTATTCCACGAAGTGTTTCTGGTGAATTGTGTCGCAAAATAAAAGCAATCCCTTTGATTGTCAATGAAACGGTTGACTCAATAAAATGGAGTTTAGCATATTTTATTGCAACAAAAAGTAAAATTTTATCATTATTCTCAGATGAACTAAAAACTGAGTTTTATCGTGTTGAATTCTTCTATGACATTGAAGAATCTGATGCCACCGATGTAAAATACAAAAATATTATAATTACACTTACTTTGGGCTGCGTCGATGAGATTAAAAGACTTAATAAAAAAAGATTTAATACTTGAAAACCATTCTACTGACTTATCATTTACAGTAAATTACAAAGATTCTGAAGAAAAGTGTACGAATTATCCTCAGATGAATATAAAATAATTGGTACAGATTATGTGAATTTTTTGATTTTATATGGTTGCCACGAGATTCAAGGAAATGATACTTATGATTTTGGACTTTGGATAATAAGCGGATCCATAAATTTCAATGAAACAACTGCAATAAAAATTTTAAATGAAAATAAAATTCCTACTGAAAATTTAAATAAAGCTGAGAAGATCAGTTGTATCGTTAATAATGTTTCAAATTTTTATGAAAAGACTTGTAGACGTCCACTTGTTCATTCTTTTGTTTATATCAGTTGTGCTTTTGGTTTTTTTATATTTGTGATTTTAGGATACATAATTCATAAAATTTATTTGGCGAAGTTTAAACAAAGTAATACCAGAGTTATTATGGTTGCTCCAGCTCAGTTGGAATTGTAATTCCAATCATCTAAATATAATGTCATTAAAATGTAGTTAGCTTTGAATTAATAAAAATGAATTGAAATTTATTTGTCTCATCGACATTAATTTTATGTCGGTTTAATATTTGGTTCTGTAATTATTTTAATTATTATCCCTTTGTGAGATCATTTTTAACAGTTTTGTTTTTTGATATCAGAAGGTGTCAATTGTTTTTTAATTTAAGAAACATTAGTCTTACTTCCCAATAAAATACATTTTGTAACTTGCGTTAATTGTGTTTGTGCTTAGTGAATTTATCATATTTTATGATTTAATAATGCCTAGCTTTATTAAGAATAAAAATCAAGTATTTATCTTGAACTCATTAAAATATTAAAATATTGTTTAAAACAAACTAAAAATGTATTATGTGTTATTATTATTGACTTAACTTAAATCAACAACAGACAAAATAAATATAATTAATAGCTTAAAATATGTAAATCTAAAAAATTTACCAACATTATTAAAATATTCATAATGAAATTCAACAGAAATATGATTTTATTCTGATTTTTCATAAAAGAATTTGTTCTAAAGTCTAAAATATAGTTGAGAGAAAGACTTCTTTTGATCTTTCATCTCTTTATGCATAATTTTTAACTTAATAAAAATGGTAATTGAATTGTGATTTTGCCTACTTTTTTAAATTGTTCATCTTGCACTCTCATAAAAAAACCGATAAGAAAGTTAGAGGATGGATGGCTGAATTTAATAATGTTTTAATTGTGTGTAAGTTTTTATTCTTATTGTAGTCCATATTTCTAAATATTTCAAGAATTTTTAACACACAGAAAAAATTCCAATGATATTAGAAATTGTTCAGTACCGAACAGGTTATTAGAATTTAAACGCCGCATTGTAAACCCGGCATAATATTAAAAAAGTAATTCATTAACCTCAGCATTATGAAATATTCAATTTGTGATAAATAATATTTATTTCATATAATATTTAAAATTGGTTCAAGTTATTTTAATATTACAATTTTATTGTTAATTCAGCAGTTAATATAAATTCATTTCTTTATTTATTAATTTTTAATATAATAGAAAAATTATTTTTCTATAAAGAAAATATTTGTTAATGTTGCATTTCATTCACCTTTTGTGTTATTCAAATAACGTAATTGTTAGTAACGATTTTAAATTTTTCAATAATTCAATTTGCCTAGTTAGCAAATAATTAGTATATAAGAAGTAAAAATTTCATCAACAATTGTCAGTCAGTGAAGTCATATAATGAAACTACCAGTGACGTGATACACAGGTTTAGAGTATTCTAGACTGGTTTTGCCAAAGTTTAATTATTTTAATTACACAAAAAATTTCATTAACAATTGTCAGTCAGTGAAGTCATTTAATTAAACTACCAGTGACCTGATACACAGGTTTAGAGTATTCTAGACTGGTTTTACCAAAGTTTAATTATTTACACTACAAACAAGTGTAAGCATTGACTACAGTTCTTACAGTATTTACAACACTGTATGAACTAAAAGTAAATAAAAATTAAATTAGACAACTTACAACTGTCTTTTAATTAATTAGACAACTTACAACTGTCTTTTTTATTATTTAATCGCAAGATTAAACAGAAATGAATTTAAAAAAAATTCATTAGAAGTGTTATTGTACGATTTTATATTCAGAATTATATCATTCAACGGGTTTATAAATTTAATTAACAATTTCTGTCTTTTCTTTTTTGTAGTTATACAATTTTTTTAATGCACGCACATGCCGGATGCGATTAATAAACCATTAAATTCTCATGAAACTTCTAAATCATCATCCGTTGGTAAGTTAAAATTTAAATGTAACAGAAAAGGGCTATTTTTTCTCATATGAGGAAAACGGTAACTTTAGGACATAAATGAGTAACACCCTCGGGTTCTTAAAATGTTAAGTAAATTTTTGAGCTTGAACTATTTTTATTTTATATATACGCTAAATGGTACATATACTGAATAATTTATCCTTTAGTATAATAAACACAACATCTTTATTCGAGATGAATTTATTAAATTCTGACACTCGTTAAATAAAACAATTCTAGTAACGTCTTAATTTAATTTATTATTTTCTATTTTGTTTTTACAGAAGCAATTGATTTGAAATTCTCTGATGAATCAGATGATTTAGCTGATGAGGATATAACAGGACCAGAACGTATTTATCGAGGTCCACATATCAATTTTCCTTTACAAAAAAAAAAGACTTAGATATTTTAATTGATTTATTTAGAAAGAAAAAGGTAGACTGTTAATTTTATTTCAGATCTTTTGAATAATTAATTTAATTAAAATTAATATTTTCAGTATAACAGGTTAAATGCAAAATATGTTGCTGGTATTTTACGTGAAGCCTCAAATCGTTTAAAACGTTTGCCAAATTTAAATCAAGCATCAACGGCCATCTCAAAACAAGTCACAATATGTGGTGATTAATTAGTTGTATTTCATTAGGTAATTTAAAATATAATTAATTTTTGTGTTTATTAAAAAATATGACAGTTCAAGTACAGAAGCTTATTGATCTCGATAAGTTGTAATGAGTTTATTCATACAAAAAAAATTTCGTCATTGTTTTATTGTTTGAATTTTATTTCCAATTTTCTTTGAACAAAATTTTTAATTGGCCAAATTTTTTAATTTTTACAATATCTGTATAACGTCAACTGCATTCGGTACCTTCTATTTCTATGTTTATTTCTGCAACTTTTAATTGAGTTTGTCTAAGGCGGAATATTAGTGCATTTTTCTATGATAAAACATTTAAATAATTTTCATTGATTTTATTAGAATTGATTTCCATCGCCTGAAAATCCATATGTGTTCAATGGTGATATTGTTGATCGTGGCAAAAAGGGACTTGAAGTATTATTATTATTATTATCATGTCTGTTAGTTTATCCAGGTGGTGTATTTTTAAATCGTGGTAATCATGAGGATACGGTTATGATTGCAAGGTAAAATTAACTAACAATTGATCCAAATTATAGTTTTTCTTTTATGAACGTTTAGTTAGATTCGCTGTATATAAAATTTGAATTCAATTCCGTGTAAAAATAAAACAACATTTATCGAATTCTATTGAATTTTTATACTAAAAAATAATTAAATGGTAAATGATCTTTGAACTTTGTGTTGTGTGAAGTTCACTACTATTTAATATGTGTTTCCAACATCATAAGAAAATTGTAAAATATTTAATAATTTCAATTAATTTCATTTTCTCATTTTAAAATTTAGATATGGCTTTATACGTGAAGTACATCAAAAATACAAGGTAAGAATAATTCAAATTTTCATATTTATTTAATTTTATATATAAGGAAAATTATGTTTAAGTAACAAAAAGTGAAATAATAAATCTAATAAATTAAATATGACACTCTTGAATCAAAAATTATAAATTTCAGTAAGTTTTAATTTGACTTTATAGAAGAAAATGTAATTAGTTTTATTGAAGAATTCTAAATGCAATTTTTTTCTATAATTGCAGAATAATGCTGAACGTCTTTTGAAATTAATTGAAGAAGTTTATCGATGGTTGCCATTAGGTACAATTGTTAATAATCGTGTTTTAGTTGTACACGGTGGAATATCAGATTCAACTGATTTGGATTTAATAAGAAGTTTAGATCGTAGAAAGGTAAGAACTATTAATTGTAAATCCTTAAATCTATCTGATTTGAATTTCACCTTTACCAATACAAAACTATGTTTAATTTTTGTCAAATTCACATAATAGAAATTTAAAGACCCTTCAGTGTTGAGTATAATTTCATGAACTGAATCCATAATGAATATTGTTGTGATTTTCCTTTGCGAGGGAAGAATCACGGATTTGTGGTTTATATTCGAATAAAGGATCGATAGGCACTTGAGTTAATGTTAATGAAAAACGTTGAATTCAGATTTTAATTATTAAATTTATTAATCACTTTTGATTTACAAATGTTAATCTTAAACTAATCTTTAAGTGTTAAAAAGTTTTAGTGCTTAATTATATTACTTAGTTCAGACGTCCCGACGTCTGGTCTGACTAATTACTTTTGACTAACTCTCCGATTCTTCGTGAATCGGAACTATTTATTAATTTATTCCAAAAATGCATCATCAACAAATATCCCCAATACTTCCGGGTACTTTCCCCAGTTGTGTGTTCATGTTTTAATTTTTAATCTAGTTCCGTTATTATTCTTTTGTGTAATCATTATTTTGAAAATATAACTTTGACCGATATATTGGTAATTAGTTGTTGATATTGCATTTCTGGTCTTTCTTAACCTTAACTTTGTTTATGTAAAACATAATGTTAATTCTTTACATGATTATCTTAATTATGTCAATTCATTGTTATTCAATATTTAATATTCAATTTATGCAATCTTACTTATTGTACTTCCTATTTAATTATTTAATATTATTATTTTAATTCAAAATACGGTGAGGTTTATTTCAATTTTAATTGACTAAATCCCGGAGCAACTATTATTCGTTTTTAATTATATTTAGAATCTTGTTTAATTTCGTTTGCCTAAATATAGGCACAACACAAGTAATATCAGAAATATTAATAATAATAACACGGAGAGTAATTATAATATTAATAACAATACAATACCGATGTGTGCAGGCATTACTACCAACGCGTTCATCTCCGAAGAAAGTAATATATTATTTGGGTGTGACCTGTTCACACTCATAAATAAAAGAAAACAATTCTTACCTGAATATAGTAAATGTAGTAGTGAGAGTGAACGGACACTATATGAGCTTTGCATTTTCGCTGTGCAATTATTGGCACAAAATATCATAAAAATAACAACATTAAACGTGAGCACAATTGTGCCAATTCCAAAACTTATCTCTCTAAGTAAGTTTATAAAACATCATAAACCAGATGTCATGATGTTGCAGGAAACGTGACTCTACAATAGGCACTTAGGGATGATGGAAGGATACAACTTAATACGGATATACAAGCACATTGACACCAATAACGTTGGTTTGGGTATTCTTGTTAAAAATAACATTAAACACGATAGGGTATTTTTGAATGAAATTGAACATATTGAAGTCTCTGCCATTGTAGTGTATTTGGCAAACAGAGAGACGATGCTGTTTGTGAATATCTACGTACGTGCGGCCACAAATTTTAGTAAAATTGAACATGACTTTGACGTTTTGAATTCGGAAAGTTTAAACTACACCCACACAATATGGGGAGGCGACTTCAATGATTCGAAAATAAATTTAACCGGTGCGGCAATTAATTCTTCGATGTGTGACACCGCCAGACACAACTTGTCATTAATTGCTCCGAATACATGCACACGAAACGCATCAGGCTCTTTCTTTGATTTTTTATAGTTTCCGGTGAAGTATTAAACTTAAGTACATTAAATGAAAATCTTGAATGCACAACGAAACCGGCCGATTCCGATCATAATGCGGTCACTCTTATGATCGGTATGAAAGAAATCAGTAGGTTCATTGTTGCACAGCCTCAGCAATACTTCGTTTATAGAAATGTTGACTTGGGAGAATTCAAAGCTGACGTTGAAAAAAAGTTAAAATTGTTACCGATACTAATCCAAGCAAACTTGTCTAACATTGAAATTGACGATTACATACAAGTCTTTGCCAATATTTTGCTGGAAAATATTCATAAACACATCGATAAAAATTATGTCTTAAAGAACCTACCGGAGGGGATCGAAATTTTTTTCAAATTTAAACAAAAGCTCATAAGAAAGACTGAACAGAATATATCAAAGAACGTTTAACACCACTAACAACGAGTATCAAACAGTAAAGTCACTAATTAAATGTATCTCTGTCATAATTAAAGAAGCAGTGAAAATACACTTAAATAAAGAATGGGAAGATAAGTTAACAGCTATATACCCGGCTCCGACACATTTCGGACAATAAATTGACTAACGGGGCGTAAAAGATTTCGACCAACTGAGAAAGTTATAGATGATGTAAACGTAGAGATTGTGAAAAAAGAAGAAATCGTTAAAGTTTTTGGTGAACACTTTGCAAAAGCTTTTGAAGATAAAGAACCAAAACATAACTCTATATTTTCATCTATTATAATCGGATCATTGAGAGAATTCATTAAGTATAACACGTGCATAGACGGAGTGAGCTTTAAGCAAGAATCTAAATTTGGCATTGATAACCCATCTGATCATCCAATCGATATGAAAAAATTCGTAAGCCTAAACTATCTCAATTATGTGATTAAAACACTAAATAGTAAAAAATCATACGGAAGCGACTCAATCTCAAATTATGTTATCAAGAAATTTCCCACCACCTTTATATATTTGCTAGTTATACTATATAATAATTGTATAAATAACTCATATTTCCCTCAAGGAAAATCTCCCGTATTCTCCCGATTCCAAAAAAATCAAATGCAATAAAATCAGTTGATTTCCGGCCTATTTCCTTATTATCCAATCTTGGTAAATTATTTGAGAGGGTCATCGTAGTGAGGTTAAATGAAAGATGTTATGAATTAGATGAGAAATTGATTCCAAAGTGGCAATTTGGCTTCAGACCAAGACACTCGACGGTTGACGCATTAATTAAGCTTCATTCGGACGTTACCATACATCTGAACAAGGACATGGCAACAGCGGCCTGCTTTCTAGATGTTCAAAAGGCGTTTGATTGAGTATGGTGGAACGGGCTGATATATAAACAGATATATGTTCACAAACTTCCAACAGATTTATGTAAAATTTTATACAGCTTTTTAACCAATAGAACATTTTATATTGACGTCATGGACCGATGCTCAGACAAATTTGGAATTTATTCAGGAGTTCCTCAGGGATCAATACTTGGGTCAATTCTATATAGCTTGTTCACCGCGGATCAGCCCATAGACAATGATAATACAACACTAGTTTACTAAGACGATTCAATAACAGTAGTAGGTGTCCAGAATTTGCTACAAACAAAAATTCAGAAGCACATAGACAAACTCGAACACTATTACAAGACTTGGGGTATTAATATTAACGAAAATAAAACGGAGTTCATTGTATTCCGACCTACGAAGCTAAGAAATTACCGGGCCAAGAAATTAAAAACTGTTGCGATTAAAATAACAGGAAAGCTCATAAAACCCATAGAAAAAGTGAAGTATCTTGGAGTGACTGTAACACAGCAGTTCGGATTTAGCAATCACGTAAGCCTGATTATTAAAAAGGTAAACACGGCATATAGTATGATCGGGTTAGTTATGCGCAGCAGGTTCCTGAAAAGGAAAACGAAGCTGCTGCTCTACAAACCGCTTATCAGGCCTATCATAATATATGGCGTCCCGATCTGGTATACAGTCCCACCAAAATACTACACGAAACTAGGGATATTGGAACGGAAAATTCTTCGCAACATCACAGGTTTGTATAGAGAGATGCGATTAGGGAGGAAACTGGTGTTGTACCGATCGCGGAGTATCTATTCAGTACAGCGTCAAAGGTATTAGGGGGAGCCAGGGCACACTCAAATGATCTAGTGCACCAGACTTTCTAGATTGAACCAGATGTGTTGCATAAATACCTGCACACATCATGTATTGTAAATAAAAAATTTGAAAATGAATTTACTGGGACCACGAATCTGTTCACCGTTAGAAGAAATAACTCTCACTATAGAAAATAAGTTATATATTAAAACCTTAAACTTAAGCTTATACCCTACACCACCAATATCCCATCCTATTGTCCAAAATCCAAATTCCCAAAATTTGTTGTTTAAGTATAATTATAATTTTAATTTTAATATAAAATCAAAAACACAAAAAAAAAATATAATAAAATATGACATTATAACATATAATTAGTAGGTGCTATTTCTTCGAAACTAGATTAAAAATTATAGAATTAAGTAACGTAATACAAAATAAATAATAACACAAAAAAAAACATACAAGATAAGGAATTAAAACACGGACAAGCCATTTGTTCAGCCCGTATAAAAATAGGTTTGAGTAATATTGTACAAAAAAAAAAAAACACCAATAAATGAATTGTATTGAATTGAATTGTACCTTAGTAATTGACGAACATGGTTTAATAAAAAAATAAAAATACAATACAATATAAATAAACGGTTTGAAGAAAATCGATTAAATGAAATATGAAACATGAAGCTTAAAGTAAAATCTAATATTAAGATTACGAAAAGAAATTAAATTTGGAATAAATTTTGTAACTACAACAAAATAATAATATAAAAAGGTGAATAAGTTCTTGGTAAATTTTGAATTTAATTCGAACAAATATCTAATGCAATGAGGCAATAAACTTTATTATTAAATGAAATTTATAAACTTAGTAAAAAAATTTGAAAAAAAGTTACCAATCTGCTAACAGTTCTGATCAAGTGCAATCATGTTTATAAGTGTTCGTAGTTCATTGTTTTTGTTATTTATTATTCCACGGAGTGTTTTTTGTGAATTATCTCCAAAAATAAAAGGAATTCCTTTAATTATCAAGGAAATCATCTACTTCGATGCAACATTATGGAGTTTTGAATATTTTATTACAACAAAAAGTAAAATTTTATCATTATTTTCGAATGAGCTAAAAGCTGATTTTCATCAAATTAAATCTTACTCTGATGTTAAAGAAAATGATGTTGTGAATAATATAAAACTTACAATTATTTTGTCTTGTCACAAAATTAGAAATCCAAGGTTTGAAGACATTGCCGATTTAATACTTAAAAATAATTCTACTGAATTATCATTCACAGTAATTTACAACGATTCTGAAGAAAAGTGTACGAATTATCCTCAGATGATTGAGTATAAAATAATTGGTACAGACTATGAGAATTTTTTGATTTTATATGGTTGCCATGAGATTCAAGGAAATGATTCATATGATTTTGGACTATGGATACTAAAAAGAACGATAATTTCAGTGAAACAACTGTAATAAAAATTTTAAATGAAAACCAAAATCCTATTGAAAGATTAAGAAAAACTGAAATCATAGAGTGCAGCACAAATTTTAGGAATGATTTTTACGAAAAGTCTTGTGAATTTCCAACTGATTCTGTTCTTTATATCATTTTGGTTATCAGTCTTTTAATATTTATATTTTTAGCATTCATAATTCATAAAATTTATATAAAAAAAATTACACAAACTAACTTTCCAATTATTATGGTTGCTCCAGCTCAATTGGAATTATAATTCGAATCATCTAAGTATTATGTCATTACAATGTAGTTTACTTTGGATTAATAAAAATTAAATCAAATTTATTATGTTATGTATTTATTATATTAGTTGCGGAATGTTTTTTTAATTATCTTTACTTTGTTGGATCATGTATTTAATAGTTTTTTAATTATCTAAAACTTTGGTCCAAGTATTTTTTTAATTTTTACATTATTTTTGGTCAATCAATACCAAACCAATAGTAACAATTAATTCGGTATGGATTGTATTCGTTAACATAATTGGGCTATGACAACTAAAAAAATATAATATACAGATTCATTTAGATTCAATCAAGAATTTAATTTCACAATTTTTTTTTATATTAAAAGAAAAAGTTTTGCTAAAAGTACTGGGTTTAATCATGTTTTCAGTGTGTTTCTGTGTTTTCTCATTATTATTTCTAAATAAACTTTTGAATTTTAATTGATTTTGCCAGATTTTTAAATTAGCACAAATAAATATAAATAAAAATATTACCATTAGTTTGGGTAACTTTTCATTGAATTCGTTCGTTCTCTTACTCTACGATTGGATATCTTGCTTTATAACAAACAAAACAAAAGGCAAACTAGATATTTTAGAATCAAACTGAAATTTAAATTTTGCGCAACAATTAAAAAACAACTGGCTCATGACGGGATTGAACCGTCGACCTTCGCGTTATTAGCACGACACTCTACCGACTAAGCTAATGAGCCGATATCATACACATAAATTTGCATTTTTGAGAATCAAATAAAAATTACATGATTTAAAAAGAACTCCAGTTGTTTGGGTATAATCTAATTGTATTAGCTCATTAAATAAGTTGTTTGCATAAATTATATATAATATAATAATAAATAAGAAAGTTACATCATAAAGTTAAAGTAAGATTACACAATTGAATCAAATTTGTTGAATATAATGAACAATGTTTTGCAACTCTATCAAAAAATTAATTTAAGAAGGTGCCCATTACATTTAATTCTAATTATATCAAGAAATATTATTTATTAAATTGGTTTCAATTTAATTCAATTCCTAGGTAAGCAACAAAATAAATAATATAATGAAATTTTTCAGAAAAAATATATTCTACACTGGAAAAATTAATACTAAGCTTTGTGAACTTGAAACTTTAATGCGGCTTTCAATTTATTGAGTTAATAAATTTTTCAATTTATTTATTTTTTATGATGGGGTACTAATTGCAATATTAATTTATATGTAATTTTGTAAATTGAAACCAACTGAAGGAATTTTATGAAATTTAAACAATTGTTTTCATCACTTTAGAAAAGTCGCCACTCTGCTAAAAGTTCTGATCAAGTGCAATCATGTTGATAAGTGTTTGTTATGCATTATTTTTGTCATTTATATTATTCCACGAAGTGTTTCTGGTGAATTATGTCCCAAAAAAAAAGGAGTCCCTTTGATTGTCAGTAAATGGGTTGACAAAAAAGAATGGAGTTTTGAATATTTTATTGCAACAAAAAGTAAAATTTTATCATTATTCTTAGATGAACTAAAAGCTGAATTTTATCGTGTTGAATTCTTTTATGACATTGAAGAATCTGATGCCACCGATTTAAAATACACAAATATTAATATTACACTTACTTTGGGCTGCTTCGATGCTTCTACTAAAGGGATTAATGGACTTGCCGATTTAATACTTGAAAACGATTCTACTGAATTATCATTTACAGTAAATTACAAAGATTCTGAAGAAAAGTGTACGAATTATCCTCAGATGATTGAGTATAAAATAATTGGTATAGATTATATGAATTTTTTGATTTTTTATGGTTCCCATGAGATTCAAGGAAATGATACTTATGATTTTGGACTTTGGATACTAAGCGGATCGCTATATTTCAATAAAACAACTGTAATAAAAATTTTAAAAGAAAAGAAAATTCCTACTGATAGTTTAAATAAAGCTGAGAAGATCAGTTGTATCGTTAATAATGTTTCAAATTTTTATGAAAAGACTTGTAGACGTCCACTTGTTCATTCTTTTGTTTATATCAGTTGTGCTTTTGGTTTTTTTATATTTGTGATTTTAGGATTCATAAAATTTATTTGGCGAAGTTTAAACAAAGTAATACCAGAGTTATTATGGTTGCTCCAGCTCAGTTGGAATTATCATCTAAATATAATGTCATTAAAATGTAGTTAGCTTTGAATTAATAAAAATGAAATGAAATTTATTTGTCTCATCGACATTAATTTTATGTGGGCTTAATCTTTGGTTCTGTAATTATTTTAATTATTATCCCTTTGTGAGATCATTTTTAACAGTTTTGTTTTTTGATATCAGAAGGTGTCAATTTTTTTTTAATTTAAGAAACATTAGTCTTACTTCCCAATAAAATACATTTTGTAACTTGCGTTAATTGTGTTTGTGCTTAGTGAATTTATCATATTTTATGATTTAATAATGCGTAGCTTTATTAAGAATAAAAATCAAATATTTATCTTGAAGTCATTGAAATATTAAAATATTGTTTAAAACAAACTATTATGTGTTATTATTATTGACTTAACTTAAACAAACAACAAACAAAATAAATATAATTAATCGCTTAAAATATGTAAATCTAAAAATTTACCAATGGCCAGCATTATTAAAATATTCTTAATGAAATTCAACAGAATTATGATTTGATTCTGATTTTTCATAAAAGAATTTGTTCTAAAGTCTAAAATATAGTTGAGAGAAAGACTTGTTTTGATCTTTCATCTCTTTATGCATAATTTTTAACTTAATAAAAAAGTTAATTGAATTGTGATTTTTCCTACTTTTTTTAAATTGTTCATCGTTAGAGGCTGGATGGCTGAATTTAATAATGTTCTTATTGTGTGTAAGTTTTTATTCTTAGTGTAGTCCATATTTCTAAATATTACAAGAATTTTTAAAATAGAGAAAATTCCACTGATATTAAAAATGAATTTAAAAAAAATTCATTAGAAGTGTCATTGTACTATTTTATATTCGGAATTATATCATTCAATGGGTTTATAAATTTAATTAACAATTTCTTTCTTTTCTTTTTTGTAGTTATACAATTTTTTTAATGCATTATTAACGCACATGCCGGATGCGATTAATAAACCATTAAATTCTCATGAAACTTCTAGATCATCATCCGTTGGTAAGTTAAAATTTAAATGTAACAGAAATTCATTAATAAAATTAAATTACGAAACGATTAGACTTCTTGGACACGAATTTATTTAAAATCTTATAATTTGATTTAAATTTTTACTAAAATTTGAAATATTTGTTGTAAGATTCTCAAATGGACCCGAACAAATATTTCCGGAAAAAAAACTTTATTATCCAGGAAACCAAATATTTCATTTCAATATTTGTTTTTTGTTTTATTTCCTGTATTTGATCCTTTTTCCCATATTTTCCTTTAATGGAGTGAGAAAAAAAATTTCAACGTAGGTATATAAATATTAAAAGGGCTATTTTTTCTCATATGAGGAAAACGGTAACTTTAGGACATTAATGAGTAACACCCTCGGGTTCTTAAAATGTTAAGTAAATTTTTGAGCTTGAACTATTTTTATTTTATATATGCGCTAAATGGTACATGTACTGAATAATTTATCCCTTAGTATAATAAACTCAACATCTTTATTCGAGATGAATTTATTAAATTCTGACACTCGTTAAATAAAACAATTCTAGTAACGTCTTAATTTAATTTATTATTTTCTATTTTGTTTTTACAGAAGCAATTGATTTGAAATTCTCTGATGAATCAGATGATTTAGCTGATGAGGATATAACAGGACCAGAACGTATATATCGAGGTCCACATATCAATTTTCCTTTACAAAAAAAAGACTTAGATATTTTAATTGATTTATTTAGAAAGAAAAAGGTAAACTGTTAATTTTATTTCAGATCTTTTGAATAATTATTTTAATTAAAATTAATTTTTTCAGTATAACAGGTTACATGCAAAATATGTTGCTGGTATTTTACGTGAAGCCTCAAATCGTTTAAAACGTTTGCCAAATTTAAATCAAGCATCAACGGCCATCTCAAAACAAGTCACAATATGTGGTGATTTACATGGGAAATTAGATGATTTATTAGTTGTATTTCATAAGGTAATTAAAAATATAATTAATTTTTGTTTTTATTAAAAAATATGACAGTTCAAGTGCAAAAGCTTATTGATCTCGATAAAATTTCGTCATTGTTTTATTATTTGAATTTTATTTCCATTTTTCATTGAACAAAATTTTTAATTGGCCCATTTTTTTAATTTTTACAATATCTGTATAACGTCAACTGCATTCAGTACCCTCTGTTTCTATGTTTATTTCTGCAACCTTTAATTGAGTTTGTCTAAGGCGGAATATTAATGCATTTTTCTATGATAAAATATTTAAATAATTTTCATTTATTTTATTAGAATGGACTTCCATCGCCTGAAAATCCATATGTGTTCAATGGTGATATTGTTGATCGTGACAAAAAGGGACTTGAAGTATTATTATTATTATTATCATGTCTGTTAGTTTATCCAGGTGGTGTATTTTTAAATCGTGGTAATCATGAGGATACGGTTATGAATGCAAGGTAAAATTAACTAACAATTGATCCAAATTATAGTTTTTCTTTTATGAACGTTTAGTTAGCTTCGCTGTATATAAAATTTGAATTCAATTCCGTGTAAAAATAAAACAACATTTATCGAATTCTATTGAATTTTTATAGTAAAAAATAATTAAATGGTAAATGATCTTTGAACTTTGTGTTGTGTGAAGTTCACTATTATTTAATATGTGTTCATAAGAAAATTTTAAAATATTTAATAATTTCAATTAATTTCATTTTCTCATTTTAAAATTTAGATATGGCTTTATACGTGAAGTACATCAAAAATACAAGGTAAGAATAATTCAAATTTTCATATTTATTTAATTTTATAAATAACGAAAATTATGTTTAAGTAACAAAAAGTGAAATAATAAATCTAATAAATTAAATATGACACTCTTGAATCAAAAATTATAAATTTCACTAAGTTTTAATTTGACTTTATAGAAGAAAATGTAATTAGTTTTATTGAAGAATTCTAAATGCAATTTTTTTCTATAATTGCAGAATAATGCTGAACGTCTTTTGAAATTAATTGAAGAAGTTTATCGATGGTTGCCATTAGGTACAATTGTTAATAATCGTGTTTTAGTTGTACACGGTGGAATATCAGATTCAACTGATTTGGATTTAATAAGAAGTTTAGATCGTGGAAAGGTAAGAACTATGAATTGTAAATCCTTAAATCTATCTGATTTGAATTTCACCTTTACCAATACAAAACTATGTCTAATTTTTGTCAAATTCACATAATAGAAATTTAAAGACCCTTCAGTGTTGAGTATAAGTTCATGAACTGAATCCATAATGAATATTATTGTTTGTAAATTTAATAATCATTTTATGTTTAAAATCAATAATGATCAAAACTACAATGCACCTAAAAATTTATTTTAACTTTTGTCTAAGACAATTAATTATTATTTATCGCATATAAAGTTATTCAATGAAAACTTTGTAATTAGATTTCATGGTTTATAAAGGAAGAATTTTTCATAATCAATTTTTTCCCCATTTTCTGTATATTCGTAATATGAGTAAAACCAATTAAATTATACTCAATGCCACTTTGTTAAATAGTTTAGGATTTTCTATTATGGAAATTTTGTGTTAAAAAATTATTGTTGCATTTTGGTATAGGAAAGTTGAACTTTATTATGTTGTTTCAAAAGAAATGAATCATCAACGGAAGTAACTTTCTATTCATAGTCGCATGAAATAGTTTTACTAGAATATTTTATAAAGGATTTATTTTTCAAAAGTTTAATTGATTTTTTTTTATCATTAAAAATTTACAATAATCAAATAATGAAAATGATTATCTACTTGATTGTACAGCCTCTACTTTAATTTTTATTAAAAGAAAATACAATTTTAAAGTCAGAAAAAATATAATCCTATAGACATCAAAGGAAAATTTATTCAAACAAAATTAAATTTATGGACCGACGCTAAAATATTATCATAAAGATGAACATTTTTTTTTCCAATTTAATCTTCTTAAATATTTTCTTAATATTTATTTTATGTAAATATTTTGTATTTGATAAAATACTTTATCGTTGTATTATAAAGTCAAGAACTTGATTGTCTATAAATAATCTAAAAAAAAAAAGAATATGAAAAATTTTATCGTCTTTATTTTTTGAAATTCCCTTTTGTTTTATCGTAAAGTTTTCGTTTGTTATATTTTTTTTGTTTTTTATTTAGAAAATAACTTTTCGTTTTTTTTTATTAAACAAAAGTTCACAATTCAACAATAATAACAACATTTTAAAAATTTAAATGAAACAAATTTAAATTTAAAACTTTTTTGTTTTGTTGTTGGACTGCACTTTTTATGAAAACTTTGACGCTTAGATTTATTTCTTCTCTTCAATTTTTTATTATCTGGTAAAATACAGTTTCTGATAAGTCCGTGCACTGCATAAAATAATTTTAATAAAATTTTGATGAACATTTATTGCATTGATTCAAATTCAAGAATTTTCTTAGTAAATATTTTATGTAAAAGCTTAGAAATAACTTGCGGTATAATCCAATTATATTTAATTTAGAAATAGTTTATTTTGATGCAAAAAACTAATCTAAAAGAATATTTTCAAAAAGTCTGACTAACCACATTTTAAATATTGAATTGTATATGAATGAATGAATAAGAATGAATGAAGAAATAAAGTTATAAGATAAACCAACTCATATGAAATTAATGCAGATGTTACAAGTTTATTATAATAAATATAATATTTCAACATTACAACATTTTATAATCCATTAAACAAATAATATAATGTATATATTTACAACTTCATATAACATCAACATATACAACTAAAAATATATAAAATCCATTTATTATATTCCGAACTAGTCATATTAAAGTATCTTTTATCTTAAATGTCTTGTCACTTTACATAAACAGTTCTGTACAGACCATTGCACGAAACTATTTATAAACAAAATTTTAGATTAATAATTTTAGTTTAGTGCAGACTTAAAAAGTTTAATGAAATTTATTTACCTTTTTTTTCAACTGGAATATTTACAAACAATATAAATCATGAATCATAAAATATAGATTTTTTACAAAATATTTAGAGAGGAATAAATATCTCATGGATTTTTTGAGATTTATAATTTAAAATTAATTTACAAACTTAATTCATTTTGGAAATTCACGTTTCAGATTTGTTTATTACAATTGTTATTGTGTTTAAAATATGTTACACTTTTAATTGTTCTCAAGTAATTTATAATCTTAATTTAATTTATTCATTTTAAACTTCATTAGAAAATCAATTCCTTTAAATCTATATAAACTCCATGACAAATAATCTCATTGTTTTTGTTTTAAATTTCTTTAAAAATGTATTTTTTTTTTATAATTCTGGTGATGATTCGTTTAGTGTGGAAATGCATTCAAACATTACTAACATTTTTTTTAAAATTATGGTTTTACAATTAATCTTATTTTAATGATTGTTCCTGATAGTAAAACCCAAAAGGTGTAATTTGTCTGTTGTAATATAAATTGTACAACAATAACAAATCATAACCCGTATCTGAATTTTCCAAAGTTACCTATATTTCAGACATATTTATATCCAAAAATGATTTTCAAATCAATAAAAGTCATATGTTTGCTTGAAATACTTTTATTTGTTTCCTACATATATACATTACACATCTCTCGAATTCAAATAATATATTCATGCGAATCATTTATGATGTTTATGTGTGATGTATCCGAACGTCAAATAAGACGAAAAAAGTATTGGTTTCAATAAAAGTATAAAGTAAAGTTTACAACAAATTTTAAACTTTTTAAGAAAAGTTTGTTAATAGAAGATTTTATAAAGTTTGTATATTAAACGTTATTATACTTTTTAGTTGTTCAATATTTTTAATTGTATATATTTAATAATTTGCTGGAATGACTTCAGTATTGAATTTCTTTTGAAATTAAAATAATTAGAAAACAAAAAGTTTAAAATATCTAAATAAAAATTAATTTCAATTTTTTCAATCTTTAACTTTCAGTATATTTCCATCTTACGTCCACCGATTACAGAAAGTTCAGCTCCAGGGGCTGAAATCATCGATAAAGTTGAGTGGAAACAGGTAGGTGAATTTATAAAACTTTTATGCGGGTTTAATTTTCAACTTATGTTTATACATTTTTGTACGTTGATGGAACTGTGTGTATGAAATTTTTTATTATAGAATTTTTTTATAGAATTCTCATGAGAATTAGAACTGAAATATTTGTATGTGCTATTTTTCGGCGTGTAATTTAATCAATTTCTACTGACAGGCATGGTTTTAATAGCGCAGATTAGCTTTAACTTCTTAGTTGAACTTATAAACGCAAGAAATTCAAAATAGTTAAGTGGTGAAAAAATAAAAATAATTCAGTTTTGTTTGACAAAAAAAAAAACAGGCGTCTCCAACATCAATATTAATTATTCAAAGAAACCTCGATAACTTTATTTATTGTTATAATTTATCAGTGTTATCTTTCTATTGATAGTTTTATGTTTTGACATCAACTTACATACTTTATCAGATTTATATTTTAATATTTTTCTTGTTGTTTGACTTGACACGGTATTACGGCGCTAGTATTAAATTTGTCAAATTTTTATAGAATTGACACTTTATAAATATATATATATATATTTATATATATATATTATAAATATATATATAAATTCTTAATTTATAAATTCTTAATTGAGTCAAGTATTTCAAATTATTGCTTCATTTTAATAAAAACCGATTAAATTACTTTACGTTTGAATGTTTTAATGACAAAGAATAGATTATTAAAAATGATCCTTGTGTTAATTCTTATTCCTGTTTTATATTACAATATTAATTGTAATTTTATTAAGAGTAATTAACTTAAAAACTAAAGAAAAAAATAATTAACTTAAAAGATTTCATTGAAAAAAAAATTATGATAATTTTTTAATTCGTGGAATATTTCCCTATTTGAATTGAATTTCTTTCATGATTCTAATTAAAAAATATAAATTTCAGCGAATTTAATTGATTGTGAGATTTAAGAGGATTTCCTTTGGTTTTAAAGTTTTTTTTGTGATTGGCCAGATTAAATTTATTTGGGAATTATGTACTTTGTGATTTTGAATCATTTTAGTGTAAAATATTGAGTTTATTTATAAATAATGTTTAACACAAAAATTAAACAAACAATTAAGAATTGTGTTACTGATTTTTGAAATTTATTATAAAATGAACAAATGAATTGTGGAATAATTACGTATTTGAGTTGATATCACTTGGTCTAAACTTTAAAGATTAACAAAATTTTCAGTTATAATTTCATAATAAAATGAATCATTACCGATAAATGTAAAAGATTTGGAAAAAATTATGAATTTAATAGTCGGACTTAATTCTCATTTCAAACCATGAATTTTCAATAACTTAAAATAAAGCAGAAAGAAAAATGTAAATTAAAGAAATTAAATGATAGAAAAATATTTTCGCTCAATTAAAGTTTAATTGTGAAAATTTATTGTTCTTTAGAATTCCTTTTACTTTATATTTTTTATTTTTCATAATGTAGGAAATAAAATTGAAAATTTCAAATGAATAAAAATTTAATAAATAAAATTAAATAATTCTTTTCTTTTATTTTGATTTATGTTTGAAGGTTTTCGATATTCTATGGAGTGATCCATAATGAAGGTTGTATACCAAATGGATTACGAGGTGCTGGAACATATTTTGGTCCTGATGTAACAAAGAAATTTCTACAAAGAAACAAATTAGTATTTCTTGTTAGATCACATGAATGTAAACCTGATGGTCATGAAATAATGCATGATGGAAAGGTAAATCATTAAACTTTAAAAAAAACATATTTTATGATAGCTTTTTTAAATTACTCCGTATGTTTTTATAAAGAACGAATTTCTTAGTCAGAAAGCTAATATTTTCTTTCCTTCATTCAACATATTCATCAATTTGAAATTCAATTTGATGAAAAATGAATCAAAAGAATCAAGAAGCTATTTATTTATAATATTTTGTATCTTTTATTTAAATATAGGTGATTACAATATTCTCAGCATCAAACTATTATGAAATTGGTTCAAACAAGGGTGCCTATTTGAAATTAGACCCACAATTGGATACACATTTTGTACAATATACAGCGGCAGCTTCAAAAACAAGAAAATTAACATTTCGTCAAAGAGTTGGACTGGTCGAAAGTTCAGCAATTAGAGAATTAGGTGCTCGATTACGTGATAAAAGAAATGAATTAGCTCGTGAATTTAATAGGCTGGATCTAGATAATACCGGTAAAATCTTTTTACAATTAAACAATATGCTGCCACTAATAGTTTTTCACTTTCACTTTATCATATTTAAATATTTATTACCATTATTTTAGAGCTCAATAATGACAATTCTCTAATACCACGATAAATCCTATAGAAGATGTTCATTTAATTCTTTGGATCAAGTACATTTATGCACAATTCAACAAATAATAAATATTGAGTTGAAAATTTCCATTTCGTCTCTGTCAAGCAGAAGTTAGACAAATCGTATTGGCCTTTGTAAATTGAACACAGAAAATAATACCAAATCAGCTTGAATTCAGCTTATTATTATTACAATTAGTAACAATATTTTATGTAATTAAAATGTTTAATTAATTACATACAAAACTTTAATCATATATTTACAATTGATTCTTTTAATTCCTAATGCAAATTAATATGCATTGATGAATTGTAAGGTAATTGAATTGTTTTATATTACACGTGATCATATCAAGAGTAATTTTTTCTATATTCAACGGTTTTGTGGATGATGTCCAGCTTATTTCATTATTCTCTGTTTAATTATCAATTTATTTTTTTACTTTGTAAAATTTAATTTCTAGATTGGTTTTCAATTTAACTACTTTAATTTCATTCGAAATTTAATGAAAAAGTCTTCAATATCTTGTATCATTTATTTTTTTATACAACAACAAAGTTTTATATACCCTTCTAAAAAAGTTCTCATTTCAAAATTGAAAATAATGAACTAAATTTTTATGTGTTTGATTAAAATGAAATGAAACTATCTAGACTCTTTTTCCCTTCAATCATAAAAAAAACGTTAAAAAATAAACATATAAATAAATTTCAATTTCCATTCGAGAGAAAATATTAAAACTAAATTTTTCTTTCATTGTTGTTGTTATTTGTAAACCTTTAACATGTTTTATGTGTTAAAGGTGTATATATGTTTATATGTATATATGACCTAAATGCCTATAGAAGATCGTAAATTTTACTACAAAAGTTCATATGAAAAAAAAACCAAGAGAAAAAAAAAAGGAAAAGGAAATTCATAATAAAATGTTGTAATATTAGATTCTGTTCGATGGATCGAATTTTATAAATGTTTTAAGTGGTTTTTTTTTGTTGTTAATTTTTTTTTTTTTTGCTTTAAGAATTTCTCAGTGCTTTATGTTTTGTAATATTTTGTAATGCAAAAAAAAAATATATACATATTTTTCATTTCTTTCGTACATACCTACGCTTTTTTTTCGTGTGTTTTGGGAAAAATCAATAATTTTATGAGGATGAATTTAAAGGAGACTGGCAACTATTGTTTCGGAATTTCTTCTTTTTACCTTAATTTTACGAGATGCCAACGTTGTCATACAGACATTACAGGCATTACCCTTATTATTTTCAATTTCATCGTGAGTCACTCAATACAAATTTCCATTAAAGAATCCAATAAGAATAAATACATTTATGATAATGAAAGGCAAAATTATACATTAAATTACTTTCCAATTATATTCAGGTTTCATCTCTAATACAAATTGGTGTAAAGCAATGGAAGCAGCAACAGGATTAGGATTACCATGGCGTCTTTTAAAAGATAAATTAGCACCACCGGATCCTGATTATCTTGGTGTTGAAGTACGTTACAGTAAAACAATAGAATTATTGGATACTGACTGCATTGTAAGTAATTTTATTTTATATTTTCAAATAAATGAAAAAGAAAATATATCAATTTATCTTCAGCAATAAAACCAAAACTGAATCAATTAAATTTTTACTTAATAGAAATCAGCACAAGCCGGATCGACATCAGTGGCAGAATCACTTTACAGAAATAAAAGCAGTTTGGAAGCGATTTTCAGGATATTGGATAAGGACAATTCGGGTATAGAAATAAATATTTGAATTTATATTAAAAAACTGAAATCATTTTCTTTATTAGGCTTTATTTCATTGGAAGAATTTAATGAAGCATGTGAGCTTCTTAGTAAACATTTACCAGAACACGATACAAAAGAACAACTAATGGAAATGTGTAAAATGATGGATATTAATAAGGATGGTCTTGTTGACTTAAATGAATTCCTTGAAACATTTAGACTTTGTGAACAAGGACGTTTAGGTCTTAAATATGATGATGAACAGAGTACTGCTTGTAATGGAAATAGTAAAGATCAATTAAGTCTTGCTGATGGACTTAAATCATTGTCAGTATCTGGAAATTTAAATAAAGCACGTGATTCAGATGAAGAAAGTGAAATTGATGTGGAAGATAATGATTTAAATGTTGAAAAGAAAAAAAATAAAAAACATGCTACTATTGTTATTGATACAAATGGTAAAGTTGCCAAAACACAAATACAAACGAATGATTCAAATTCTAACAAAAGTCTAAAAATGAATGATATGCATTTGTAAACATTTTTTTTTTAATTTTTAAAATATTTTTTAGCCAATTTTTACAGTCCGTTTTTAATATATACGTTTTTTGTTACTCTTGTACTCTATTTTTTTATCTATATAATTATTTTCAATAAGTAAATTTTTCAAAGCAATTTAGCTTTTTATCGTCCAAAAGAAATTAAAAACAAAAGAAAAAAAAACAATTAAGAAATTAGTATTCTTGTAGCCTAATTAATAATTATTGATCTTTAATAAATAACTTCGATTTGTTTTTTGTTTCTAAATAAATTTTATTGATAAACAATTTTACTTTCTCAATTTAAATATTGCATTTAAAATTTATAAAATAAAATTAACAAAAACTCTTTCTCATCAAATAATGCTATGCGGTGTGGACTTAAAAAAAAAACAAAAAGAAGAAAACCCATAAAAAAAATTTCATATAAAGACGAAAGTTTTTTTATTGGGACGATATAATGGGAAATCGAATAAAGTCTTCCTTATTATCCCTTTTCCTTTATAAATAATCAGAAGACTGTGTAAGCAAATGAAATAAAAGCAGAATTATAAATCTTAAATTATATTTATTAATCCAAAAAAAAAAAAAAAAAAATGGGAACAAAATTAATTAAATTTAATTTAAAATTAATATTTGTTTATTTTTGTTTTTTTTTCTAAATAAATCAAATAACTTTAATTCTATTAAACAAATTTTTCTATAATCGTATTTTACTCAAATTATAAATAAAATTATATAATATTAAGTACAATTCCAAAAAATCTAAAACAGAAATTATTAAAAATTCTAAGCCCTAAAAATAATTACCTAATTGTGAATTCAAAAATTATCAAAGAAAAAACAAAAAAAAAAATTAAAATGGTGAAAATGTTGTCTTTTGTAATTAAAATTTTTTTGTTTTGATGAAGGTGAAAATACATTAACCCCAGATAATGGTAAAATCCTTTTCCGTTTAATTTTGAAATTTTAAAGATTTTACTCAGATTTTTTCCCACCAACATTTGCATGATAAAAAAAATGTTTTCTATTTTCCGGAGACACAAAAAGCTAACATAAAAACTATCTGTACTGTTATAATATTACTCCACGTTAATGTATTTTTTTTCCTAAGGAAAAGTTAATACGAATTATTCTTATAGCTATAAATTATTATATATTAAAAAATTATTAAATTCAATTCAGATGACACCATTTTTGGTCGTGTCTTTAAAATTTAAGATGAAATATTTAAGTGCGATCTGAATTTAAAAATCAGAAATTTTATTAATAAAAAAAAACCTTTTTAAAATCTTATTATAAAAAAAATTTCAATTATATAAAACTTCTGCTTTATTAAATAATGTTTAAAAAAAAAATAAATAAAAAATAAAATTTGTTTGCACAAAGAGAAATTTACAAATTTTTTTTTAGCACAAAATCCATACAATTCTTTTTGTTAAATTCAATTTATTTTTTGTAATAATTATCATTTGCAAATTACAAGTTACAAAAATACTGAAGTGAGTTGGAAGTGAGTAGTGGGTATATGGAACACATTCAGATTCAGTCAGAGATTATTAAAATTTTTTAAAAAATAATCAAAAAAAAAAATTATGTAAACAAATAATAATAAAAATAATTAACTAATTACAGTTAAACGCTTTAATTAAAAATTATTTATAAATTGTTACGACTTCTTTTTTTTTTAACTAATTAATTAATAAAAATCTAATTTAAAATTAAAAATTCATTTTTTTTTCTCTTTCTATAAAATCAATTGTGTAAGAAAAATGAACTTCAATAAAATTATTATGAAGAAAAAGTGAAATTCTTTTGATTTAGTTAAAATCGAAAAGTTACAATTTATATGCTGTAAAAATTCTTAGATAAATTTTCTTTGAATTCGTTTTTAATTGTCCTTATCATTAAATAAATTTTGTCTTATCAGAATTTAAATGTAAATTAAGATGATGATGACTTAATTCATGAAAATAATGTTTTTAAATTAATTTATTTTCATTGAAATTTTATGAAATTTTGATTGAAAAGTGTTCAGAAAACCTCAATTATAATTTTCTATTTAAAATAAATCATATTTTTTTTAATCTAGTAATTTGAAACTGAAAAAAGGCTGGTCATCCAAATTAAAAATTCTGGAAGGTATCCACATCTAGTAACTTTCTTTTATCATTTGAAACGGTTGAAAGTTTGAAAATCGGTGAAAGTATTGTAAATTGGTAGGTAAATTATATTCTAGCAGTACGTTTAAAATAAAATGAGTTATATTTAATTAATAATAAAATCCAGAATATGCAAATTTAATTCTTTTCTGAATCTGACTTGGAAAATAAAAACAAAATTTATTAGATCATATCGGCCCATAATAATGCTAATAACGAGCTGCTCTACGGTTCAATCCCGTCATGAGCCAATTGTTAAATTTTTTTAATTCTAACGCAAAATCTCAGATTGAATCTTACATATCTAGTTTGCCTTTTGTTTTTGTTAGACAGCAAGATTTACAATCGCAGATTCAATGAAAAGTTACACAAACGTATATATGTGACGTATTTCAATGGATAATCACGAAGTCAGTTCACTTTGTTTTGCAACACACCATTTCATTTTTGTTGACATAATAAATATACTAATTGTAGATTCTTTTATTGTAAAACCTGGACCCTATATATAAAAAACTGTTAGCGTATCGTTAATAAAACTAATGATTATTGTTCCTTTAATATTTTTATTTATAATTATTTGTGCTAATTTTAAACTTTGGCAAAATCCATAATAATTTTACTACATTTTTGAAATAATAATGAAAAAAACACAGAAACACACTAAAAACATGATTAAACCCAGTACTTTTAACAAAACTGTTTCTTTTAATATAAATTTTTTTTTGTGTAATTAAATTTTTGATTGAATCTAAATGAATCTGTATATTAATTTTTTTTAGTTGTCATAGTCCAATAGTCGGATACAACATACCGAATTAATTGTTACTATTGGTTTGGTATTGATTGACCAAAAATAATGTAAAATTTATGTAATTCGTTTGTTTTTTGAATCAAAAAAAAAACTTGGACCAAAGTTTTAGATAGTTTAAAAACTCTTTAATACATGAACAAAACTGCTTAAAGTGATCCAACAAAATAATGATAATTAAAAAAAACATTCCGCAACTAATGATTAAACCAACATAAAATAAATTTGATTTAATTTTTATTAATCCAAAGTACTACATTGTACTGACATTAGAATTATAATTCCAATTGAGCTGGAGCAACCATAATAATTGAAAAGTTAGTTTGTGTAATTTTTTTTATATAAATTTTATGAATTATGAATGCTAAAAATATAAATATTAAAAGACTTATCACGAAAATGATATAAAATACAGAATCCGTTGGAAGTTTACAAAACTTTTCATAAAAATCTTTCCTAAAATTTGTGCTGCACTTTACGGTTTCAGCTTTTATTAATCTTTCAATAGGAATTTGGTTTTCATTTAAAATTTTTATTAAAGTTGTTTCACTGAAATTATCCCTTCTTTTTAGTATCCATAGTCCAAAATCATATGGATCATTTCCTTGAATCTCATGGCAACCATATAAAATCAAAAAATTCTCATAATCTGTACCAATTATTTTATACTCAATCATCTGAGGATAATTCTTACACTTTTCTTCAGAATCTTTGTAAATTACTGTAAATGATAATTCAGTAGAATTATTTTCAAGTATTAAATCGGCAACCTCTGCAGAGCTTGGAATTCCAATTTTGTGACAAGACAAAATAATTGTAAGTTGTATATTATTCACAACATCATTTTCTTTAATATCAGAGTAAGATTCAATTTTATCAAAATCAGCTTTTAGCTCATTCGAAAATAATGATAAAATTTTACTTTTTGTTGTAATAAAATATTCAAAATTCCATACTTTTGCATCGAGTGAGATGATTTCGTTGATATTTAAAGGAATTCCTTTTATTTTTGGACATAATTCACTAACAACACTTCGCCGAATAATAAATAACAAAAGCAATGAACTACGAACACTTATAAACATGATTGTACTTGATCAGAACTGTTAGCAGATTGGTAACTTTTCTAAATTTAGAAAAATATTCTTCAAAATATTTTACTAAGTTTATAAATTTCATTTAATAATGAAGTTTATTGCCTCATTGCCTTACTTAGATATTTGTTTGAATTAATTTCAACGTTAATTAATAACTTATTCACCTTTTATATTATTATTTTGATGTAGTTACAAAATATATTCCAAATTTAATTCCTTTGTGTATTCTTAATATTAGATTTTACTTTAAGCTTGATGTAACTTTCATATTTCATTTAATCGATTTTCTTCAAACCGTTTATTTATATTGTATTGTATTTATTTTTTTATTAAACCAAGTACGTCAATTACTAATGTTATTATAGTATTAGAAGACCTACTATTTTTTATTTGGGTTTATGATCACCTAGCATCTGCACATGCATTTTATAATTCGATTTTGGTACATTACCTGCTCTATAGAAAATCATGCAGATTTTTTAAGCAACCATTTATTAAATGAACTGCTATAATAAGTATTTTAAAAGAATATGGGGTCTTTGTAAAACAAATATTAAATTATGTAATTCTTATCAGATTCTGTTTATTTATCGGCTCATTAGATTAGTCGGTTGAGCGTCGTGCTAATAACGGAAAGGTCTACGGTTCAATTTTTTGATTGTTAATTTAAATCTCAGTTTGATTCCTACATATCTAGTTTGCCTTTTGTTTTGTTATACAGCAAGATATCCAATCGTAGAGTAAGAGAACGAACGAATTCAATAAAAACTTACCCAAACGTATATGTGACGTATTTCAATGGATAATCACGAAGTCAGTTTACACTCTGTTTTGCAACAGACCATTTCATTTTTGTATGTTGACATAATAAATACACTAATTGTAGTTTCCCTTATTGAAAAACCGGGCCCATGTTTATAAAAACTGTTGGCGTATCGTTAATAAAACTAATGGTTCTTGTTCCTTTAATATTTTTGTTTATAATTATTTGTGTTAATTTTAAATTCTAAAGTTTATAATAAAACTAATGGTTATTGTTACTTTAATATTTTTATTTATAACTATTTGTGCTAATTTTAAACTTTGGCAAAATCCATAAAAAATTTAATATATTTTAGAAATAATAATGAAAAAACACAGAAACACACTAAAAACATGATTAAAAAAATTAATTTTATTTAATTATATAATAAATAATAACATTTTAATGACATAATATTTAGATGATTAGAATTACATTTCCAACTGAGCTGGAGCAACCATAATAATTGGAAAGTTAGCTTGTGTTTTATATTTTATATAAATTTTATGAATTATAAATCCTAAAAAAATGAATATTAAAAGACTTATAACAAAAATGATATAAACAATAGAATTAACATTAGATATAACTTCACAAGACTTTTCTTAAAAATATGGACTAAAATTTTGGATGCAATGTTTGTTTTCATTGTTACTTAATCTTTCAATTGGAATTAAATTTTCATTTAAAATTTTTATTGCGAATGCTTCATTGAATTTCTCTGATCCAAAGTCCAAAATCATAATCATTTTCTGTCATCAATTTACAACCATATAAAATCAAAAAACTCTCATAATCTGTACCAATTATTTTATAATCAATCATCTGAGGATAATTTGTACACTTTTCTTCAGAATCTTTGTAATCTACTGTAAATGATAATTCAGTAGAATCGTTTTCAAGTATTAAATCGGCAATTCCTTCAGTTTTTGGTTTTCCAATTTATACAACACAAAATAAATGTAATTTTTATATTTTTGTGTTTTATAATATCAGTTTCATTAATATCAGAGTAAAATTCAGTTTTATAAAATTCAGCTTTTATATCATTCGAAAATAATGACAAAATTTTACTTTTTGTTGTAATAAAATATTCCAAATTCCAATTTTTTTGATCGAGGAAGTTGATTTATTTCTTTACATTAAAAGGAATTCCTCTTATTTTTGGACATAATTCACGAGAAACACTCCGTGGAAAATTAAATATCAAAAGTATTGAATGTCAAAAACTTATAAACATGATTGCACTTGATCCAGAACTGTTAACAGATTGATGACTTACTTGAAGTAAAAAAAATTCTTATTTAAATTTCATAAGACCCTTTCAGTTGTTTTCAATGTACAAAATTACATACATATTATTCTTGCAATCAGTACCGCATCATATAAAAAAAATAAATCAATTGACAAATTTATAAATTCAATAAAGTGAAAGCTCAAAGGAATTCAACACAGACAACAGACAAAAAGTGGATCTCAATTATTCTAAAATAAATATTCGTAAGGTTATCTGTTCTGCAATTTAAATTAAAATGAAATTAGAGCTAACATTAAAATTTTCAGGGAAATTATTTGTTACATTTAAAATAATTTGTAAATAAGAATTAGCATAGAAACAATTCCTATGATTGATTATTGTGAATATTTTCAGTATTTTTTTTTTAAATCAGCGAAATATTCAATTTTTTTTAGTCTAGTGTTTCTATAATCTTTAAATATTTTTGTAGCAATCAAACCAAAATTGTCCAGTAGGAGATAATAGGAGATGATAAGTTCTTGATTTATATTTCAGATGAGTTTTAGGAAAGTTATTAAATTTTTGTCGATGGCCCTAACAATCGTAGAAGATTATACACTTATTGATAATTCCCATTTAATAATTTACTTTTTTGCTTTATTGAATTCCATTAACCTCTTCATGCACGAATTATGAAGGAGTATTGAAAAAAAAAGTTTGATTGAGTTTTCTAGCTTAAAATTACTCTCTAAAGCCAAATCTGCAAAGAAAAAAATTATTTGGAGCTTATTTTGAGCTTTGGAGACCCGTCCTCACATGAGGCCAACGTGTTTCTTGGGATAAAAAAAAAATTTTACAAAGTAAAGTTTTTATTTTTGCATAATTAAAAATTAATATAATAAGAAACAGTTTATTTAATATTAGAAATATCAGCCTTTTAAGTTTTATGTCTTAATTCTAAGTCTAATTCACAATAAAAAAAAAAAAGGAACTTAAAAACTTTCTTAAAAATACAATTCCTTGTTCATTGAAATAATACATATTTACTGCAATAGAATCGCATCCATACGTTGACGGTTTATGTTTAACCAGTACATTCTCACCTGAGGGTACTTTATGTATGTCATGGTGATATTAACACCTAAGTATAGTGGAAATTCTGGTAGTGAAATATGGAAGGTGTCGCTTCCTTGTTGTACCGCATACAAATTCGTTTCATAAACAATTGGGGAAATTATTTATAAAAGAAGTCAATCGGCTCAGTTTCCTTACAAACAACCATAGATGTCTCAACGAAAACAGGAATATTACATTCAAAATCATTTTTCTTATTAGCAAACCATTCAGTAATACGTTTCGCTTTTTTTTTTTGGTTTTGAGGTGTCGGTATACTCGACAACAGACGGCACATCTGGAGGCACAACAATCAATATTTTCATCGACAACAATATTTTCTTCACCAAAAACTTCTTCATTAACAATATCTTCAGTAATCACAACTTCGTCATGATCGAATTGGTTTTGTCCAAATTCTGCAAAGATCTCTTTTGCATCTTGAATATGTTGTTCATCATCCGAGATGTAATCATCGAAACCACAAAAACTTACTTCCGAATCTGAAACAAAATTCTTCCAGACATGCTAGAATTTCTGATTCTGTTAAGCCTCTTAGCATCTGTAATAGAATTATTAGAACAAATATACTCGATATTATGTCAAAAATTATTCAATTTCATTATATTCATTAAAAAAAAATATCACAAGATGCACGATGGCCTCAAATGAGGACAGGTGTATTTGAACCAGAAAAACACTATCCGTTCATGAAATTTACTTAATTAACACTATTACGATGTTTAGGGGATGCTTAGTTACCATAATATAATTTTTGTTACCTTTATTTGGCTTTGAAAACGCTGAGAAAGTGACTTTTATATGAACTTTTTTTTGTTTCCCACGTTTTCGCACTTATGTCACTTTGAAGGTTAATAAAATCCCTATAAACCCCAACAGAAAAAATGTATGATTTTTTACCTAATAAACCAAGGTTTATCATGAATATGAAAATGATTTTGAGAGTAAAATCCGCATACGTATCGCTTTTATAATTATTTTCGCAGCTGTCCTCAAATGATACCATCATGCAGGAAGAGGTTAAACAACTAATTTTGGGAATTTGGATTTTGGACAATAGGATGGGATGTAGGTGGTGTAGGGTATTCTTAAATTTAAGTTTTTAATATATAACTTATTTTCTATAGTGAGAGCTATTTCTTCTAACGGTGAACAGATTCGTGGTCCCAGTAAATTCATTTTCAAATTTTTTATTTACAATACATGATGTGTGTAGGTATTTATCTAACACATCTGGTTCAATCTCAAAAGTCTGGTGTACTAGGTCATTTGAGTGTGCCCTGGATCGCCCTACGCAGTACAACTCTGCGGTACAACTCCAGTTTCCTCATAGACCCTTGAGTTTTTATAATAGTACGGTATCCCAAATCGCATCTCACCGTTCCAATATCCCTAGTTTCGTGTAGTATTTTGGTGGGACTGTATACCAGATCGGGAAGGCATATATTATGGTAGGCCTGATAAGCTGTTTGTATAGCAGCAGCTTCGTTTTCCGTTTCAGGAACCTGCTGTGCATAACTGACCCGATCAGACTATATGTCGTGTTTACCTTTTTAATAATCATGCTTACGTGATTGCTAAATCCGAACTGTTGTGTTACAGTCACTTCAAGATACTTCACTTTTTATATGGGTTTTATGAGCTTTCTTCTTATTTTAATCGCAACGGTTTTTAATTTCTTGGCCCGGTAATTCCTTAGCTTCGTAGGTCGGAATACAACGAACTCTGTTTTATTTTCGATAATATTAATACCGCAAGTTTTGTAATAGTGTTCGAGTTTGGCTATGTGCTTCTGTACTTTTTTTGTAGCAAATTCCGGACACCTACTACTGCTGTAAGTTATTGAGTCGTCTGCGAACTACAGTGTGATCCGCGGTGAACAAGTTATACAGAATTGGCCCAAGTATTGATCCCTGAGGAACTCCTCAATAAATTCCATATTTGTCTGAGCATGTGTGAATGACGTGAATATAAAATGTTCTATTGGTTAAAAAGCTGTATAACATTTTACATAAATCTATTGGTAGTTTGTGAACATATATCAATTTATATCAGCATTTTAAATAATAGAAAAACGACATATATATAAAAAAAATTATATGTGCAGGCTGTAGGGTTCATATTATATAAATATATAACTCCAAGAAAATCATTGAAAATTCATAAGAATGTAATATATATCTTAATAGTTATGGCAAGACTTATTATTTATTTTATAATAGATACGAATAGATACTAATAAAAACTAATTACTAATTTCTTGCTCTTAACATCTGAATACAACAATAATAGGAAAGGAAAAATGCTAACCTCAATCCAAAATCATATAAAAAATAAATAAATTAGAACAAAGAATTTTACAAGCAAAACTTATTTACAAAAATAATGGTAGAAGGCAAAAGTTTATTAGGTAATCCAACAAACTCTATTCTTTGGTAATAAATAATTATAAAAAGAATATACAGATATTTTAGTGATAATTCATCTTCACTGTAAATTTAACGGTTTGGCCAATAACATGGAAAAAGAATATATGTATAACGAATTAATTGATTAAGGTTGAAATAAAATAATAACAACAATATTTTAAAGAGATAAACTGAATTCAAAAATAATAACAATAAAAGTATAATATATTATTATCTATTAATCATTTTTATTAATACAATACAGAATATATTCTTATAATAATTTGCAAATTTACAAAGTTCGTTTATTAAATTTTTCTTATAATTTTATAATTAAACATTAAAAAAATGTTCCAAAAATAATTTCATCAGGCATGTACATATGCACATTGTTTTAATAATTGTACTGATAATTGTGTTGGTAGAGAATCCGATTATTTTTTTTTTTATCTTCAATTTTCTTTTCTGTAAAAAATGAATCAGTTAATTCTTTAGCATTTAATTTCATTTTATTATCTATATTATTTTAATTCATCCATATCAAACCTATTTCTCCTGAAATTTAGATTTACCCTGTTTTGTTTTTGTATTTGTGATACAAAATCATGATATTTGAAATTACTATTAGGTAAGATCAAATTTGCTAAAATCATTTTGTTTACCTTATTATTGAACAAAATAATAATAATTATTAATATATTAGATATAATGTTACTATTTATTTATTATTATAATATGACCTTTTTGATTTTACTGCATTCGGGTCAACAACCTCAAGTCGATTGTTTTAATTTTATATATGATGTGACGTCAGACGTTAGAATTAATTCAGCAATGGCAACTAGATGAAAAAAAAAATAACGATTTTTACTTGACTTTTCTTTACATGTGCTTTTAATTTAAACTTTCATGCAAAAACATAAATTAAAACCAGTCGAACATATACATTTTTTATATCTACGTGCAGTGCGTTCGTGTTATATGTGAAGATAAAACAATTTTGACATTTAAAAATGTAACATAAATAAAGAAGAAGAAGTTTGCAAATTAACACAGTTTTTAAAAATTTTGGTGTTACAAATTGTAATAAATATAATAACGAGACAAAAAAACATGAATTAGACAGATATAAATCAATGGTAGAGATAATAGATAAAAGAAACATAAAAATATTAATCAAAATAATACAATTTATAAATGAAATATAAGTGAAAGTATAATTAAAAAAAGTGAGGTTAAATGAAAGAACGAATAAGTAAATGGTTTTAGTGTCTTCCAAAAATTATGGAAGTGACAAATTTAGTTTATAGAAATACTATAGACTGTAATCAAGGAGCAGTTCGAGCAGTTCGTTACAATGGTATTATACATTTTTATTTAGAACTTAATTACTTAGCCTAAAAATGTTTACTTTTATAGTAGATGGATCATATTGTCTTTCCTGCGGATTCGACAAAAAAATAAAGTTATGGAACCCTATAACAGAACTACTGTTAAAAACTTATGGAGGACACACTAATGAAGTAACAGATACTGCGAGAAGTTGTGATAGTTGCTATATTGTATCAGCAAGCTTGGATAATAGTATTATTTATTGGGATGTTTCGACAGGACAACCCGTAAGGAGACTTAGAAGTCATGCTGGTGGTGTTGGTTGTGTCTGGGTCGAAAGATAATACAGTTATGGTATGTATTTTGGAATTGTACAAGCACGAATCTTTTCTCATCACATTAACATACTTTAGTGTTGGGATATTCGAACGCGAAGTTTAGATCCAATTCAAGAAGTGAAAGATTGTGTAACATCTTTAGTAGTTACTGATCATCAGATTATCTCTTTTTCTTTGGACGGTAATATTCGACTCTATGATTTAAGGGTAGTTGAATTAAAATCATGCTGTTGGAGAATCAGTAACTGTTATTTCACAAACAAAAGATGGACAATGTATTTTAGCTGCTTGTCTTGATGGAGTATTACGACGGGCACAGATCCGAAGATTATCACATAGAATGTGGAATTTTAAGAAGTGATTCTCAGTTAATATCGGGGTCAAATGAAGTATGTGCTATTAAATGGGATTTATTAGAAGGAACTGAAACTAAAAGACTTAAAATAGGAAATAATGTCGTAAATTCTCTTGCTTCACGTTCCACCGGAACTGGCGATATTCTGTTTGCACTGAAAAGGGAAATTCATGTTTGGGGTCCCTTGTTGGAAATGGAATAGCTATGTTTGGAAAAATATATGCTGCATTACAGAACAATAACATTTCTCCAATTTAATTATTAATCAAATGGCTGAAGTTCTTGAAAAGCTATGAAATCCAGATTAAATAAAGTCAATTTGTATATTAAGAATAGAAAAATTAAGGATTTATAAATTCGATTAATGTTATGTAAATATTCAAATTTTGTTTTAAAAAAAAAATTTAGTATGTACATTTCATAAGAAAGATAAATAAAAATTACTTTATCAAAGGAATTGAGTGTTAAGTTTTATTAAATTTGATTTACTAGAATTTAGTTAAAACCGATTTCAATAAAGTTCTAAGTTTGATTATAAATTGTTCTAATTATAAGTTCCAAAGAAATAATGCCTAATTTCAGTAATTCTCCATTTGTTTGAAATAAACAACAAAATATATATTTACAGTCTGAATTTCCATTTATGAGCAATAAATAAATTTAATAAATATCATCTTTATCACAATTGGTTACAACCTACTGTTTAATGTATAATTGTTTTTTTTTTCTTAAAGATCTAGAGGAAAATATAATGAACAAATATGTAAAATATTGAATAAAATGAATAACTGAAATTAAACCCAACTATAAAACCAATAAGAAAAATTAGTAAAAATAACCAAATTTATAAGAAAATAAATTAAATCTAACTAAAAGTAATTAATGGCGTTTCTAAATATGATTAAGTTTCATGAAGAAGAATAAAAGTCAATTCAGCAAATCCAAATAAGCAAATGATCAAATATTTTTCTACGGACATAAGCAAAGTCAATTCAATAATTTCATGACTTTAACAGGTTTTTTAATTGATTATGTTGAGTTAAAGGATTTGTAATTGTAAATTGTTAATTTTATTCATCAAAATATCGAATTTAATAAAGAAATTTAAAATTTTTAATATAAATTTTAATTAAAAAATAAAAAGAAGAAGAAGATAAATATTTTTAGAAATTTATAAAATCTAGAAACAATGAAAATACATATTCAAAACTAAATGAAGACAAAGTGTCTCATCAATTCTTTCATTAAACTTAAAAAACTATCAATTGATTAAAGGAAAGCAAAATATTTGTTCCCTATTCCTGTCTACTTGATCTTTTACATACAAAAAATTAAACAAAATTTGGCTGCTCATACAAATCTAAAATAAAAAAAATACAAACAATTCAAAATAGGGCAATCAAAAATCTATATGATTACGATTTTAAACAATCAACAGATAAAATACATAAAGAAAAATATATCAAAAGTTCATGAACAGAAAGAAATCTAAAATTGTGTATGTATGTAAAGGCGAAATATTTAATACTTTCAAGATGTCATACTGATTGCTTCCATTTTATTTTTTATTTAAAAACCAAAACTTATTTGCACTTTGCAGTTATATTTACAAGTATAAGAAAATCTTAGAATTTCTTCGTTTATTGAATTTTTTCAAGTATGATTAATTTAATTTGAAAATTGAAAAAAAAAATTGTTGTTGTTCTACAATTCGCTAGCCAATACTGTTATCGAACATAAACAAGTTGATTGAGAGCTAAAGAAATCATACTTACCTGGCGTAGAGATTACCGTGATCAATAAGGCGGTTTCCCGGGAGCGAGGCTTTGCCATTGCACTTCGGTAAATTTGACCTCCGCGATTATCCCTAATGTGGATTACTCGTGCGCAAAATTTTTGATAGCTGGGACTGCGTACGCGCAGTCCCGATTTAATCGTAACAAAAATAAATTGGAACTATGGCAAATCTAAATGTATCTTCCATCGGTGGTTGAATTTTATATTATGAAATCTGGATCTTATCTTTGATCCTGGTTTCTGAATTTTTAAAAGACCATATAATATAGGTACGACTGTGTTGGATACTAGTAATTTCCATTTACAATACACATCGTATTAATTAAAGTATTATTGCATTTGGTTCAATTTTTAAATTGGCTGCACTTTTATAGTATAGTATTTCCATCTCACTTTTGGCTGCTTTCGTTGTATTCACACACACAAGAAAAATATAAAACAGCTAGAACAAATAAGAAAAAAAGGAAATTTTTTATGTTCCGACGGGCAGATAAAATAATAATAATAGAGAGACAAGGGATGATGCAACACACACACAAGTAGAAGTATTTTTCTTTACATTCTTACCTTCTTTTTATTTAATTATTTATGTTGTATTAAAAAATACAATTTATTTTGTATTCAGAAATACAGATTTTGTATTAAAAAATACAGATCTTTTTTTTCTAAAATCAAATTTTGAAAAACATTTCCTTTACAGTGGTTTTTTCTTTTCTTAAAAATCTTTGAACAAAAAAAAACTGTGTATTAAATTTTTTTTTAATAATTTGCATTAAGAAAATAAAAGAAAATTTTTTATCAAAAAATGAAAATTGTTTTTTTTTTGAATGAAAATATATTTAGAAATTAAATTAAATACTTTTAAATAAAATAATTTATATCATTGGATAATTCTTACATTTTCGTATAATAAGAAAAAACAGGTAAAAACTTTTTTTGTTTTTTATTCACTTTATTTAAATCTTTTTTTTTTAATTCTCTCACTGATAATCCATTTATTTATTTTTGGAGATGATTGATGTCCAGTACTACTGTATTATAAATGTCCATAATATTTATTCTGAAAACAAAAAAACAAAAGAAAAAGAATTATTTTTATTTTACTTACCCAAAATAAATCACGTCCACCTTACGGTAATTAATAAATGAAATTGAACTGAGTGTATTTGTCATCTGTCTCTTTCGCACGTATGCATGGTAGACTGTAAAAGCAATTTTTTACGAGATTTAAAACTTTATTATAGATAATTTTTCAATTATCCAAATATTTTGGTTTTAGTAATAAAAGAAATAATACCTGATGTATAAGTGTCAGTCCATACTTCACTCCAAGTTTCCTTCATGAATCTTTTTGCACGTTCTGTTTCTTCTTTTACAAGTTTAATTGTATTTTGTAAATTAGGCTAACATAATGAATAAACATATAATAACATTTAAAACTAGCCAATCCATTTTATCTAGAAACATTATTAATCAGATACGCATAATGGGAGTAAATACATTTACAGTATACTATAGTATATCAATGATAATAAAATTTTATGGAGAAAACTTTAAAAATTACGTAAAAAATTTGTAGGGAATGGGGTTTTCTATAATTTTTATTATAATATAACTTCTATTTTATGTTAGCTTTCGATTTTGGTTCAGGTTAGTAAATAAAACTTTTTTTTTTAAAAAATTCTTAACTACATAATTTTTTGTATGCTGTATAGTAATGCATTTTATTTAATAGAAAAACGACATATATATAAAAAAATTATATGTGCAGGCTGTAGAGTTCATATTATATAACTATATAACTCCAAGAAAATCATTGAAAATTCATAAGAATGTAATATATATCTTAATAGTTATGGCAAGACTTATTATTTATTTTATAATAGATACGAATAGATACTAATAAAAACTAATTACTAATTTCTTGCTCTTAACATCTGAATACAACAATAATAGGAAAGGAAAAATGCTAACCTCAATCCAAAATCATATAAAAAATAAATAAATAAGAACAAAGAATTTTACAAGCAAAACTTATTTACAAAAATAATAGTAGAAGGCAAAAGTTTATTAGGTAATACCACAAACTCTATTCTTTGGTAATAAATAATTATAAAAAGAATATACAGATATTTTAGTGATAATTCATCTTCACTGTAAATTTAACGGTTTGGCAAATAACATGGAAAAAGAAGTTATGAAACACTCATCGCTGCTTTTTAATACAAAGTTACTTTTGTACAAACAATTAATCAGACCAATCATGATGTATGCATTTCCTGTTTGGTTCTCAGTCTCACCTTCATATTATAAAAAACTCACATTGTTTGAATGCAAAATTCTTAGAAATATTACAGGAATGTATAGGCAGATGAGGAACGGTATCCCCATCTATTATGAAATTAATACTTTATATGAAAAGACAAAAATTAAGCCAATAAAGGAATACCTATTTGAGATGGCATCGAAAGTACTCAAAAAAACGGAATCACATCCAAATATATTAATTAATAATTTATGTCATTTAGAATTTGGTCCGTCAGATAAGTTTCTCCAAACATTCTGTATTGTAAATGAATTATTTGAACCATACTTTAATAATGAACTGCTGTTTACTGTTAATAATATAAGTGATAGGAAATATGTATTTCATAGGAAATAAATTATTGAAATAATTATGAAAAAAAATTGTATGTACGAGCGAGTCCATGTGTGTGTATGAGTATATGTAGTGCATTTGCATTATATGTATAAATATGCAGATATGGGTTTGCTTGGGAGTACGCTAGTTTTAAGTTTTTATTTAGTACATAATTAGGATAGTTAAGTTAGGCTAAGTTAAATTAAGAAAAAAAAGGGAAAAAAAAAAAAATTTAAGAAAAAAAAAGGAAAAAATTAAGAAATTATATATTATTTATTTATGGATTAGTTATGTAATAAGAAAATGAAGAATAACAAAAATTGTAATGATGTATATAATAAATAATAGTATGAGCTTGGGCCAAACCATACGGTCAGCCCATAGGTATTTACATATTGTATAATATAATTTAAAAAATGTTGATTATAATGGTTTTTTTTAATAAAAAAGTTTACAAAAAAAAAAAAGTTTCCAGTTGTCTGGGCATAATCTAATTGTATTAGCTCATTAAATAAATTGTTTGCGTAAATAATATATAATATAATAATAAATAAGAAAGTTACATCATAAAGTTAAAGTAAGATTAAACAATTAAATCAAATTTGTTGAATAACATGAACAATGTTTTGTAACTCTATCAAAATATTAATTTAAGACGGTGCCCATTACATTTAATTCTAATTATATCATGAAATATTATTTATTTAATTGGTTTCCATTTAATTCAATTCCTAAGCAATGCAATGAAGCAACAAAATAAATAATAAAATGAAATTTTTCAGAAAAAATATAATCTACACTGGAAAAGTTAATTCCGAGCTTTGTGAACTTGAAAATTTAATGCGGCTTTCAATTTATTGAGTTAATAAATTTTTCAATTTATTTCTTTTTTATTATGGGATAAATTGAAACCAACTGAAGGAGTTTTATGAAATTTGAACAATTATTTTCACTACTTTAGAAAAGTCGCCACTCTGCTAAAAGTTCTGATCAAGTGCAATCATGTTTATAAGTGTTTGTTATGCATTATTTTTGTTATTTATTATTCTACGAAGTGTTTCTGGTGAATTATGTCCCAAAATAAAAGGAATCCCTTTGATTGTCAATAATTGGGTTGACGAAAAAGAATGGAGTTTTGAATATTTTATTGCAACAAAAAGTAAAATTTTATCATTATTCTCAGATGAACTAAAAGCTGAGTTTTATCGTGTTGAATTCTTCTATGACATTGAAGAATCTGATGACACCGATGTAAAATACAAAAATATTAAAATTACACTTACTTTGGGGTGCTTCGATGCTTCTACTAAAGGGATTAAAGGACTTGCCGATTTAATACTTGAAAAGGATTCTACTGAATTATCATTTACAGTAAATTACAAAGATTCTGAAGAAAAGTGTACGAATTATCCTCAGATGATTGAGTATAAAATAATTGGAACAGACTATGAGAATTTTTTGATTTTATATGGTTGCCATGAGATTCAAGGAAATGATACTTATGATTTTGGCCTTTGGATACTAAGCGGATCACTAGATTTCAATGAAACAACTGCAACAAAAATTTTAAAAGAAAATAAAATTCCTACTGAAAGTTTAAATAAAGCTGAGAAGATCAATTGTATCGTTAATATTGTTTCAAATTTTTATGAAAAGACTTGTAGACGTCCACTTGTTCATTCTTTTGTTTATATCAGTTGTGCTTTTGGTTTTTTTATATTTGTGATTTTAGGATACATAATTCATAAAATTTATTTGGCGAAGTTTAAACAAAGTAATACCAGAGTTATTATGGTTGCTCCAGCTCAGATGGAATTGTAATTCTAATCATCTAAATATAATGTCATTAAAATATAGTTAGCTTTGAATTAATAAAAATTAAATGAAATTTATTTGTCTCATCGACATTAATTTTATGTCGGTTTAATCTTTGGTTCTATAATTATTTTAATTATTATCCATTTGTGAGATCATTTTTAACAGTTTTGTTTTTTGATATCAGAAGGTGTCAATTTTTTTTTAATTTAAGAAACATTAGTCTTACTTCCCAATAAAATACATTTTGTAACTTGCGTTAATTGTGTTTGTGCTTAGTGAATTTATCATATTTTATGATTTAATAATGCGTAGCTTTATTAAGAATAAAAATCAAGTACCTATTTATCTTGAACTCATTAAAATATTAAAATATTGTTTAAAACAAACTAAAAATGTATTATGTGTTATTATTATTGACTTAACTTAAACAAACAACAGAAAAAATAAGTATAATTAATCGCTTAAAATATGTAAATCTAAAAATTTACCAATGGCTAGCATTATTAAAATATTCTTAATGAAATTCAACAGAATTATGATTTGATTCTGATTTTTCATAAAAGAATTTGTTCTAAAGTCTAAAATATAGTTGAGAAAATGACTTGTTTTGATCTTTCATCTCTTTATGCATAATTTTTAACTTAAGAAAAATGGTAATTGAATTGTGATTTTGCCTACTTTTTTTAAATTGTTCATCGTTAGAGGCTGGATGGCTGAATTTAATAATGTTCTTATTATGTGTAAGTTTTTATTCTTATTGTAGTCCATATTTCTAAATATTACAAGAATTTTTAAAATAGAGAAAATTCCACTGATATTAAAAATGAATTTAAAAAAAATTCATTAGAAGTGTTATTGTACGATTTTATATTCAGAATTTTATCATTCAACGGGTTTATAAATTTAATTAACAATTTCTGTCTTTTCTTTTTTGTAGTTATACAATTTTTTTAATGCATTATTAACGCACATGCCGGGTGCGATTAATAAACCATTAAATTCTCATGAAACTTCTTAAAATGTTAAGTAAATTTTTGAGCTTGAACTATTTTTATTTTATATATGCGCTAAATGGTACATGTACTGAATAATTTATCCTTTAGTATAATAAACTCAACATCTTTATTCGAGATGAATTTATTAAATTCTGACACTCGTTAAATAAAGCAATTCTAGTAACGTCTTAATTTAATTTATTATTTTCTATTTTGTTTTTACAGAAGCAATTGATTTGAAGTTCTCTGATGAATCAGATGATTTAGCTGATGAGGATATAACAGGACCAGAACGTATTTATCGAGGTCCACATATCAATTTTCCTTTACAAAAAAAAAGACTTAGATATTTTAATTGATTTATTTAGAAAGAAAAAGGTAAACTGTTAATTTTATTTCAGATCTTTTGAATAATTAATTTAATTAAAATTAATTTTTTCAGTATAACAGGTTACATGCAAAATATGTTGCTGGTATTTTACGTGAAGCCTCAAATCGTTTAAAACGTTTGCCAAATTTAAATCAAGCATCAACGGCCATCTCAAAACAAGTCACAATATGTGGTGATTTACATGGGAAATTAGATGATTTATTAGTTGTATTTCATAAGGTAATTAAAAATATAATTAATTTTTGTTTTTATTAAAAAATATGACAGCTCAAGTGCAAAAGCTTATTGATCTCGATAAAATTTCGTCATTGTTTTATTATTTGAATTTTATTTCCCTTTTTCATTGAACAAAATTTTTAATTGGCCAAATTTTTTAATTTTTACAATATCTGTATAACGTCAACTGCATTCAGTACCCTCTATTTCTATGTTTATTTCTGCAACCTTTAATTGAGTTTGTCTAAGGCGGAATATTAATGCATTTTTCTATGATCAAACATTTAAATAATTTTCATTTATTTTATTAGAATGGACTTCCATCGCCTGAAAATCCATATGTGTTCAATGGTGATATTGTTGATCGTGGCAAAAAGGGACTTGAAGTATTATTATTATTATTATCATGTCTGTTATTTTATCCAGGTGGTGTATTTTTAAATCGTGGTAATCATGAGGATACGGTTATGAATGCAAGGTAAAATTAACTAACAATTGATCCAAATTATAGTTTTTCTTTTATGAACGTTTAGTTAGCTTCGCTGTATATAAAATTTGAATTCAATTCCGTGTAAAAATAAAACAACATTTATCGAATTCTATTGAATTTTTATACTAAAAAATAATTAAATGGTAAATGATCTTTGAACTTTGTGTTGTGTGAAGTTCACTACTATTTAATATGTGTTTCCAACATCATAAGAAAATTGTTAAATATTTAATAATTTCAATTAATTTCATTTTCTCATTTTAAAATTTAGATATGGCTTTATACGTGAAGTACATCAAAAATACAAGGTAAGAATAATTCAAATTTTCATATTTATTTAATTTTATAAATAAGGAAAATTATGTTTAAGTAACAAAAAGTGAAATAATAAATCTAATAAATTAAATATGACATTCTTGAATCAAAAATTATAAATTTCACTAAGTTTTAATTTGACTTTATAGAAAAAAATGTAATTAGTTTTATTGAAGAATTCTAAATGCAATTTTTTTCTATAATTGCAGAATAATGCTGAACGTCTTTTGAAATTAATTGTAGAAGTTTATCGATGGTTGCCATTAGGTACAATTGTTAATAATCGTGTTTTAGTTGTACACGGTGGAATATCAGATTCAACTGATTTGGATTTAATAAGAAGTTTAGATCGTGGAAAGGTAAGAACTATTAATTGTAAATCCTTAAATCTATCTGATTTGAATTTCACCTTTACCAATACAAAACTATGTCTAATTTTTGTCAAATTCACATAATAGAAATTTAAAGACCCTTCAGTGTTGAGTATAATTTCATGAACTGAATCCATAATGAATATTATTGTTTGTAAATTTAATAATCATTTTATGTTTAAAATCAATAATGATCAAAGCTGCAATGCACCTAAAAATTTATTTTAACTTTTGTCTGAGACAATTAATTATTATTTATCGCATATAAAGTTATTCAATGAAAACTTTGTAATTAGATTTCATGGTTTATAAAGGAAGAATTTTTCATAATCAATTTTTTCCCCATTTTCTGTATATTCGTAATATGAGTAAAATCATATTTATGAAGTTAAATTAGGTTATTATTGGCATAATGTTATACCAATTAAATTATACTCAATGCCACTTTGTTAAATAGGTTAGGATTTTCTATTATGGAAATCTTGTGTTCAAAAATTATTGTTGCATTTTGGTATAGGAAAGTTGAACTTTATTATGTTATTTCAAAAGAAATGAATCATCAACGGAAGTAACTTTCTATTCATAGTCGCATGAAATAGTTTTACTAGAATATTTTATAAAGGATTTATTTTTCAAAAGTTTAATTGATTTTTTTTTATCATTAAAAATTTACAATAATCAAATAATGAAAATGATTATCTACTTGATTGTACAGCCTCTACTTTAATTTTTATTAAAAGAAAATACAATTTTAAAGTCAGAAAAAATATAATCCTATAGACATCAAAGGAAAATTTATTCAAACAAAATTAAATTTATGGACCGACGCTAAAATATTATCATAAAGATGAACATTTTTTTTTCCAATTTAATCTTCTTAAATATTTTCTTAATATTTATTTTATGTAAATATTTTGTATTTGATAAAATACTTTATCGTTGTATTATAAAGTCAAGAACTTGATTGTCTATAAATAATCTAAAAAAAAAAAGAATATGAAAAATTTTATCGTCTTTATTTTTTGAAATTCCCTTTTGTTTTATCGTAAAGTTTTCGTTTGTTATATTTTTTTTGTTTTTTATTTAGAAAATAACTTTTCGTTTTTTTTTATTAAACAAAAGTTCACAATTCAACAATAATAACAACATTTTAAAAATTTAAATGAAACAAATTTAAATTTAAAACTTTTTTGTTTTGTTGTTGGACTGCACTTTTTATGAAAACTTTGACGCTTAGATTTATTTCTTCTCTTCAATTTTTTATTATCTGGTAAAATACAGTTTCTGATAAGTCCGTGCACTGCATAAAATAATTTTAATAAAATTTTGATGAACATTTATTGCATTGATTCAAATTCAAGAATTTTCTTAGTAAATATTTTATGTAAAAGCTTAGAAATAACTTGCGGTATAATCCAATTATATTTAATTTAGAAATAGTTTATTTTGATGCAAAAAACTAATCTAAAAGAATATTTTCAAAAAGTCTGACTAACCACATTTTAAATATTGAATTGTATATGAATGAATGAATAAGAATGAATGAAGAAATAAAGTTATAAGATAAACCAACTCATATGAAATTAATGCAGATGTTACAAGTTTATTATAATAAATATAATATTTCAACATTACAACATTTTATAATCCATTAAACAAATAATATAATGTATATATTTACAACTTCATATAACATCAACATATACAACTAAAAATATATAAAATCCATTTATTATATTCCGACGTAGTCATATTAAAGTATCTTTTATCTTAAATGTCTTGTCACTTTACATAAACAGTTCTGTACAGACCATTGCACGAAACTATTTATAAACAAAATTTTAGATTAATAATTTTAGTTTAGTGCAGACTTAAAAAGTTTAATGAAATTTATTTACCTTTTTTTTCAACTGGAATATTTACAAACAATATAAATCATGAATCATAAAATATAGATTTTTTACAAAATATTTAGAGAGGAATAAATATCTCATGGATTTTTTGAGATTTATAATTTAAAATTAATTTACAAACTTAATTCATTTTGGAAATTCACGTTTCAGATTTGTTTATTACAATTGTTATTGTGTTTAAAATATGTTACACTTTTAATTGTTCTCAAGTAATTTATAATCTTAATTTAATTTATTCATTTTAAACTTCATTAGAAAATCAATTCCTTTAAATCTATATAAACTCCATGACAAATAATCTCATTGTTTTTGTTTTAAATTTCTTTAAAAATGTATTTTTTTTTTATAATTCTGGTGATGATTCGTTTAGTGTGGAAATGCATTCAAACATTACTAACATTTTTTTTAAAATTATGGTTTTACAATTAATCTTATTTTAATGATTGTTCCTGATAGTAAAACCCAAAAGGTGTAATTTGTCTGTTGTAATATAAATTGTACAACAATAACAAATCATAACCCGTATCTGAATTTTCCAAAGTTACCTATATTTCAGACATATTTATATCCAAAAATGATTTTCAAATCAATAAAAGTCATATGTTTGCTTGAAATACTTTTATTTGTTTCCTACATATATACATTACACATCTCTCGAATTCAAATAATATATTCATGCGAATCATTTATGATGTTTATGTGTGATGTATCCGAACGTCAAATAAGACGAAAAAAGTATTGGTTTCAATAAAAGTATAAAGTAAAGTTTACAACAAATTTTAAACTTTTTAAGAAAAGTTTGTTAATAGAAGATTTTATAAAGTTTGTATATTAAACGTTATTATACTTTTTAGTTGTTCAATATTTTTAATTGTATATATTTAATAATTTGCTGGAATGACTTCAGTATTGAATTTCTTTTGAAATTAAAATAATTAGAAAACAAAAAGTTTAAAATATCTAAATAAAAATTAATTTCAATTTTTTCAATCTTTAACTTTCAGTATATTTCCATCTTACGTCCACCGATTACAGAAAGTTCAGCTCCAGGGGCTGAAATCATCGATAAAGTTGAGTGGAAACAGGTAGGTGAATTTATAAAACTTTTATGCGGGTTTAATTTTCAACTTATGTTTATACATTTTTGTACGTTGATGGAACTGTGTGTATGAAATTTTTTATTATAGAATTTTTTTATAGAATTCTCATGAGAATTAGAACTGAAATATTTGTATGTGCTATTTTTCGGCGTGTAATTTAATCAATTTCTACTGACAGGCATGGTTTTAATAGCGCAGATTAGCTTTAACTTCTTAGTTGAACTTATAAACGCAAGAAATTCAAAATAGTTAAGTGGTGAAAAAATAAAAATAATTCAGTTTTGTTTGACAAAAAAAAAAACAGGCGTCTCCAACATCAATATTAATTATTCAAAGAAACCTCGATAACTTTATTTATTGTTATAATTTATCAGTGTTATCTTTCTATTGATAGTTTTATGTTTTGACATCAACTTACATACTTTATCAGATTTATATTTTAATATTTTTCTTGTTGTTTGACTTGACACGGTATTACGGCGCTAGTATTAAATTTGTCAAATTTTTATAGAATTGACACTTTATAAATATATATATATATATTTATATATATATATTATAAATATATATATAAATTCTTAATTTATAAATTCTTAATTGAGTCAAGTATTTCAAATTATTGCTTCATTTTAATAAAAACCGATTAAATTACTTTACGTTTGAATGTTTTAATGACAAAGAATAGATTATTAAAAATGATCCTTGTGTTAATTCTTATTCCTGTTTTATATTACAATATTAATTGTAATTTTATTAAGAGTAATTAACTTAAAAACTAAAGAAAAAAATAATTAACTTAAAAGATTTCATTGAAAAAAAAATTATGATAATTTTTTAATTCGTGGAATATTTCCCTATTTGAATTGAATTTCTTTCATGATTCTAATTAAAAAATATAAATTTCAGCGAATTTAATTGATTGTGAGATTTAAGAGGATTTCCTTTGGTTTTAAAGTTTTTTTTGTGATTGGCCAGATTAAATTTATTTGGGAATTATGTACTTTGTGATTTTGAATCATTTTAGTGTAAAATATTGAGTTTATTTATAAATAATGTTTAACACAAAAATTAAACAAACAATTAAGAATTGTGTTACTGATTTTTGAAATTTATTATAAAATGAACAAATGAATTGTGGAATAATTACGTATTTGAGTTGATATCACTTGGTCTAAACTTTAAAGATTAACAAAATTTTCAGTTATAATTTCATAATAAAATGAATCATTACCGATAAATGTAAAAGATTTGGAAAAAATTATGAATTTAATAGTCGGACTTAATTCTCATTTCAAACCATGAATTTTCAATAACTTAAAATAAAGCAGAAAGAAAAATGTAAATTAAAGAAATTAAATGATAGAAAAATATTTTCGCTCAATTAAAGTTTAATTGTGAAAATTTATTGTTCTTTAGAATTCCTTTTACTTTATATTTTTTATTTTTCATAATGTAGGAAATAAAATTGAAAATTTCAAATGAATAAAAATTTAATAAATAAAATTAAATAATTCTTTTCTTTTATTTTGATTTATGTTTGAAGGTTTTCGATATTCTATGGAGTGATCCACAACATAATGAAGGTTGTATACCAAATGGATTACGAGGTGCTGGAACATATTTTGGTCCTGATGTAACAAAGAAATTTCTACAAAGAAACAAATTAGTATTTCTTGTTAGATCACATGAATGTAAACCTGATGGTCATGAAATAATGCATGATGGAAAGGTAAATCATTAAACTTTAAAAAAAACATATTTTATGATAGCTTTTTTAAATTACTCCGTATGTTTTTATAAAGAACGAATTTCTTAGTCAGAAAGCTAATATTTTCTTTCCTTCATTCAACATATTCATCAATTTGAAATTCAATTTGATGAAAAATGAATCAAAAGAATCAAGAAGCTATTTATTTATAATATTTTGTATCTTTTATTTAAATATAGGTGATTACAATATTCTCAGCATCAAACTATTATGAAATTGGTTCAAACAAGGGTGCCTATTTGAAATTAGACCCACAATTGGATACACATTTTGTACAATATACAGCGGCAGCTTCAAAAACAAGAAAATTAACATTTCGTCAAAGAGTTGGACTGGTCGAAAGTTCAGCAATTAGAGAATTAGGTGCTCGATTACGTGATAAAAGAAATGAATTAGCTCGTGAATTTAATAGGCTGGATCTAGATAATACCGGTAAAATCTTTTTACAATTAAACAATATGCTGCCACTAATAGTTTTTCACTTTCACTTTATCATATTTAAATATTTATTACCATTATTTTAGAGCTCAATAATGACAATTCTCTAATACCACGATAAATCCTATAGAAGATGTTCATTTAATTCTTTGGATTAAGTACATTTATGCACAATTCAACAAATAATAAATATTGAGTTGAAAATTTCCATTTCGTCTCTGTCAAGCAGAAGTTAGACAAATCGTATTGGCCTTTGTAAATTGAACACAGAAAATAATACCAAATCAGCTTGAATTCAGCTTATTATTATTACAATTAGTAACAATATTTTATGTAATTAAAATGTTTAATTAATTACATACAAAACTTTAATCATATATTTACAATTGATTCTTTTAATTCCTAATGCAAATTAATATGCATTGATGAATTGTAAGGTAATTGAATTGTTTTATATTACACGTGATCATATCAAGAGTAATTTTTTCTATATTCAACGGTTTTGTGGATGATGTCCAGCTTATTTCATTATTCTCTGTTTAATTATCAATTTATTTTTTTACTTTGTAAAATTTAATTTCTAGATTGGTTTTCAATTTAACTACTTTAATTTCATTCGAAATTTAATGAAAAAGTCTTCAATATCTTGTATCATTTATTTTTTTATACAACAACAAAGTTTTATATACCCTTCTAAAAAAGTTCTCATTTCAAAATTGAAAATAATGAACTAAATTTTTATGTGTTTGATTAAAATGAAATGAAACTATCTAGACTCTTTTTCCCTTCAATCATAAAAAAAACGTTAAAAAATAAACATATAAATAAATTTCAATTTCCATTCGAGAGAAAATATTAAAACTAAATTTTTCTTTCATTGTTGTTGTTATTTGTAAACCTTTAACATGTTTTATGTGTTAAAGGTGTACATATGTATACATGTATATATGTATATATGTATATATGTATATATGTATATATGTATATATGTGTATATGTATATATGTATATATGTATATATGTATATATGTATATATGTATATATGTATATATGTATATATGTATATATGTATATATGTATATATGTATATATGTATATATGCATATATGACCTATATACCTATAGAAGATCGTAAATTTTACTACAAAAGTTCATATGAAAAAAAAACCAAGAGAAAAGCAAAAAGGAAATTCATAATAAAATGTTGAAATATTAGATTCTGTTCGATGGATCGAATTTTATAAATGTTTTAAGTGGTTTTTTTTGGTTGTTAATTTTTTTTTTTTTTTGCTTTAAGAATTTCTCAGTGCTTTATGTTTTGTAATATTTTGAAATGCAAGAAAAAATAAACATATTTTTCATTTCTTTCGTACCTACCTACGCTTTTTTTTCGTGTGTTTTGGGAAAAATCAATAATTTTATGAGGATGAATTTAAAGGAGACTGGCAACTATTGTTTCGGAATTTCTTCTTTTTACCTTAATTTTACGAGATGCCAACGTTGTCATACAGACATTACCAGGCATTACCCTTATTATTTTCAATTTCATCGTGAGTCACTCAATTTGTATTGTATTCCATTAAATAATCCAATAAGAATTAATACATTTATGATAATGACAGTCAAAATTATACATTAAATTACTTTCCAATTATATTCAGGTTTCATCTCTAATACAAATTAGTGTAAAGCAATGGAAGCAGCAACAGGATTAGGATTACCATGGCGTCTTTTAAAAGATAAATTAGCACCACCGGATCCTGATTATCTTGGTGTTGAAGTACGTTACAGTAAAACAATAGAATTATTGGATACTGAATGCAGTCAGTATCCAATAATTCTATTGTTTAGTAATTTTATTTTATATTTTCAAATAAATGAAAAAGAAAATATATCAATTTATCGTCAGCAATAAAACCAAAACTGAATCAATTAAATTTTCACTTAATAGAAATCAGCACAAGCCGGATCGACATCAGTGGCAGAATCACTTTACAGAAATAAAAGCAGTTTGGAAGCGATTTTCAGGATATTGGATAAGGACAATTCGGGTATAGAAATAAATATTTGAATTTATATCAAAAAACTGAAATCATTTTCTTTATTAGGCTTTATTTCATTGGAAGAATTTAATGAAGCATGTGAGCTCCTTAGTAAACATTTACCAGAACACGATACAAAAGAACAACTAATGGAAATGTGTAAAATGATGGATATTAATAAGGATGGTCTTGTTGACTTAAATGAATTCCTTGAAACATTTAGACTTTGTGAACAAGGACGTTTAGGTCTTAAATATGATGATGAACAGAGTACTGCTTGTAATGGAAATAGTAAAGATCAATTAAGTCTTGCTGATGGACTTAAATCATTGTCAGTATCTGGAAATTCAAATAAAGCACGTGATTCAGATGAAGAAAGTGAAATTGATGTGGAAGATAATGATTTAAATGTTGAAAAGAAAAAAAATAAAAAACATGCTACTATTTTTATTGATACAAATGGTAAAGTTGCCAAAACACAAATACAAACGAATGATTCAAATTCTAACAAAAGTCTAAAAATGAATGATATGCATTTGTAAACATTTATTTTTTAATTTTTAAAATATTTTTTAGCCAATTTTTACAGTCCGTTTTTAATATATACGTTTTTTGTTACTCTTGTACTCTATTTTTTTAACTATATAATTATTTTCAATAAGAAAATTTTTCAAAGCAATTTAGCTTTTTACCGTCCAAAAGAAATTAAAAACAAAAGAAAAAAAAAACAATTAAGAAATTAGTATTCTTGTAGCCTAATTAATAATTATTGATCTTTAATAAATAACTTCGATTTGTTTTTTGTTTCTAAATAAATTTTATTGATAAACAATTTTACTTTCTCAATTTAAATATTGCATTTAAAATTTATAAAATAAAATTAACAAAAACTCTTACTCATCAAATAATGCTATGCGGTGTGGACTTAAAAAAAAACAAAAAGAAGAAAACACATAAAAAAAATTTCATATAAAGACGAAAATTTTTTTATTGGGACGATATAATGGGAAATCGAATAAAGTCTTCCTTATTATCCCTTTTCCTTTATAAATAATCAGAAGACTGTGTAAATAAATGAAATAAAAGCAGAATTATAAATCTAAAATGATATTTATTAATCCAAAAAAAAAAAATATGGGAACAAAATTAATTAAATTTAATTTAAAATTAATATTTGTTTATTTTTGTTTTTTTTTTCTAAGTAAATCAAATAACTTTAATTCTATTAAACAAATTTTTCTATACTTGTATTTTACTCAAAATATAAATAAAATTATATAATATTAAGTACAATTCCAAAAAATCTAAAACAGAAATTATCAAAAATTCTAAGCCCTAAAAATAATTACCTAATTGTGAATTCAAAAATTATCAAAGAAAAAACAAAAAAAAAAAAATTAAAATGGTGAAAATGTTGTCTTTTGTAATTAAAATTTTTTTGTTTTGATGAAGGTGAAAATACATTAACCCCACATAATGGTAAAATCCTTTTCCGTTTAATTTTGAAATTTTGAACATTTTACTCAGATTTTTACCCACCAACATTTGCATGATAAAATTTTTTTTTTCTATTTTGCGGAGACACAAAAAGCTAACATAAAAACTATCTGTACTGTTGTAATGTTACTCCACGTTAATGTATTTTTTTCCTAAGCAAAAGTTAATACGAATTATTCTTATAGCTATAAATTATTATATATTAAAAAATTATTAAATTCAATTCAGATGACACCATTTTTGGTCGTGTCTTTAAAATTTAAGATGAAATATTTAAGTGCGATCTGAATTTAAAAATCAGAAATTTTATTAATTAAAAAAAACCTTTTTAAAATCTTATTATAAAAAAAATTTCAATTATATAAAAGTTCTGCTTTATTAAATAATGTTTAAAAAAAAAATAAATAAAAAATAAAATTTGTTTGCACAAAGAGAAATTTACAAATTTTTTTTTAGCACAAAATCCATACAATTCTTTTTGTTAAAATCAATTTATTTTTTGTAATAATTATCATTTGCAAATTACAAGTTACAAAAATACTGAAGTGAGTTGGAAGTGAGTAGTAGGTATATGGAACACATTCAGATTCAGTTGGAGATTATTAAAATTTTTTAAAAATAATCACAAAAAAAAAATTATGTAAAAAAATAATAATAAAAATAATTAATTAATTACAGTAAACACTTTAATTAAAAATTATTTATAAATTGTTACGACTTCATTTTTTTTTTATCTAATTAATTAATAAAAATCTAATTTAAAATTAAAAATACATTTTGTTTTCTCTTTCTATAAAATCAATTGTGTAAGAAAAATGAAATTCAATAAAATTATTATGAAAAAAAAGTGGAATTTTTTTGATTTAGTTAAAATCGATAAGTTACAATTTATATGTTGTAAAAATTTCTTAGATAAATTTTCTTTGAATTCGTTTTTTAATTGTCCTTATCATTAAATAAATTTTGTCTTATCAGAATTTAAATGTAAATTAAGATGATGATGACTTAATTCATGAAAATAATGTTTTTAAATTAATTTATTTTCATTGAAATTTTATGAAATTTTGATTGAAAAGTGTTCAGAAAACCTCAATTATAATTTTCTATTTAAAATAAATCATATTTTTTTGAATCTAGTAATTTGAAACTAAAAAAAGGCTGGCCATCCAAATTAAAAATTCTGGAAGGTATCCACATGTAATAACTTTTTTTTATCTTTTTGAAACTGTTGAAAGTTTGAAAATCGGTGAAAATATTGTAAATTAATAGGTATATTATATTCTAGCAGTACGTTTAAAATAAAATGAATTTTATTTAATTAATAATAAAATCCAGAATATGCAAATTTAATTCTTTTCTGAATCTGACTTGGAAAATAAAAACAAAGTTTATTAGATCATATCGGCCCATAATAATGCTAATAACGAGCTGCTCTACGGTTCAATCCCGTCATGAGCCAATTGTTAAATTTTTTTAATTGCAACGCAAAATCTCAGATTGAATCTTACATATCTAGTTTTTTGTTATACAGAAAGATTTACAATCGTAGATTCAATGAAAAGTTACACAAACGTATATATGTGACGTATTTCAATGAATAATCACGAAGTCAGTTTACACTCTGTTTTGCAACACACCATTTCATTTTTGTTGACATAATAAATACATTAATTGTAGTTTGCTTTATTGTAAAACCTGGACCCTATATATAAAAAAATGTTGGCGTATCGTTAATAAAACTAATGGTTATTGTTCCTTTAATATTTTTATTTATAACTATTTGTGCAATATTAAAATCAAAATAAAAATATTATTTTTTTTAAGTAAACATTAAATATTTCTTTATAAACACGACATCTTAGTAATTACATATTGCTTCGTCGTAATCGACTAAGCCTAGTAATGGAAAATTTTCAAATTTAACTTTTTTTATTTTTAAAAGACACAATTAAAAGAAAATTTCCAAAAAAGTTTTTTTCTCACATAGAATGACCATAGGGCAACTTATTTTTACTAACAAAAGGTCAAATTGGTGGTTACTGCAACTTTTATCACCAAAAAGGGGTCAAAAAAATCCTGTCAGTCCGGACTCCGTATGTTTACACGATAACTCAAAAACGCGTGAAGTGATTTCAATAAAATTTTGGAATTAGTATTATTTTGGTCCATCACAGAACCAAATTGATTTTAGGGGGGATCGGGGCACGGGGTGGAGCACCCCCATACAATTGTTTTGGAAAAAATTAGTTTCCCGAGAATTGCAACAACTGATTGAAATTTTGGGATTAGTATTTTTTTGGTCCATCATAGAACCAAATTGATTTTAGGGGGGATCGGGGCACGGGGTGGAGCACCCCCATATAATTGTTTTGGAAAAAATCAGATTCCCGAGGATTGCAATGAAATTTTGGGATTAGTATTTTATTGGTCCATCATAGAACAATATTTATTTTAGGGGGGATCGGGGCACGGGATGGAACACCCCCCATACAATTGTTTTGGAAAAAATCAGATTCCCGAGGATTTCAACAACTGATTGCAATCAAATTTTGGGATTAATATTTTTTTGGTCCATCATAGAACCATATTGATTTTAGGGGGGATCGGAACCCGTGGTGGAGAACCCCCATATAATTTTTTTTTTATATTAAATGACAATACTATCGCATAAAATTCGACGAAGCATACAGCCATACTTGCCTGTCGTTTTTTTACTAATTTGTGATCATGATGAGAGAGATAGAAATATTATTAGGCAAAGAGAGATATTTAGACTGAGAAGTAAAAGTAATAACAGGTTGTTGCATTTTCATCATTGCTTGAAATGACACCAATGTGGTTTCTAATAAATATAGTTAGTTGTGTCGTTACTTTCTTCTTCTACGATAAAGATATCTAGTTTATACATTAAGTATACTTTCTCTTTTTATTTGCCTTCTTGAATACTCAAGATAAGAAATGAGAAAACAGTATAAATTTTGGACTGTAATATTTTCTATTTTTAAACACTAACAACAAAAGAGAAAATAATATTTCTCTTCAAAAACAATGTTCTTTCTCTTTTTATCTTATGACTTCATTGCTCACAAAAAAGGACAAAGTCTTTAATCCAATCTTTTCTTCTTTTATCCTATTGAAACTAACCACCCAAAAATTTTGTATTTTCTCTTTTGACAGTCATGAGAAAGAAAATATGTATTTCTATTACATGTATTATTTTCATTTATTTTTTTTTGTTGCGTCACTCATGAGAAACAAAGAGAGGAATCTATTATTGTTAAAATTATATTGTTGGTTTCAGTTGAAAATATTTTATGCACGGATAACAGTTTTGAATTGATTTTTTCTTTTTATTTAAACTCAATTGATTTGTTTTGTAAATAAAAATTACATTATTAATTCCACATATTTATTTTCAATAAAATTTTTTTATTTTTTTTTGACTTTTTATTTACTAAAAAAATTAAAAGTTGATTTCTCGGCAACATCCAATAACATTTTTACAATTAATCAACTTATTTGTTAAAGTTTACTTTTAATTTATAATTTATTAAATAAAAATTGGGTAATATGATTCTTTTATTTGTGATTTTGAATCCCCTACAAACATTGTATTTATTTCAAACAACAAAAAAAAAAGGTAAAATTGACAAAGCTTCAATTGCGTTAAGTAAAGAATACAACAAAAATATGTGAGTTTTATCTTAAATTATTCAGAATGACTTTGATATTTTTCCATAATAAAACAAATCAAAAGCTTTCAATAAATTAAAGAAGTTCAAGTTAATTATTATTATTTGCAACTCTATTCCGATTTCGTTTAAAACATTTATAAATAATATATACAAAAAGAGTTAATCCAAAGCTTATAATAAAATATTCAATAGAAATTTCAATATTAGTTGATATAGAACACACTTGTTCATAAAAATAAGAATAAAAATCATTAATACATATTTCTGTTTCAAATTTAATTAAATCTTCTATCGAAATTTTATTTGCATTTAAAATTTCAATTGGAATTGTTTTATTGAAATTTTCTGATTGTAGTGTTTTGCGTTACGTTTATTAAAAAGAAATACTTTTATTTTTCTTGACCAATTTATTACCGAACTTTTATTACAACTCTTTTACAGTTTTTCAAATCGACTCTCTGATTCTTTAAGAATCAGACAAAAAATACATTATCAACAAAAACCCCCAAATTGTCTGGGCAATTTCCCCAGTCACGTATTCATATTTTTGTTAAATTTAGTTCAATTATTATTTCTTTGTTTAATTATTATTTTGAAATATAATTTTTGGACGATTTATTGGTAATGATTGTTGATGATGCATTTTTTATTCATTGTTAATATTATTCTATATTTTAAAACCTACTTTTATTTCTTCATAATCATAATATTTTAATCATGTCAATATTTATTATTTCATATTATTTATGTTGTAATATTTTATACTGCAATTATAGTGAAGGTTTTCAATTCCAATTGTCTAACTTTCGGAACAACTATAAATTCAATTTATTTAATTATTTTTGTTTTTATTAATTTTGAGTTATTGTGCCTAAATACAGGTACAACAGACTGTGTGTCACTACATCCTTCCCCCCCCTTGGTGAGAAGTGTGCTGTAATGTATTATAATACAATACTTATCATACATTTTTTTATTATTATTATTATTTTTTTTACTTTTTATATTTATTTTGTTGTAATTACATTTGTTGTTAATATTAATATTTTTGATTTCTTCATTCTTTCATTCTTTTGGAATCAGATTCTTATACTAAAATATTTTCAAATTTGTTATTCTTGAATATTATAAATACATATGTTTATTTTTTTATCATTTTGAATTGAATTTCCTTATAATTATTTATATATATATATATATATATATATATATATATATATATATATATATTTTATATAAAGTTAATTTGTTATTTGATACGTTATTTTTATTATTATTTTTTTATTTAAACATACATCTTTGAAATTTATTGTTTTAGTTTTTTGTTCTTTTCTTTACTACATTTATTATTGTTTTTGAAAAATTGCAATTTAGCACTTTACACATTTTTATTTTAAATTAATTTGATTCTTTAATATCATTACGTTACAATTATCTCTTTTATTTATTATTATTATTATTATTATGAATGATTTTAATTTAATCTATGCTTTCTTCTTTTTTTTTTTTCTTTCTCTTTGGCTTTTTTCTTTTTTTTTCTTTTTATTATTTGTTTTTAAAATTTGACACTGCATTCGTAATTTTATTCATTTGTTTATTTTTTTTTTCAAACGATATATGTATATTCTATTATTTGTTGTTTTTATTTATTTTTCTTATCATTATTCTATACTAAATTAAAAGGAAGTGATTCTATAGATTTATTAAAGTTTGGTGGTTTAGGTGGATTTGGAATTTTGGATTTTGATATAGTTATTATTTCAGATTTTGGTAGATTTGATAATTCAGGTTTTGGTAAATTTGATATTTCAGATTTCGGACTTATTTCTTTCATTTGTATTTCAGGACTTTTTGGTCGTTCAGATGTCAGAGTTAATCGTAAAATTGCAAACTTTTTTTTTATTATTTTCATTATCCAACAGTTGCATATTATTATTGCTATTATGAATAAAGACGTTATGCCGATTGATGAAATTATTGTTATTTGATTATTATTAATTTTACTTGTTTGGTGGGCTAATATACGTTCGTGTTCCGTCAAATTTAAATGTTTCTGTAAATAGTCTAGTGAAGGATTTGTCAATGTAAGTTCCTTGAAATCTTAACTTGAAAATATTAATATTATATTATCAATCATTATAAATTTTTAAAAGATTATTGTGTACTTTTGTTGTACGATTTCCGATTTTAATAGTAGTGTTTACATCACTGTCAACTTTAATAACTTCATATGGTCCTGTACAGATTTTTGAAAATTTATTTTTTCGTGATCCAAAGTCCAAAATTATAATCATTTTCTCTCACCCCTTTACAACCATATAAAATCAAAAAACTATCATAATCTGTACCAATTGTTTTATAATCAATCATCTGAGGATAATTTGTACACTTTTCTTCAGAATCTTTGTAATTCACTGTAAATGATAATTCAGTAGAATCGTTTTCAAGTTTTAAATCGGCCATTCCTTCACATTTTGGTTTTCCAATTTTGTTACAACACTAAATCAGTGTAATTTTTATATTTCGGTGTTTCATAACATCAGTTTAATTAATATCAGAGTAAAATTCAGTTTTATCAAATTCAGCTTTTAGCTCATTCGAAAATAATCATAAAATTTTACTTTTTGTTGTAATAAAATATTCAAAGCTCCATTCTTTTTGATCGAGGAAGATGATTTCTTTGACATTAAAAGGGATTCCTCTTATTTTTGGCCAAATTCACGAGAAACACTTCATGGAATAATAAATAACAAAAGTAATGACAAAACTTATAAATATGATAGCACTTGATCCAGAACTGTTAACAGATTGGTGACTTTCTTGAAGTAAAAAAATTCTTATCTAAAATTCATAAGACCCTTTCAGTTGTTTTCAATGTACAAAATTACATACATATTATTCTTGCAATCAGTACCGCATCATATAAAAAAAAAACAATTGACAAATTTATAAATTCAATAAAGTGAAAGCTCAAAGGAATTCAACACAGACAACAGACAAAAAGTGGATCTCAATTATTCTAAAATAAATATTTGTAAGGTTATCTGTTCTGCAATTTAAATTAAAATGAAATTATTGCAAACATTAAAATTTTCAGGGAAATTATTTGTTACATTTAAACTAATTTGTAAATAAAAATTAGCAAAGAAACAATTCCTATGATTGATTATTGTGAATATTTTCAGTATTTTTTTTAAATCATCGAAATATTAAATTTGTTTGAGTCTAGTGTTTCTATAATCTTTAAATATTTTTGTAGCAATCAAACCAAAATTGTCCAATAGGAGATAATAGGAGATGATAAGTTCTTGATTTATATTTCAGATGAGTTTTAGGAAAGTTATTAAATTTTTGTCGCTGGCCCTAACAATCGTAGAAGATTATACACTTATTGATAATTCCCATTTAATAATTTACTTTTTTGCTTTATTGAATTCAATTAAATGAAAATTGTGGCTATCGAATACTTATCTATGATGTAATTAGAATTATATGTAATGAGTACTTTGACTACCAAAACTTTTCAACAATTTACTAACTTTTTTTAGTTAATTTTTTTATTCGACTTACAAAATGTATTTCATTTCAACAGTATTGAAACAATTGTGTAATTTATATTTGGCTTTAAGTTTAATGTAACTTTTTTATTTTATTCAAATCGTTTATTTGATGAATTTATCAAAGTATTTGAAGACAACTTCTTTAATTTTGTTAAAATTTAATTTTTATCTGAATACTTTCTTTAGTTTATGGGCTCATTAGCTTAGTTGGTAGAGCGTCGTGCTAATAACGCGAAGGTTGACGGTTCAAACCCGTCATGAGCCAATTATTTTCATTTTTACAGAAATTTTACATTCGATTATGAAAGCACTACCCCAATTTTCAAGATTTTAGAATTATTTTTGAAATTAGAATTCAATTTAATATCATAGTTTTTTTTAATTTTTACTCTCTACTTGCCTTGGTTTTGTGTGAATCTGTTCGTATGATGAATGGACCAACATTAAAAAGGAAATTTCAAGAAATAAATATTTGGCGAATATGCATGAGTGCAGTAAAAAACCACAAATTTCACATAAATTTCGGGTTATGCATAAATTATTTGGATTTAAAATTGTGGTTTATATAGGCTAATTTTATTTGTTTAAGGATTTGCAAGATTCTTGAATATTTTCAAAATATTTAAATCAAAATAAAAATATTATTTTTTTAAGTAAACATTAAATATTTCTTTATAAACACGACATCTTAGTAATTAAATGTTTTACTAATTTGTGATCATGATGAGAGAAATAGAAATATTATTAGACAAAGAGAGATATTTAGACTGAGAATTAAAAGTAATAACATGTTGTTGCATTTTCATCATTGCTTGAAATGACACCAATGTGGTTTCTAATAAATATAGTTAGTTCTATGTCTTTACTTTCTTCTACTGCAACTACAACAACAACAACTGCAACTGCAACTGCAACTGAAACTGACACTGACACTGCAACTGCAACTACAACAACAACAACAACTGCAACTGCAACTGCAACTGAAACTGACACTGCAACTGCAACTGCAACTACAACTACAACTACAACAACAACAACAACAACAACTGCAACTGTAACTGCAACTGAAACTGAAACTGCAACTTCAACTGCAACTACAACAACAACAACAACAACTGCAACTGAAACTGAAACTGCAACTGCAACTGCAACTGCAACTACAACAACAACAATAACTGCAACTGAAACTGAAACTGAAACTGAAACTGCAACTGCAACTGCAACTGCAACTACAACAACAACAACAACTGCAACTGAAACTGAAACTGAAACTGCAACTGCAACTGCAACTGCAACTACAACAACAACAACAACTGCAACTGAAACTAAAAATGAAACTGAAACTACAACTGCAACTGCAACTACAACAACAACAACAACTGCAACTGAAACTGAAACTGAAACTGCAACTGCAACTACAACTACAACAACAACAACAACAACTGCAACTGCAACTGCAACTGAAACTGAAACTGCAACTGCAACTGCAACTACAACAACAACAACAACAACAACAACAACAACAACAACAACAACAACAACAACAACAACAACAACAACAACAATAACTGCAACTGAAACTGACACTGCAACTGCAACTACAACTACAACAACAACAACAACTGCAACTGCAACTGAAACTGAAACTGAAACTGCAACTACAACAACAACAATAACTGCAACTGAAACTGACACTGCAACTGCAACTACAACTACAACAACAACAACAACAACAACAACAACAACTGCAACTGCAACTGCAACTGAAACTGAAACTGCAACTGCAACTGCAACTGCAACTACAACAACAACAACAACTGCAACTGAAACTGAAACTGAAACTGCAACTGCAACTACAACAACAACAATAACTGCAACTGAAACTGACACTGCAACTGCAACTACAACTACAACAACAACAACAACAACAACAACAACAACAACAACTGCAACTGCAACTGCAACTGCAACTAAAACTGAAACTGCAACTGCAACTGCAACTACAACAACAACAACAACTGCAACTGAAACTGAAACTGAAACTGAAACTGCAACTTCAATTGCAACTACAACAACAACAATAACTGCAACTGAAACTGAAACTGAAACTGAAACTGCAACTGCAACTGCAACTGCAACTACAACAACAACAATAACTGCGACTGCAACTGCAACTGAAACTGACACTGCAACTGCAACTACAACTACAACAACAACAACAACAACAACTGCAACTGCAACTGCAACTGAAACTGAAACTGAAACTGAAACTTCAACTGCAACTACAACAACAACAACAACAACAACTGCAACTGAAACTGAAACTGAAACTGCAACTGCAACTGCAACTACAACAACAACAATAACTGCAACTAAAACTGAAACTGAAACTGAAACTGAAACTGCAACTGCAACTGCAACTACAACAATAACTGCAACTGCAACTGAAACTGAAACTGAAACTTCAACTGCAACTGCAACTATAACAACAACAACAACTGCAACTGCAACTGAAACTGAAACTGCAACTGCAACTGCAACTACAACAACAACAATAACTGCAACTGCAACTGAAACTGAAACTGAAACTGCAACTGCAACTGCAACTGCAACTACAACAACAACAATAACTGCAACTGCAACTGAAACTGAAACTGAAACTGCAACTGCAACTGCAACTACAACAACAACAACAACTGAAACTGAAACTGAAACTGAAACTGCAACTACAACAATAACTGCAACTGCAACTGAAACTGAAACTGAAACTGCAACTGCAACTGCAACTGCAACTACAACAACAACAATAACTGCAACTGCAACTGCAACTGAAACTGAAACTGCAACTGCAACTGCAACTACAACAACAACAACAACTGAAACTGAAACTGAAACTGAAACTGAAACTGAAACTGCAACTGCAACTGCAACTACAACAACAACAATAACTGCAACTGAAACTGAAACTGAAACTGCAACTGCAACTGCAACTGCAACTACAACAACAACAATAACTGCAACTGCAACTGAAACTGAAACTGAAACTGAAACTGAAACTGCAACTGCAACTGCAACTACAACAACAACAACAACTGCAACTGAAACTGAAACTGAAACTGCAACTACAACAACAACAACAATAACTGCAACTGCAACTGCAACTGAAACTGAAACTGAAACTGAAACTGCAACTGCAACTGCAACTACAACAACAACAAAAACTGCAACTGCAACTGAAACTGAAACTGAAACTGCAACTGCAACTGCAACTACAACAACAACAACAACTGCAACTGAAACTGAAACTGAAACTGCAACTGCAACTGCAACTACAACAACAACAATAACTGCAACTGAAACTGAAACTGAAACTGAAACTGAAACTGAAACTGAAACTGCAACTGCAACTGCAACTGTAACTGCAACTACAACAACAAAAATAACTGCAACTGAAGCTGAAACTGAAACTGAAACTGAAACTGCAACTGCAACTACAACAACAACAATAACTGCAACTGCAACTGCAACTGAAACTGACACTGCAACTGCAACTACAACTACAACAACAACAACAACAAAAACTGCAACTGCAACTGAAACTGAAACTGAAACTGCAACTTCAATTGCAACTACAACAACAACAACAACTGCAACTGAAACTGAAACTGAAACTGAAACTGCAACTGCAACTGCAACTACAACAACAACAATAACTGCAACTGAAACTGAAACTGAAACTGAAACTGAAACTGCAACTGCAACTGCAACTGAAACTACAACAACAACAATAACTGCAACTGAAACTGAAACTGACACTGCTACTGCAACTACAACTACAACAACAACAACAACAACAACTGCAACTGCAACTGAAACTGAAACTGACACTGCAACTGCAACTACAACAACAACAACAACAACTGCAACTGCAACTGCAACTGCAACTGAAACTGAAACTGCAACTGCAACTGCAACTACAACAACAACAATAGCTGCAACTGCAACTGAAACTGAAACTGAAACTGCAACTGCAACTGCAACTACAACAACAACAATAACTGCAACTGCAACTGAAACTGAAACTGCAACTTCAACTGCAACTACAACAACAACAACAACAACTGCAACTGAAACTGAAACTGAAACTGCAACTGCAACTGCAACTACAACAACAACAATAACTGCAACTGAAACTGAAACTGCAACTGCAACTGCAACTACAACAACAACAACAATAACTGCAACTGAAACTGAAACTGAAACTGCAACTGCAACTGCAACTGCAACTACAACAACAACAATAACTGCAACTGAAACTGAAACTGCAACTGCAACTGCAACTACAACAACAACAACAATAACTGCAACTGAAACTGAAACTGAAACTGAAACTGCAACTGCAACTGCAACTGCAACTGCAACTACAACAACAACAATAACTGCAACTGAAACTGAAACTGAAACTGCAACTGCAACTGCAACTACAACAACAACAATAACTGCAACTGAAACTGAAACTGCAACTGCAACTGCAACTACAACAACAACAACAATAACTGCAACTGCAACTGAAACTGAAACTGAAACTGCAACTACAACTGCAACTGCAACTACAACAACAACAACAACTGCAACTGAAACTGAAACTGAAACTGCAACTACAACAACAACAATAACTGCAACTGAAACTGAAACTGAAACTGAAACTGCAACTGCAACTACAACAACAACAACAACAACTGCAACTGAAACTGAAACTGAAACTGCAACTGCAACTGCAACTACAACAACAACAATAACTGCAACTGAAACTGAAACTGAAACTGCAACTGCAACTACAACAACAACAATAACTGCAACTGAAACTGAAACTGAAACTGAAACTGCAACTGCAACTGCAACTACAACAACAACAACAACTGCAACTGAAACTGAAACTGAAACTGCAACTGCAACTGCAACTACAACAACAACAACAACTGCAACTGAAACTGAAACTGAAACTGCAACTGCAACTGCAACTACAACAACAACAATAACTGCAACTGAAACTGAAACTGAAACTGAAACTGAAACTGCAACTACAACAACAACAATAACTGCAACTGAAACTGAAATTGAAACTGAAACTGAAACTGCAACTGCAACTGCAACTGCAACTGCAACTACAACAACAACAACAATAACTGCAACTGCAACTGCAACTGAAACTGACACTGCAACTGCAACTACAACTACAACAACAACAACAACAACTGCAACTGCAACTGCAACTGCAACTGAAACTGAAACTGAAACTGCAACTGCAACTGCAACTACAACAACAACAACAACTGCAACTGAAACTGAAACTGAAACTGCAACTGCAACTGCAACTACAACAACAACAACAACTGCAACTGAAACTGAAACTGAAACTGCAACTGCAACTGCAACTACAACAACAACAATAACTGCAACTGAAACTGCAACTGAAACTGAAACTGAAACTGAAACTGAAACTGCAACTGCAACTGCAACTACAACAACAACAACAACTGCAACTGAAACTGAAACTGAAACTGCAACTGCAACTGCAACTGCAACTACAACAACAACAATAACTGCAACTGAAACTGAAACTGAAACTGAAACTGCAACTGAAACTGAAACTGAAACTGCAACTGCAACTGCAACTACAACAACAACAACAACTGCAACTGAAACTGAAACTGAAACTGCAACTGCAACTGCAACTACAACAACAACAACAACTGCAACTGAAACTGAAATTGAAACTGCAACTGCAACTGCAACTGCAACTACAACAACAACAATAACTGCAACTGAAACTGAAACTGCAACTGAAACTGAAACTGAAACTGAAACTGCAACTGCAACTGCAACTACAACAACAACAATAACTGCAACTGAAACTGAAACTAAAACTGAAACTGCAACTGCAACTGCAACTGCAACTACAACAACAACAACAATAACTGCAACTGCAACTGCAACTGAAACTGACACTGCAACTGCAACTACAACTACAACAACAACAACAACAACTGCAACTGCAACTGCAACTGAAACTGAAACTGAAACTGCAACTTCAACTGCAACTACAACAACAACAACAACTGCAGCTGAAACTGAAACTGAAACTGCAACTGCAACTGCAACTACAACAACAACAATAACTGCAACTGCAACTGAAACTGAAACTGAAACTGAAACTGCAACTGCAACTGCAACTACAACAACAACAATAACTGCAACTGAAACTGACACTGCAACTGCAACTACAACTACAACAACAACAACTGCAACTGCAACTGCAACTGAAACTGAAACTGCAACTGCAACTGCAACTACAACAACAACAACAACTGCAACTGAAACTGAAACTGAAACTGCAACTGCAACTGCAACTACAACAACAACAATAACTGCAACTGAAACTGAAACTGAAACTGAAACTGAAACTGAAACTGAAACTGAAACTGAAACTGAAACTGCAACTGCAACTGCAACTACAACAACAACAATAACTGCAACTGAAACTGAAACTGAAACTGAAACTGCAACTGCAACTGCAACTACAACAACAACAATAACTGCAACTGCAACTGTAACTGAAACTGACACTGCAACTGCAACTACAACTACAACTACAACAACAACAACAACAACAACAACTGCAACTGCAACTACAACAACAACAACAACAACAACTGCAACTGAAACTGAAACTGCAACTGCAACTGCAACTACAACAACAACAATAACTGCAACTGCAACTGCAACTGCAACTGAAACTGACACTGCAACTGCAACTACAACTACAACAACAACAACAACAACTGCAACTGCAACTGCAACTGAAACTGAAACTGAAACTGCAACTTCAACTGCAACTACAACAACAACAACAACAACAACAACTGCAACTGAAACTGAAACTGCAACTGCAACTGCAACTACAACAACAACAATAACTGCAACTGAAACTCTCTCATAATTATAATTGTTTTTACTTTCTCTTAATTACATTAATTATATTACACTGTTGCCACGTTTATACAATTTTATATATTTTATATAATAATACATATAATAAACTATTCAAAACTCCATTTTTTTTTGATCGAGGAAGTTGATTTCTTTGACATTAAAAGGGAATCCTTTTATTTTTGGACATAATTCACGAGAACACTCCGTGGAATAATAAATAACAAAAGTAATGAATAACAAAAACTTATAAACATGATTGCACTTGATCCAGAACTGTTGAAAGATTTGTGATTTTCTTGAAGTAAAAAAAATTCTGATCTAAAATTCATAAGACCCTTTCAGTTGTTTTCAATGTACAAAATTACATACATATTATTCTTGTAATCAGTACCGCATCATATAAAAAAAAATCAATTGAAAAATTTATAAGTTCAATAAAGTGAAAGCTCAAAGGAATTCAACACAGACAACAGACAAAAACTGGATCTCAATAATTCTAAAATAAACATTCGTAAGGTTTTCTGTTTTGCAATTTAAAATAAAATGAATTTAGTGCAAAAATTAAAATTTTCAGGGAAATTATTAGGTACATTTATACTAATTTGTAAATAAAAATTAGCATAGAAAGAATTCCTATGATTGATTATTGTGAATATTTTCAGTATTTTTTTTTAATCAGCGAAATATTAAATTTTTTTGAGTCTAGTGTTTCTATAAACTTTAAATATTTTTGTAGCAAACAAACCAAAATTGTCCAATAGGAGACAATAGTAGATGATAAGTTCTTGATTTATATTTATGATGAATTTTAGGAAAGTTATTAAATTTCTGTAGCCGGCCCTAACAAACGTAGAAGATTATACACTTATTGATAATTCCCATTTAATAATTTACTTTTTTGCTTTATTGAATTCAATTAAATGAAAATTGTATCTATCAAATTCTTATCTATGATGTAATTAGAATTATATGTAGTGAGTACTTTGATTACGAAAACTTTTCAACAATTTACTAACTTTTTTAGTTAATTATTTTATTCGACTTACAAAATGTATTTCATTTCAACAATATTGAAATAATTTATGTTTGGCTTTAAGTTTAATGTAACTTTTCTATTACATACAAATCGTTTATTTGAAGATAACTGGGATTCTTAATTTTTGATAAAATATAATTTTTATCTGATTCGCAAAAATAAGATAATTTCTTTTATTTATTGGCTCATAAGGTTAGCGTGGTGCTAATAACACGCTAATAACGCAAAGATCGACGGTTCAATCCTTTCATTAGCCAATTATTTTCATTTTTACAGAAATTTTACATTTGACTATGAAAGCACTACACCACAATTTTCAAGATTTTAGAATTATTTTTGAACGTAGAATTCAATTTAATATTATAGTTTTTTTTAATCTTTACTCTCTACTTGTCTTGGTTTTGTGTGAATCTGTTCGTATTAAAAATTGTTAAATTTTAAAACATAAATATTTTGCGAATATGCATGAGTGCAATAAAAAATTATAATTTCGGGTTATGCATAAATTATTTGGATTTAAAATTATGGTTTATATAGGCTAATTTTATTCGTTTAAGGGTTTGTAAGATTCTTGAATATTTTCAAAATATTTAAATCAAAATAAAAATATTATTTTTTTAAGTAAACATTAAATATTTCTTTATAAACACGACATCTTAGTAATTACATATTTTACTAATTTGTGATCATGATGAGAGAAATAGAAATATTATTAGACTGAGAAGTTGTTGCATTTTCATCATTGCTTGAAATGACACCAATATTATAGATAGATGGCCGTCTTTCAAGGGAGCTCTCTCTTTACTATACTACTATTAGACAAAGAGAAATATTTAGACTGAGAAGTAAGAGCAATAACATATTGTTGCATTTTCATCATTGCTTGAAATGACACCCATATTGTTTCTAATAAATCTAGTTAGTTCTATGGCTTTACTTTCTTCTTCTACGGGAAAGGTATATAGTTTATACAATAAGTATACTTTCTTTTTTTTTCGCTGGAATATTCTGTCTTTTTAAACAGTAACGGCAAAAGAGAAAATAATATTTCTCTTCAAAAACAATGTTCTTTCTCTTTTTATTTTATGGCTTCAGTCAGGGCCTTCTTTATTTTTTGTACCGGGCCAAAATACTCAAAGAAATTTAACGAGTGACGTCATTTTTCCCGTCTGTCAGTTTCTATGATAATCAAAATTGAAACGCACACGTTTTTTTCGGTACGCAATAAAAACTGTTTTTAGTGAATATAATTGTAAGTTACAAGTTGTAAAATGATATTAAGTGTTCTGTGAATATTAATAATTATAATAACGCAAAGTTTTCACGTGAAAATGATTTATTTTATTGTATAAAAGTGTAAAAGATAAATGCTTTTTGAACATAACCCCAAATTTCAAACCTTCAAAATGCATTTTTCGTTCACATTTTTATACAATAAATTTCTATCTGAAATATGTTTCATTGTAATTGTTGTGATCTATAGTTATTTCTGTTCTTACTAAACTATCATTTTGATAGTAATTCCGTTTTATTTTGTCTAAAATATGTGCTTAAAATTTGTGTGATTTGACATTGAAGTTTTTAATATTTTGAACATAACCCCATATTTCAAACATTCAAAATGCATTTTTATGCAATAAATTTCTAACTGAAATATGTTTCAATGTAATTGTTGTGATATATAGTTATTTTTGTTCTTATTAAACTATCATTTTGATAATATTTTCGTTTTATTGTGTCTAAAATATATGTTTAAAGTTTGTGTTATTTGACATTGAATTTATCTCAAGGACAATATTTTGATATTTCCAGTAAACATTTTCTTCATTTGGAATACTTATTTAATTAATACAACAATTTATAAAACTTTTATGTGATCTATCCTTTGATTGTGTTTATATTAAAATAAAGATTTGTAAGAAAATATCAAGAAAATGTTAACTGGATGTTATATTATATTGTTCAATTGTGTGATTTTGTTTCTGTTTTTCTTGTGGATGGTTCTTCATCTGGCATTATTAAATGTTCTCCAGATATTACACTTTCAAAGATATCATGTTCAATTTAAGCTACAGAGAGTATTACATATTTAACAACATGGTTAATTGAGGGATATGAAATGAAGATGTTGATCTTGATTCAGCAGTTATAAGAGCATCTTCTTTAGAAAAACTATGGAAAACAACTGGTGAGTCAGAACAAGACACCGATAAATATATGTTAATAAATGCAGCTCAACTAAGTCTCAAAAAAAATCTCGCTTTATTAAAATTATTTATTGGATTATCTGGATTAAAACACGGTGGAGTTTGTTTATTTATTTTCTGCAATATTTTATTTATTAATTATTATATTTTTTTTGTAGATAAATGTGAATGATACGACATAGATAACGATATAATTTTAATACATAGATGACATCATTAAATAGCTTTGAAGAGGAAATTCTATTAGGTTATGTTGCAAAGAAAGTATCTGAAAGAAATAATTGTAATGATTGTAGACAAATATTATTAGCTGATTCAGACTTTCAAATAGAATTTTCACCAAATTTAACATATTTAACTAATTTAAGTCGCGGTGGTTTAAAATATCCTTCAGAATTTTTAATAACAATAGGTATGATTGCTTATCAAATTTTTCAAACATTGATTTCAGAAAATTATGAAATCATACTAATCAATTCATTAAATCAAAAATATTTTCTTAAAGCAATTATTTATACTATTATTTTATTATTTTAAATTAACATTAACAAGATGTGATAATGAATTATGTCGTTTTTTATATTTGGTGCAATATCTACTTACATAATTATTCTAAAATTAAGCGCGATACTATTTGTACACAATCAGTAAATAAGAGGAAATTATCTTCTTTAACTAGTCAATAAATTTGCTTTTTTATATTTTGCTTTATTATTTTTGTTGTATTTTAATAAATCCAATATTCAGCTTAACTTATTTATTTTAGAAATATATACATATATAAAAATTGATGCTTGTTTCCAGTCTGGCTGTCAAGATGCAACTCGACTTTGTTCTTTTGTTTTTTCCTTCTTTTGACCAAACCGGAAATTACAACTTGACTAATTTTAATTAACAATACATACATAATACAATTATTTAATAATAATAATAATAACTGATCGAAAAGGATTCAGTTCGAATATAACAATTTTAAATTCTTATTTATATGTTTGTGGTAATGAATTATTTAGTTTGATTTTATACTTCAATTGTTGAATTGATGTGATATTAATTTTTAAAATGTTGACTTTTTACTTTATTATTATAAGAGAAAACTGTGTTCTTTAACTTCTCAATATTTTTGCTTTTTTATAATGATCTTGCTTTATTATTTAAAATTAGCATTAACAACATGTTTGTGATAATGAATTATGTCGCTTTATTTTATATTTTTACTTAATTTTATTATTGAATTCACATTGATGTGATATGAATTTTTTAAATGCTGAATTCTTAGTTTATTATTTTTTTTATGTTATTCTTTTTTATTTATTGTTATATTTAATTATATTTATTTTTATATTTTTTAAATCCATTTCAGAGTGTGGTTCGGATTCCACAAAAAAAGTAGGTCCTCAAAGTTTAACGAAATGATGATAAAAGCATATTAATGTTTCTGATCGTTATTTTTTTTATAAATAAAAATTTTTAATATTTTTTTAATAAATATTTTTTAATTTTATTTAAATTGTTTTTTTTTTATAACCAAAAAAATTAAAAATACCCCATCCATACTTTAATTTCCATAAAAAAAAACTAAGTCGGCTATCGTGACGTCATCATTTGAGCATTACTGAATGTAGATCTAGAATGCCTTGCTTCAGTGCTCACAAAAAAGGACAAAGTCTTTAATTCAATATTTTCTTCTTTTATCCTATTGAAACTGAACATTCAAAAATTTTGTATTTTCTCTTTTCATCTCTATGCATGAGAAAGAAAATATGTATTTCTCTTATATGTAATATTTTCATTTATTTTTCTTGTTGCGTCACTCATGAGAAACAAAGAGAGGAATCTATTATTGTTAAACTTATATTGTTGGTTGAAGAATCACGAAAAAGGAAAAAATACTCGTGACTTTAGTATTATCTCTTTTATTCGTTTTCTATAATATTACTGAACTAAAAGTCCCGTTACATGTTACACCAAACGGAAATATTACACAAGGAGAATAAAATCCACTGAAACTATCAGCCAGGGATACATAAAAAAATGCCATGCGAATGGTTGCGTTTAATAGGATAATATATAAAGTGAAAATGAAATTATTTTTTTGTCTGAAAAATATTGTAAGGTGTGGAATTTTTACAACAATATATTTTATATATGAAAAATCGGTGGCTAATAAAATTGAACACAGAATTTTTGGTTTAATTTGAAAATATTTTATGCACGGATAACAGTTTTGAATTGGTTTTTGCTTTTAATTTAAACTCAATTGATTTGTTTTGTAAATAAAAATTACAATATTAATTCCACATATTTATTTTCAATAATAAAAATTTACATTTTTTTGACTTTTTATTTACTAAAAAAATTAAAAGTTGATTTCTCGGCAACATCCAATAACATTTTTACAATTAATCAATTTATTTGTTAAAGTTTACTTTTAATTTATAATTTATTAAATAAAAATTGGGTAATATAATTCTTTTATTTGTGATTTTGAATCCCCTACAGAAATTGTATTTATTTCAAACAACAAAAAAAAAAGGTAAAATTGACAAAGATTCAATTGCGTTAAGTAAAGAATAAAACAAAAATATGTGAGTTTTATTTTAAATTATTCAGAATGACTTTGATATTTTTTCATAATAAAACAAATCCTAAACTTTCAATAAATTCAAGAAGTTCAAGTTAATTATTATTATTTGCAACTCTATTCCGATTTCGTTTAAAACATTTATAAATAATAAATGCAAAAAGAATTAATCCAAAGATTATAATAAAATATTCAATAGAAATTTCAATATTAGTTGATATAGAACACACTTGTTCATAAAAATAAGAATAAAAATCATTAATACATATTTCTGTTTCAAATTTAATTAAATCTTCTATCGAAATTTTATTTGCATTTAAAATATCAATTGGAATTGTTTTATTGAAATTTTCTGATCCTTTTAGTCCATAATCATAATAATCAGTTTCTGGCATTTTTATGCGTCCATATAAAATTAAAAAACTATGATAATCTGTACCAATTAGTTCATAATCAGTCATCATTAAATAATCTTCACATTCATCATTCAATTTATAATAATAATTTGTTGTAAATGATAATTTTGTTGAGTTTGTTTTTAATTCTAAAATTGAAAATACTTCATGATTTATTGTATTAAAAACATAAACTCAATAAATTATTGAGTTCTCATCTTGTGTGTAGAAAAAATTTCAATTATATAAAAGTTCTGCTTATTAAATAATGTTTAAAAAAATAAATAAATAAATAAAAAGCTGCGTCTGAATATTTTCCATTTTCCATTTTCACCAAAAATTTGTTTGCACAAAGAGAACACTACACATTTTTTTTAGCACAAAATCGATACAATTCTTTTTGTTAAAATCAATTTAATTTTTGTAATAATTATCATTTACAAATTTCAAGTAACAAAATATCTAAATTATTAATAAAAATCTAATTTAAAATTAAAAATACATTTTGTTTTCTCTTTCTATAAAATCAATTGTGTAAGATAAATGAAATTCAATAAAATTATTATGAAAAAAACGTGGAATTTTTTTGATTTAGTTAAAATCGATAAGTTACAATTTATATGTTGTAAAAATTTCTTAGATAAATTTTCTTTGAATTCGTTTTTAATTGTCCTTATCATTAAATAAATTTTGTCGTATCAGAATTTAAATGTAAATTAAGATGATGATGACTTAATTCATGAAAATAATGTTTTTAAATTAATTTATTTTCATTGAAATTTTATGAAATTTTGATTGAAAAGTGTTCAGAAAACCTCAATTTTAATTTTCTATTTAAAATAAATCATATTTTTTTGAATTTAGTAATTTGAAACTGAAAAAAGGCTGGTCATCCAAATTAAAAATTCTGGAAGGTATCCACATGTAGTAACTATTTTTTATCTTTTTGAAACTGTTGAAAGTTTGAAAATCGGTGAAAATATTGTAAATTGGTAGGTAAATTATATTCTAGCAGTACGTTTAAAATAAAATGAGTTATATTTAATTAATAATAAAATCCAGAATATGCTAATTTAATTCTTTTCTGAATCTGACTTGGAAAATAAAAACAAAATTTATTAGATCATATCGGCCCATAATAATGTTAATAACGAGCTGCTCTACGGTTCAATCCCGTCATGAGCTAATTTTTAAATTTTTTTAATTCTAACGCAAAATCTCAGATTGAATCTTACATATCTAGTTTGCCTTTTGTTTTTGTTATACATCAAGATTTACAATCGTAGATTCAATGAAAAGTTTCACAAACGTATATATGTGACGTATTTCAATGGATAATCAGGAAGTCAGTTTACACTCTGTTTTTCAACAGAACATTTTATTTTTGTATGTTGTCATAATAATTACACTAATTGTAGTTTCCCTTATTGAAAAACCGGGCCCATGTTTATAAAAACTGTTGGCGTATCATTAATAAAACTAATTGTTATTGTTCCTTTAATATTTTTATTTATAATTATTTGTGTTAATTTTAAATTCTAAAGTTTATAATAAAACTAATGGTTATTGTTACTTTAATATTTTTATTTATAATTATTTGTGCTAATTTTAAACTTTGGCAAAATCCATAAAAAATTTAATATATTTTAGAAATAATAATGAAAAAACACAGAAACACACTAAAAACATGATTAAAAAAATTAATTTTATTTAATTATATAATAAATAATAACATTTTAATGACATAATATTTAGATGATTAGAATTACATTTCCAACTGAGCTGGAGCAACCATAATAATTGGAAAGTTAGCTTGTGCTTTATATTTTATATAAATTTTATGAATTATAAATCCTAAAAAAATAAATATTAAAAGACTTATAACAAAAATGATATAAACAATAGAATTAACATTAGATATAACTTCACAAGACTTTTCTTAAAAATATGGACTAAAATTTTGGATGCAATGTTTGTTTTCAGTGTTACTTAATCTTTCAATTGGAATTAAATTTTCATTTAAAATTTTTATTGCGAATGCTTCATTGAATTTCTCTGATCCTTTTAGTATCCAAAGTCCAAAATCATAATCATTTTCTGTCATCTCTTTACAACCATATAAAATCAAAAAACTCTCATAATCTGTACCAATTATTTTATAATCAATCATCTGAGGATAATTTGTACACTTTTCTTCAGAATCTTTGTAATTTACTGTAAATGATAATTCAGTAGAATCGTTTTCAAGTATTAAATCGGCAATTCCTTCAGTTTTTGGTTTTCCAATTTATACAACACAAAATAAATGTAATTTTTATATTTTTGTGTTTTATAATATCAGTTTCATTAATATCAGAGTAAAATTCAGTTTTATAAAATTCAGCTTTTATATCATTCGAAAATAATGACAAAATTTTACTTTTTGTTGTAATAAAATATTCCAAATTCCAATTTTTTTGATCGAGGAAGTTGATTTATTTCTTTACATTAAAAGGAATTCCTCTTATTTTTGGACATAATTCACGAGAAACACTCCGTGGAAAATTAAATATCAAAAGTATTGAATGTCAAAAACTTATAAACATGATTGCACTTGATCCAGAACTGTTAACAGATTGGTGACTTTCTTGATTCATAAGACCCTTTCAGTTGTTTTCAATGTTCAAAATTACATACATATTATTCCTGCAACCAGTACCGCATCATATAAAAAAAATAAATCAATTGAAAAATTTATAAATTCAATAAAGTGAAAGCTCAAAAAAACACAGACAACAGACAAAAAGTGGATCTCAATTATTCTAAAATAAATATTCGTAAGGTTATTTGTTCTGCAATTTAAATTAAAATGAAATTAGAGCTAACATTAAAATTTTCAGGGAAATTATTTGTTACATTTAAAATAATTTGTAAATAAGAATTAGCATAGAAACAATTCCTATGATTGATTATTGTGAATATTTTTAGTATTTTTTTTTTAAATCAGCGAAATATTCAATTTTTTTTAGTCTAGTGTTTCTATAATCTTTAAATATTTTTGTAGCAATCAAACCAAAATTGTCCAGTAGGAGATAATAGGAGATGATAAGTTCTTGATTTATATTTCAGATGAGTTTTAGGAAAGTTATTAAATTTTTGTCGATGGCCCTAACAATCGTAGAAGATTATACACTTATTGATAATTCCCATTTAATAATTTACTTTTTTGCTTTATTGAATTCCATTAAATGAAAATATGTACATAGCATATATTAAATGAGTATTGTGGCTATCAAATACTTATCTATGATGTAATTAGAATTATATGTAATGAGTACTTTGATTACCAAAACTTTTCAACAATACAATTTACTAACTTTTTTAGTTAATTATTTTATTCGACTTACAAAAAAAACATTTCAACAATATTGAAACAATTGTGTAATTTATATTTGGATTTAAGTTTAATGTAACTTTTCTATTTCATTCAAATCGTTTATTTGATGAATTAATCAAAGTATTTGAAGATAACTGGGGTTGTTTATTTTTGTTAAAATATAATTTTTATCTGATTCGCAAAAATAAAATACTTTCTTTAGTTTATGGGCTCATTAGCTTAGTCGGTAGAGCGTCGTGCTAATAACGCGAAGGTCGACGGTTCAATACCGTCATGAGCCAATTATTTGCATTTTTACAGAAATTTTACATTCGATTATGAAAGCCCTACACCTCAATTTTCAAGATTTTAGAATTATTTTTGAAATTAGAATTCAATTTAATATCACAGTTTTTATTAATCTTTACTCTCTACTTGTCTTGGTTTTGTGTGAATCTGTTCGTATGATGAATGGACCAACATTAAAAAGAAATTGTTAAATTTCAAAACATAAATATTTTGCGAATATGCATGAGTGCAATAAAAAATTATAATTTCGGGTTATGCATAAATTATTTGGATTTAAAATTGTGGTTTATATAGGCTAATTTTATTCGTTTAAGGGTTTGTAAGATTATTGAATATTTTCAAAATATTTAAATCAAACCAAAAATAATATTTTTTTTAAGTAAACATTAAATATTTCTTTATAAACACGACATCTTAGTAATTACATATTTTACTAATTTGTGATCATGATGAGAGAAATAGAAATATTATTAGACTGAGAAGTAAGATTAATAATATGTTGTTGCATTTTCATCATTGCTTGAAATGACACCAATATTACTTTATTCTTCTACGGGAAAGATATCTAGTTTATACATGTATTTGCCTTCTTGAATACTCAAGATAAGAAATGAGAAAACAGTATAAATTTTGGACTGTAATATTTTCTATTTTTAAACACTAACAACAAAAGAGAAAATAATATTTCTCTTCAAAAACAATGTTCTTTCTCTTTTTATCTTATGACTTCATTGCTCACAAAAAAGGACAAAATGTTTAATCCAATCTTTTCTTCTTTTATCCTATTGAAACTAACCACCCAAAAATTTTGTATTTTCTCTTTTCATCTCTATGCATGACAGTCATGAGAAAGAAAATATGTATTTCTATTACATGTAGTATTTTCATTTATTTTTCTTGTTGCGTCACTCATGAGAAACAAAGAGAGGAATCTATGACTGTTAAATTTATATTATTGCTTGAAGAATCAGGAAAAAGGAAAAAATACTCGTGAC